>CM076577.1:1264454466-1264908672 GCA_034641835.2 Pinus albicaulis
TGGGAGCGTTTGTGGTCCTACTTGGTAATAGAAGAGATTAGGCAGAGCACCAGAGATGGGACCTTAGACACAGACAAAGAAGAATATTTTTCATTGGTCAGAAAATGAAAGAAAGCCAAGAGAAAGAAGTCCCAAGGCAAAGAGGGCAAGAGAGACTTGTCCAAGGTCAAGTGTTTTCACTGTCACGAGCACGAGCATTATGCCTCGAAATTTACACAGAAGGCAAGCAAGAAGGAGATTGTAGTTTCAACAACAAGTGAAGCACTAGCTTCATAGTTCGAGCTTGATTTTACTCTCATTGCATGCATGGTCAACACTGTAATGGGATTCATGTGGCATCTTGACAACGATGCCTCATTCCATATGATGAGGAATAGAGATATATTCAGTGACTTGGAGAAGAAGGACCTGCAGTAGAACACAGAGTTTGGAGATGATGGAAGGTATAACACCACCGTCATAGGTACAATTACCTTTTATTGGGAGACTGGCTCCCCTCTCAGACTGATAAATTTTTTGTATGTTCTAGGACTAAAGAAGAATATTTTCTCTGTAGCGGTATTGGAAGACTGTGGTTATGATATCATATTTAGAAAAGGAAAGGTGTTCCTTAGACACATCGCCATAGGATGGGTAAAAATATGTGTGTACGAGTCAAGAACCTATATTCTCTCGAGGTAGAATATGCATATATATCTTTGAGGAGAAAAGTAGAGGTTAGTGACTTGGTGGTTGAGCGGGAGCCTAAATTACCTCTCAACTTGTAGCCTCAGTAGCGGTCTCAGAAGGTTGTGTAGTAGCCACAATTGGATAAGAAAAGAGGACACTGAGTGCAGGTGTCCACTCAAGAAGAGACCTCTAGGAGGGGGAAATTTTGAGCCAGATGGGCAGAGGGATAACATGCATCCATACCTCTAGGTGATAGGTGGGGCGATGTGAAGACATAATGCAAAGAGAAGAAATTTGGGCAGGGTCCATTGAGATGACGTGTCTCATGGATCAAACTTGGCTACGGGGATACCATAATACATAGTAGCAGGAAGGATCAGTGGGATTGATGTAGTCAGATGTTAGAAATATACAAATTAGAGTGACAAATGTCAGATACTAGAGCGCAAATTAGAGTTGGGAGTAGTGTAGAGAGCACATATGCAGAGTCAGCAAAAATGTGTATTTTTTAGTATAAAATGTAGTAACTAGTAACAATCAGAGAATCTGATGATGGACGCATCATACTGATTCAGTTTTTGGAGGATTTTCAGTTTCGGGAGTTGTAGGAGCAAATAACACTAGATAAGTGTTGCATGCAGAACATTCCAAAGGTACCAGATCATGATAGATTGAATTCATTTCTTTTTAAGAGGGAGTGTTGAAATTGGAAACAAGAAAAAGTGCAAATTACATCCAAAAAATGGCACCCAGAAATGATACCATAGGGGGCTTCTAATTTAATTTTCCCTTAATTAAATTGGAAGAAAAATTGCAATTTCATCTCATGACAACTTGTATTAGTTAATTGAGTCAGGAAGACTTAGTTAGCTTAGTAAATTCAAGTTAGAGGTCAGAGAGGAGGCATGTAGAGTTCTCCCATGATTTTAGGGGGTCCAGTTACAATTATTTGTGAGTTGTAATTAGTTAACTCAATTAATCGAGTTATAATCCATTTAACTAGTTCTAACCGAGAGATGAGCTAGTGAGAGGTCCAGTGAATTAAATCTAATTTAATTCACAAGTAGTGATCAATCAGTTGATTGATAATTCACTATAAATATCTGGTTCATGTCATTTCTAAGGAAGGCCCAATTGAGATTGAGATTAAAGGGAATATAACTATCAGTTGTATAATTATAAAATTATACAGGTCATGTATGAGGTCATCGGGAAGCCTTAGATGAATTGCGCAATCATTAATTGGGATTTTCCTAATTAATAGGGGATCAATTAGCCCACGAATGCGTAAGCAAGGCATGATAGGTAGAGGAAAGAAAAAGGTTAAATATTGGACCAAACTTGCTTAGATCGTAAGCCAGAATCGAGTAGGATCAGAGTGAGACAGTCAACATAGTGCATAGGTTTTTCAGTGTGAGGAATACCATTGTATTGTTTCATGGTATTGAATTTATGCAATATATAGATAGCAGGGTTTTGAGCTTGTGTTATGTGATTGATTATTTATTTCTCTTACTTGTTATGTGATTGTGCGATAGGGATTTGTTTCCCCAAATTGTATGAATGATTTAGTATTTTGTTTTAGTATATTACAAGATTAGTTGAATCCCTTTGGGTAATTTCTACATATTTGCCCTATTTTCAAGATGAATTGATTTCACACATGCTTCATCTAGACTAGTGGGATCAAACAATAACAATGAGTGACGAATGTAACTATGTAAAGCACCAATATATTTCATCAAAATTTCTAGTGAGTCTAAAGGAACATTTAATGCCAATGCTTGCTTCCTAAACTCTTTTGTAAAACTTTGAACATTCTGACCTTTACCGTATCTCAAATGTTGCTTCTCCATCATTGATTTTTACATGTAACCCAATGGGTAAAATCACCCTCTTAATGTAGATTTAAACTCAGACCATGATGAAAGGAGTTTACCATTATGCTTGCTACCTTTCAAAAGTTTGTTGTCCCACTGTACAAGGGTTGTGAATCCTAGTGGAAGAGACACTAATTGGATCTTCACCTCATACTCTTAGATCTATTGTACATGATAGTAAAATTCTATCTATCTAATCCAATTTCTTAACTTATCTTCCCTAGATTCTCCATTCAACATGGGAAAATAAATTTTTACATCTATTTTTAACAATATATTTTTAAAAATATTTTTATGATGACTATTTGAATGATGAGAATTAGAGGAAGAGGAAGAATAAGAACATGAAATTGAACCTAATGATTGAGATGGAGGCTCAGAAGGGTCTCCTCCAATTCCATGGTTCACTGAAGCATTATCATCTTCTTTGGATTTCTTCTTTTCCTTTTTGCCAATATCTTCTCATTATATGAAAATAATTTTTCTACCTTGTCTGACATCTAGTAGAAAGATTTGTGGAAAGTATTATCATTCTCTTTGTGAACGTCATCATTCTCCATTTTATTTATTTGTGTTGCACACCCAATATCAAGGTTAAAAGACTTGAGTTTTCCTTCACACGCTTTGATATTGGACCTAGCAAGCATCCACACTCACAATTCGCATCAAGAATACCGCTTTGATACTAACGTGATTCAGGATCTTTTAAATAGAATTGCAAAAAGAGAATAAAATAACCATAGGTGAAACACATACTAAGAACCAACACATAGACATATGATAATAATAAAATGCACCGATATTTGATAACAAAGTTCACTCACAATGTGTGAGGTACGTCTTTGAGCCTAGCTTTAAAGTGGAGATGCATCTTTATTATCTTAACAAAAAGATGGAAAAATAAATGAAAATACCTCAAATCTGGCGATGACCCAAAAATCGGTTGGTTAGATCTAAATTCTAAGTGAACTAGCAGATTCCTTGAAAAATTTAAAGAAAAATGAGTATAAAATTCATAGGGTTTTGGAGTTGTCACCTCCAGACACCCCTGAGAATATCCACCTCAAATTTCATGCCACAAAACATAATATTTTGGGAATATTCCTGCAAAATATCCCATGGAATTTGTCTCGAAGTGCATGCCCACCCTAAGCACGGGTCCCCTTGGCCACCTTCCCGGTTCCCATCAGATTACGTGCGTTGAGTTCCTCTTTGTTGGTTCGACACTCCCTACCTTTGTCGAATGGTGGATTTTTATAATGTTTGGTTGATGGACTTATCAAAAAAGTCTATTGGGATGATTAGTAGGCATGTTATTGTTAAGACATTGGTTGGCGAGGGTCCCAAGGTCAGACCAACGTGACCCCAATTTTTGGTGTCCATACAATATAAACATAACATTATATATGTGTTGGTTAAAAATGTATTCAACCTAAACCAAATTTAGCCCAAATACCACCAATTTTAGCTAACCCATCAAATTTGACTGTCCTCTTAATTTATTTAGAGCTCTGCGAAGTTTAGCTAACAATTTAACCAAACTGCAAAATTTGACCTATGCCTCCAACTTTTTCCATGGTCCAAATTTATCTAGAATCCAACTAAATTTTGTCATGTACCAATTTTGACTAGAAAACCATGGGGTGCCACATGGCAACCATGGGCTGGTCCACATCAATTTCCATTACATGCCACATGGGGTGTCCGGAGGCTGACACATGGTGATTTTTGAGTGGCACCATGTGGGACCATTTGAATGGTGCCATGTGGTGCTGCCTAGCTAGTGCCATGTGGAATTTCCTGGATGGTGACACATGGCCTCTCATGAGGGTGACATGTGGCACTGCGAGTGCCTGAAATTACCTGTTTGGTGATCCAAATGTCAGACGATCATAAATTTTTCAACGATGTTCATTTGAGGTGCCGTTTGCATCGTTGGATTCGTCTCAATGAGATATTCAACTTGGTGCCATTTTTGATGAGTTTTGAGGATTTTAAATTTTGATCCTTTTTGGATCCTTTTGGATAGAGGGTTATATGATTTTCCTTATGCTAATTGAATGCTTGATTGAATATTATCTTGCTTAGGAAGTTCCTTCAAAGAGGAGAGAGGCTTGAACCTATTATCATATGACAAAATCTTGCAAGGATTTGTGGTACCTATGGGAATCAAATTTCTTCTTCTTTAGGGGGATTTTCCCTAATCAACTATCTCCTTTTGAGAATAGTTTTCTTCAAACGATTCCTTGGTATTCATCAGAAAATTCCTAGTACGATTCTTGTATTTATGACAAAGTTTGCATCTAAAGGGGACATACTCATAATATAGATACTAATTCCAAACACTATCCTGATAGTAAATATCTATGGAGGCTAGAACATATGTGCATATGAAGTGTACCTCCTTTTTTCCACACTACAACAAATCCATGTGATTAGCTCCCATTTTTTGTCCCTTTTTTGCTTCCAAGGACTCTTTTAGTGTATTTTTCTCCAATATTTTGAAAAATTCAGTGCTATTTATCGGGATGGTGCAATTTTTAGCGTTGCTTTCCCTGACCAAAAAATTTAGGCGCTAATTCAGGAAATAATAGCACCATAAATAAAAATGGAAGTAGCTGCTAAAATAACAATGAAAATAACGTCAGAAATTAGCCCTGGAAGTAGCATCGTAAATAGCGCTAGAAATGGTGTCATCAATTTTACCAAAAATATCTCGAGTGATACACCGAGTTTAGCTCCTTTTTTGCACATACATTACCTCCTTGGTAGCTCCCTTTTTAGCTCTGGAATTAGTGCCAGGTGTGCCTAAATAGTTAATTAATTGAGGTGTTGGGGGTTAAGTGTATAGGGGCTTTGAGGATTGTGGGATTTAGGGTACATGGATTAATGGTTAAGGGATTAGGGTTTAATGGATTAAGGGTCAAGAGCTAAGGGATTTGGTGCTTACGGGTTAGGTAGTTTAATGGTTAATGGCTGGGCTATTTTGTGTTTGGATTGTATGTCAAAGCTTGATGTTACAAGATTACATTTAAGTTCCTTTGCAGATTTGGATTAATTAAGGTTCCATGAGTTATTTCTTTTATACAGACAATTTCTTAAGCATGTGCTTCCTTTCTTAATCATACCAGATCTAGGAAATCCAATTATTCGTCCAATTACTACATACCTCACCCTGCCATAATATTGCATGATTAGACCATTCTGACATCATTACATTTTACAATTAAACCGATATAACTTCTGCAATTAGTAACATTAATCCATCATTATTACTTTTTTTTTTTCTTTATTATTTGTGCTGCTACATCCGTAGATTAGTGCAATCATTCATAAATCCCTTTTGATTTAAAATTTTTGGATTGGTAATAAGGAGGATTAATCGCCTGTAATTCCAACACCTTGACATTCTCACGTGAGAAAGCATCCGTGTGTGTTGAAGCATCTTTGTAATAGGTTCCTAACATTGCTGAGTAGTGTGTTTGTGAGAATATATGGGTGGATAAAAGGTCAAACACGAACCTGACTTTGTTAATGTGCTGTTACAACATCTAGAAGCATTGAAATTTTTTTGAAGGGTTGGATGGTTGAGCCATTTTGAAAAATTATAGGCTTTTAGTGAATCAACCACTTTAGAATTTTTCCAAGCCTTAGTTGAACAACACTCTGTGGTTAGGGGCTTCATAATTTCTGTTACAAAATAAGTTATCGCAAAAGTGACAAAGTTGCATTGGACAAGAGAATGGTGGTTCTCAAGGAAAGTGGGAAATCCTGAAGCTAAGGCCATATTCTTACAAGAGGGAGAATAATTGACACCCAAGCATAGGGGTTTTGATATAACATCTCTTCCTCACCCTTGGGAAGATGTATCCCTCTTCATCCAAAACTTCATTACCTGTGAGGGTCATTTTGGGATTATTTTCAATTATCACTTTCGATTGCTGGAACACTTGAGGACAGTGCGGTTAATTAGTTTAACACACTACTTGCTGAAGTCATTACAACACATGGGGGAGGTTTTGAAAGGGGAAAAACATCTAGGAACTTGCGTCACTAACCGTGTGCTCATTAAATTAATCAACATGGATACATTATAGAGACAAGGGAGCTCGTGGAATTCTTAAATAGTGAGACCTTGTGTTGGTGTGAATGAGGAGCATGAAGAGAGTGTTGAAGCAACACCCAATGCTGAAGCATCCCATAGCGCTGAAACAACACCAAGTACTAAAGAAACACCCATCAATGAAACAACACTTGTTGCTGAAACCGCTACATATTCCAAGAGAAATACAACTGCAGGCTCTAAGCAGAGTAGGGATGATACACCTTCTATGACTAGTCGACGAAACCCTAATATGTGGAGTTCCATTAGAATGAACCCTAGTTAATCCTCATGAGGAAAGGAGATGTTGATAGAAGAACCGATTGTAGAGGAAGTGCCAGAGGTAGAAAAAACTGGAACAATATTTGTGCCTGAAAATGGAGCTGAGGAAGTGAAGACACCTGAAGGGTGTTGTGAAACCAACTCCAAAAATAGAAGAGATATCAACGCCTTAGAAATAAGCCACTTTGAGGGGGAAACCTCCAATACATTACATGAATGAACAATTCTTGGATGATACAAATTACAAAACCTCCTTTTTATATATAGGAGTCCATGGCGCCACAATGTAATCTTAGTGGGGCCACAATGTAATCCTAGCTGACCTAACAATAATAATTTAAGGGCACAATAATAACAATATGGGGGTTACAGGGGTACAATAATAACAATAAGGGGGTTACACTAACAACAATAAGGGACTATACTAGTAATATGGGGACCTAACATGCCCCTCTCCTTCAAAAAAGTGTTGTCCTCAACACTTGAGTAGCTCTGGGTGCTTCTGTATAAAATTCTCATCCTCCCATGTAGAATCTTCAGTGGGTAAGTTCTTCCACTTGATGAGATACTCTGAAATTGATCAATTTCGTAGTTGTCGAGTTCTTGTTTCCGTGACCGCTTCAGGTTCCAATATGATTTTTCCTTCCTCATCAAGTTCTAGCAATATTGTTTGAACTGGAATATTTTCACCTATAACCTTCTTTAAGCATGAAACATGGAAAACTGGATGCACTTGTGAAGAAGCAGGAAGCTCCAATTTGTATGCCATAGTATAAAATATTTTGCAACACCTTGTAAGGAACATAGTACTTTGGCGATAATTTATTATCCTTCTTAGCTTGATTAAGGGACATTTGTTTGTATATTTGTAGCCATAAAAATACCCAGTCTCCTACATCAAAACTTCTCTCGCTGCGATGTTGATCTGCCTGTTGTTTCATTCGATTTTGTGCCAAATTCAGGTTATCCTTTAAGAGTTGGAGAACTTCTTGTTGATGCTTGATGTGATCTTCCACTGCTTGAACCTTTGAATTTTCCCTTAAAGATGATGTGATGGATGGTGGATGATATCCATAAAGTGCCATAAATGGGGTCATTTTTGCTGCAGTATGGAAGGAAGTGTTATACCACCATTCAGCGAGAGGTAACCACTTGACCCATTGTGTTTGTTTATCGGATACAAAACAACGAAGATATCCTTCCAAAAATTTATTTACTATCTCAGTTTGACCATCAGATTGAGGATGATAAGATGAGCTATGAGCTAATTGAGTACCCAAACAAGAAAATAACTCCGTCCAAAAATTTCCGGTAAAAATGGGACTGTCGCTCACAATAACCCTTGGGCTTCCATGTAGCTTTTGAATTCTGTCCATAAATGTAGTAGCAACTGTACTTGCTTTAAATGGATGAGATAATGCACAAAAGTGTGCATACTTGGTAAGTCTATCAACTACCACCATGATGACACTCTTTTCTTCGGACTTAGGTAAACCTGTGATAAAATCCATTGAAATATCCTCCCAACGTTGACTTGGAATGGATAAAGGTTGTAGAAGACCCGGGGTCTTAATTGTCTCAACTTTATTCTGCTGGAAAATCAAACATTCCGCCACAAACTTTTGAATATCAGATTTAAGGCCATCCCAAAAAAATTCTTTCTTCACCCTGTGGTAAGTTTTTAAAAATCCTGAGTGTCCTCCTAAAGGAGAAGTGTGCAATTCCAGAAGAATCTTTTGTTTTAGTTGGGAATTCTTACAAAGATATAAGCGATCTTTGTACCATAAGGAATCATTTTCCAACTAAATGTATCAGATGTACTAGGATCTTGCTGCAACTTTTGAATGAGTGTCCATACATCTTTGTCCTTCTTCCATTCATCTCTTGCTTCAGTTATCCAATCTGGTTGGATAATAGAAATGGCACAAAGCAATGCTTCCACCTCTTCATTTTTTCTTGAGAGTGCATCTGCAACAACATTAAGCTTTCCTTTTTTGTAGATTATTTCAAAGTCATAACCCAACATCTTTGTGACCCATTTTTGCTGCTCTTCTGAAGATAGTCTTTGTTCCAAAAAGTGTTTAAGCCTATCATGATCAGTTTTTACCTTGAAGTGTCTTCCCATTAGGTAAGTTCGCCATTTCTTTAGTGCATGCAGTATTGCTAACATTTCCTTCTCATAAATAGGTTTCTGTAAATACTTTCCTTTGATTGGATGACTTTCAAAAGTAATGGGTCTTCCTTCTTGCATTAAAACAACACCAATTCCATTTCCTGAGGCATCACATTCCACAATAAAGGTTTTTGTGAAGTCTGGCGTAGCTAAGACTGGTGCTAGGCACATTGACTCTTTAAGATGTTCAAAGGCCTTAGTTGCTTCAGGAGTCCATGAAAATGCATCTTTCTTCAATAATGTTGTTATGGAGATGGACATTGATTCATCATATGAACAAGACAGTGATTCTACCACTGAGCTACATGCACCGAGAAGGCCTCGTAAAGGAGGCAAACATGTGAGAGAAGAGCCCACCTCATTGACTCAGTTGCAGGCCTGCCCACTTGCCATGGCATGTTTTCGAGAGCAGTCATGCTATCAGTACTATGAGATGATTGCTCGGATTCAGCATCATCAGGAGTTGGCTCGGTTGTTTGTTTTACATTTGCATGATGGTCAGGTAACTCTTGCTGGTGTAAATTTCACCTTGACACCGGAAACCATTTATCAGGCAATAGGAATACCGAATGTAGGTGAAGAGTGGAACAAAATATAGCAGGTGGACAGAGTGCATTATGAACCATACATCAGGCCTAGCTATGTGAGGCAGCTCAGTAGGGTATTCCCATTCCGGTTCCTGAAAGAATCCTATGCGCCTTTGATGAGACTCATTATCAGATACTTCATTTGTGAGGGCCAGTTCTCACGCCTCTATGCCTACCACATCAGGTTATTGATGCATTTCACTAGAGTGAAGATGATGAACATACCTTATTTCATGTGCCAAAACATCGAGAGAATGACCACTCTTGTGCAGAAGAAGACTCCCAAGTAGCAGTACAATAGTATTTATCACTATGCGCTCATCAAGATCATTGTTGTACATCAGCTTGGATTGCAGGGTATTTCATGGGAGGATTTCATTTCCCATGACTTCTTTACAGCTCCTCAGGTTCCTCCGGAGGTTTTCCATGATGCAGGTGAACCTTCGCATCAGTTTGAAGGTCACGAGATAGAGCCTATCAGTGTGCTAGTGTTTTTTACTTATCAGAGAGGCACCAGAGCATTATTTGCAGTAGCTCGACGAGTACTATCTCCACCCGGGGTGGAAGGGGTCTTGTTGCCATCATCAAAAGAACAGGTACAGGTACAGGATAGAGGTAAGAGGCCTATGCAATACGAGGGCCCTTCAGGAGGCCATGATACTGATTTCATATTGATTGATGAGGATTTGAGCTCTCCAAGCTCAAAATTGAGAGAGATCATTCAGGAGCAGAAGGCCGAGATCGACACATTGAACAAAAATTTGCAGAGAGCTCAGTGGATAATAAACTATCTGGAGCAGCGAAACAAACAGTTGGAGGATCAATAGATGATCATGGAGTTGCAAAACATCCGTGAGAACCGACAAGCTGCCCGAAGAAGCCCAACCGAGATGACACCCATTGAGCGAGAGATCGAGGCTGATAGAGAGACTTGGCTTGAGAGGGTCAACATTCATCTTGAGAAGCTGTTGGAGAAGGCAAACAAGGAGAAGAATATGCTCAGACACATGAAGAACCACTATTTGGTGCGCAATCATGTTTGCAAAGCAAGGATCAAAATCCTGAAGGCAAGGCTAAGGAGGGCACTGAAGCATCGCAAAAGGCATGATAGGCTCCAAATTTTGGCTGAAGCTTCTTTGGCCCAGCATAGTACTTTATGAGGGACCTTCAGCCCAAATTTCAAGGAATTTGGGAAAAAATTTGTCAATTTTGAATTTTTTGGTCTCAAAACAAATTTTCCTGCCCGACGCGTAGTGCCACTTGGCGCGCTTATAATTGGCAGCTCTTTAGGAGGAAAAATTTGTATTTTTGGATTTTTCATCAACTTTTATGCATGCCTATGGACTACCTAAGGATTTCATCAAGTTCTGGGTTGCCTAAAGGGTCAAAAACACCCTAAAAATGGCCTTTCTGCCACTTTTTGCACACACAGGAAGCAGTGTTGGGAGATTTGATTTTTGGAGGGGAAAAAGGCAACCAAATCTAGAAATTCCACTTGGGTTGGAAAGTAGAGAGGTAGGGATTTCCAACGGGCTATCCTTTGCTCAATTTTGACTTCGGGAAGGGCCTCAAAATCAGCCTCAAACTTGTGCTACGCATAGAGATTTCAGGCGCGGTGCATAGAGAAATTTGGCCTATTTTTCACTCAACAGCTCAGAATTTCGCCTAGTTTTGGTCAGTTTGACTTTTTCGTGTAACTCTTGATGTAACTTGATGTAATTCCATGAATTTTATGTAATTTTGGCACATTTTTACTCATTCTAGTAGATTCATTCACCAAAAGGTGAAATGTAAGTGAATGAATCAGTTTCCTAGCATATAGAGGCAAGTTGTTTCATTGCCTACTTTTCAGTTCCTAGTTTAGATATGGTTGAAACAACTCCTAGAATGATGATCTCGACCCATAGAGGCATGGGAATGAGGTAGGCTTTTCTATATCATGTATTTTCTCAGTCATTTTCAGGGTTGGACATTTGGGATTGCTTGGCACTTCATTGTAATTTCATCTCTGCACTTTTGGCAAAGGAATAGACCAGGGTTTGCAGCACTCTTTGGGATCCATGTGGCTCTGTGTTTTGATTGTGTTTTTCTCTATGTAATTTTAAGTTCACTGATTTTTATGTGTATCATTTTCCCTTCTCTTTTCTTCTTAAATTAAACAAATCAGTGTTAAAGGTGGAATTCATTAGCTTGCTTTGCTCTGCCTTCAGATTTGTTTAATTTTCCATGTTTTCATTTGTTTGAGGAGGACTCTTGAGACCCTATTTCCCTCTTCAGATCCTCACCGGTCTGCACCATCCATTCATTCAATCTAAAGCATCAAAACGATTGCCTTCCTTTCCCCAATCAGAACTCTGCAAAAACTAGGCCTTATCCCCGCACCCAAAACTGCCTTTCCCTTTGATCCAACAAAAACCCCAAAAACACAATAAAAATCCTTCACCTATATACCTAGCATAAAATTAGCTTTTATTTCAAGTCATCTCAAGCCCTATTGATTTACTTTTTTCTGAGATTGACCCGGAGAGCCCTCTCCTGTTCTGGTAGGGCTAGCTACCAGACTGAGTGTGGTTTGATGTTACCCTGAACTCTGCCTTCTTTCAGCCTGAGGTAGATTTAGGAAATAACACATTACACGATATGGTCGGACTCATTTCTTCCTCTTTTAGGGTTGGTTCTTGGCGTATATCCTCTTCTTGTTCATTTTATTCTTCCTCTTCACAATCTATGTAAAATAATTTCTTCTCAGCACACTTATGACCTTTAGTGTATTTGCTATCACAACTGTAGCAAAGCCCTTTTTCTCTTTTCATTTCAATTGTTGTGGCGTCAACCTTGTAGGTTGTGGAAATCTAGGAGTAGCAACACTTCCCTCTTTATAGAAGTGAGTGGTAGGCTTCCTTGTCGCCATAATTTTACATTCAATTTTCTTGCCAACCTGAATGCCTTCTCCAATGAATCAGGTTCCAAAACGTGAACTTCATGTTGGATGTTATCCTTTAAAGTACCTATGAAGAGATCAATCCTGTGTTCCTTTGGAATATCAATTACCCTTATATTCAATTTTTGGAAGTCCTCAATGTGCTCCCCCACTAAACCCTTTTGTTTGAGATTTATCAATTGGCTAAAGAAGGTGTTGCTCTTTGCATCCTCATAATGTGCTATCATTTCCTCCGTAAAAATTGACCAAGTGACAATTTTTTTATGGGAGCAAAGCCATCGATACCGTACAAATGTTTGATGTTCTAAATTTAAAGTTGCAATGCATACCTTTTGTGTTTTTTTCACATTATTGAGATCAAAATATTGATCCATCTGTAGTATCCATGTTACAGGATCCTTTCCATCAAACTTCCTCATATCCATTTTTGGAATATGGTGGTTCCTTCCCGCCAACATTAGAGCTTATGAAATCACAATTAACATTTATTTTGTTCTCATCATTAGTTTCCTCTATTATCTTTTCACCATTAGGAAACATTTGTTGTATCAACTTTGTCAAACCTTCGATGTCTACTTTTAGATTATTCTTCATGTTTTCCATTTTTTCATCAATATTAGCTTCCATGTCATCCATATTAGCTTCCATGCCAACTTCCATGTCATCCATCTTAGCTTCCAAACCATTCATCTTATCTTCCACGGCTTTCTTCAAACCATCCATTTCATTTTTTGTTGCTCTTTGTGATAGCGAAATTTGGTGCACTTGGTCATGGACTTTTGATATCTCATGTTGCATTTCTTCATATTCATGAGTCATAGTAGAGACTTCTGAAGAATTAATGGGTGTTTAATTCTATTTAGGAGGAATTTTAGAACCCAATACTGATATCTATGCTCAATAGGCCTTTGGAATCACCTAGAACTTATTTTTCAAAAAAGACTTATGCAATTTGAAAAAAAATACACACATTTTTTCTTGATTTTGAGGAGCTCGATATTGAAACTGATTTATCTCTGTGATTTTGTATCTAGAATATCTGAAATTTGGCCCTGACGTAGCCCTCTGAATCTTCTTGCGAATGCCACAGGTCTGACTTGATTTGGATTCTTGAAGACAAAGTTATGCAAAATCTCCTATGATGACCTAAGTATGGACTAGTTTAGTAGAGCGAACTTCTACGACCTACCACGTGTCACTTTTTCCTCCTCCGGCTCTGAAATTGATATGGAGAAAACTATAGTCCATGTACTTGCGTCCACTTTTTACAGAATTCCAATCCGCTGCTCAGAGAGAGAGTTATGAAGATTTTCCCACGATCACCTATTTGAGATGAAATTTGGGAGCTTGCAAAAGACCTAACTTCCACAGACCACATCTCTAAAAATAGTGCAACCAAACTCTGAAATTTTGTGAAGATATTCCTCATAATTTATTCTTTGCTCCCTAAAAATTTCCGCTTCTGAACCTTTGTAGAAAAAAAGTTATAGCGAAAATTCCACGATGACCTGTTTAGATTAAATTCAGGAGCCTGCAAAAAGACCTAACTTCCACAAATCATATCTCCCAAATATTGCGAACCAAGCTCTGAAATTTTGCGACGATGTTCCTCAAGATTTCAGCTTTGCACTCTAAACATTTTAGCTTCTGAACCTTCGTAGAAAAAAAATTATAGTGAAAATGCCACGATGACCTGTTTGGGGTAGCGAAACCCTAGAATTCAAAGCTCTAATACCAAATGTTGTGAAACCAGCTCCAAAAATAGAAGAAAAGAGATATCAACGCCTTAGAAATAAGAAACTTCGAGGGGGCAACCTCTAATACATTACATGAATGAACAATTCTTGGATGATACAAATTACAAAACCTCCTTTCTATATATAGGAGTCCATGGGGCCACAATTTAATCTTAGTGAGGCCACAATGTAATCCTAGCCAACCTAGAAATAATAATTTAAGGGCACAATAATAATAATAAGGGGGTTACACTAACAACAATAAGGGACTATACTAGTAATATAGGGACCTGAGGACAGTGCGGTTAATTAGTATACCACACTACTTGCTGAAGTCATTACAACACATGGGGGAGGTTTTGAAAGGGGAAAAACATCTAGGAACTTGCGTCACTAACCATGTGTTCATTAAATTAATCAAAATGCATAAATTATAGACAAGGGAGCTCGTGGCATTCTTTAATAGTGAGACCTTGTGCTATTGTGAATGAGGAGCATGAAGAGAGTGCTAAAGTGACACCCAGTGCTGAAGCATCCCATAGCGTTGAAACAACACCAAGTACTAAAGAAACACCCATCACTGAAATGACACTTGCTGCTGAAACTGCTACATCTTCCAAGAAAAATACAATTGCAGGCTCTAAGCGGAGTAGGGATGATACACCTTCTATGACTAGTCGACAAAACCCTAAGATGTGGAGTTCCATTAGAATGACCTTTAGTTAATCCTCATGAGGAAAGGAGACGTTGATAGAAGAACCAATTATAGAGGAAGTGCAAGAGGTAGAAAAAACTGGAACAATAGTTGTGCCTGAAAATGGGGCTGAGGAAGTGAAGACACCTGAAGGGACCAAGATGCGAGTATCAAGGAAGGTAATCAAAAGGAAAATGAAAAATATAATTGGTGGAATAACCCATGGGAAAAGGGTGCAAGTAACCGTTATTCCAGAAGAAACTCAAAAACCTATTGCTAAAGATGAGGGGAATGTGCTGATACAATTGGATCTGATGTGTTTGAGGAGAAACATGATAAAGAAAAGTAGAAGAAGTCTACAGAGGAAGGCCCCTCTACATTTGAAATCTTAAATGTTACACCAGATACTAAACAAGAACCATAGAAAAAATATGAGACAAAAGGACCAGTAACAGAAGAGAAGACACAAAAACAAGAGGCTATTACTTCACCAGGTAAGAAAAAAATATAACCTCTCATTCAAATTGAAAATATGAGAAAGGAAAATGAGGATTTAAAGAAAAAAATTGCTTTAGTTAAAGAACAAATCCATTTTAAGAATTGGAAAAGGCTGTAGAAATGACATCATCATCTGTCTCAGAAAATTTTTGTAAGGGTTGCCAGCAAATCCTTGAGGAGGATAAAATCATGGAGACTGTTACTATTTCAGTTGGAGTATAGGTGGGGGAATAGGACAAGAATTTTAATATTCCATTCCACAAGAACCTACTGATGATGCTACTATTACATAAGAACTAGCGTCGAAGCAGAGCAAGAAGAATAAAAATAGTATTCGAATCCACAAGAACATGTTTATGATGCCGCTGTTACACAAGAACCAACAGTTGAAATAGAGAAAACTAAAAATAAAAATATTGTTGTACCACAAGAACCTATCGATGATGATGCTGTTACACAAGAACCAAAAATTGAGATAAAGCATGAGGAGGAGAAAAGGGATGAGAAGGAGGATTCTGTAACAACATCTGAAACCAATCATGTTAAATTTGAATATTTTATGAGGGTACTAGAGAAGCGGGAGAAATTAGTTCTCTTTCCCAAATATGAAGTCATCTTTCTAAAGTAGAACGAGGAAATGGTCAATAAGATTAAGATGGAGTGGGCTAAAAAATTAAGAATTGCAGTATTTGTGAAAATTCAGAAGGAGAGGAATTAAGCAATGAAATAGGTGAAGGAACTACAAGGAGAAGTTAATCTATTACAACAAGAAAAGGAGATCGTTTATGATATCACTAATGGCTTATTGTGCAGTAGGCTTCCTTCTCCTTCTTATCCTTTATATTTGCAAGAAAAATATTATCTCTTCCAATTAACAACTGTGAAGGAAAAGTGACCATATAAGACAAGGGAGATACATGACTTCCTGGAAACATTTCAAAGTTCTAATTTCTCATAACAACATTTGTTGCGCAAGATATACATGCATGATCTCGTTTTCTTAGGGGACAAATCATTCAATCTGACACCCTATCTGGGAGATGAAAAACTCATGGATTTTGTTTCTTTTATGCAAAATAAGATAGGCTAGAAATTTTCCCATGATACTATAACAACTAATGAAGAATAGGTAGAATTGTTTATTAGATAAGAACCTGGTTCAACTAAAGATGTTTCACACAAATACAATAAAATATAGCAGTTTCCAACCACTAAGACACTGCTGATGGACCATCAAGAATCAATTCTACGAAGATGCGAGATAAATGTCCATATTATCTTTCAAGTAGTTAATATTATCATCACCCTCGTCTTCATTTGCATCATCTTCATCATCATTGAAATTTGATTGTAGACCATCAATATTGTTACCAGATGTATTTGGATCATCATTTTCTATACCATCCATATTGTCGTCTTCTGTAAAATCATGTAACTCTATATTAATGTTATCTTCTTGTGCATGAACATAACCATCTTCAACACCATCAAGGATGTCAATTTCTTTGATGTTCTGTAATCCCTCTATCTCATTTTATTGGCCATCATTTTTTTTGCTTAGTATCCACTAATGCATCATCAAATACATGCCTTTATCTTGGATCATAATGTATGACAAATATCTGTTTCGTGTCCTAGAATATATTCATAGAAAAATACATGCACATGAATGAGTACATACATATATTAGACATATGTTATACCAATTTTATTGATTAATAAACACATGTATATATTCACAATAAACAATGTATTAATATGTTATTGATGACTACCGCTTCTAATTCATTCAGTTAAAGAAATACCTGCTCACAATGAATTGGTATAACATAAGGCTCCTTATCCTCTGGTAAGAACTTTGAGGAATCTATATAAAACAATCCACTATGGGTATCATGTCTTTTTTTCCTCTCAAATTCTTCATGCCATCTAAACTTAAAAATACAACATTTAAAAGAGCGATAATCCAACTCAATAATTTCTTGCATTTTCCCAGCATATTGTACATTCCCTTCAACACTATTATTATCTTTTGAGCTTGATCGAATGGATTTATTGAATTCAACCATGATGCCACAATCAAGGGATTGTATCTTTACATATACATGATAATGTTGACCATATGCCAACATTGCTGGATATTTCTTTTCCTGTGAAAGACCGTTTATTTTGGTTAAAAAAAATATAATGACGAATATTAAAATAGTTAGTAGTGTCAAAATTATAAGGAAACAATATTTTGTAAAATTCCAACTATACCTTTCTTTCACACCTTATAGACATTTTGATTTCATCTTCTGTTATGTTTGAATCTATACCTGCATCTTCTATATGATTTTGAATTTGTTCAGTAAACCATTCTAATGTGAAATATTTGGCCCGTTCCCCTTGCAGATCAATAAGAAATGGGGTATTCCTTGGATTCAATCTCTTAAATTCTCTTTTATTCTAACACTTCTCTCTTTTTATCATACAAATCAATCCGTTTGTTCAGAAAGTACATTTGGTATAGAATGAACTTGTCGAGTATAACACTTTTTTTTGCACCTATTACATGTCAACATGCTTATTTCAAACTCCAAATGCCATGTTGTTAATTTGATAAATATATTACAAAGTAAATTAATTATCACAATAAAAACAACCACAATGATCATGATTTTACATACGAATTTCTACTTGAACACCATTATATTGTGGATTTTCTCCATTAATAATATCTAATGCTCGTTCTTCATCCCAAAAGCATGGTCCATCTTCGGAAATCCCTACCAAGGAATTCACACATGAAGAAAAATGCTTCATTCAATACATACCCTTCAACCATGCAACCCTCTGGATGTGCCTTTTGTCAGACATATCTTTTTAAAGTTTTCATATACCTCTCAAAGAAAAACATCCACCTCGTCGATATGACACCCACCAATTCAATGTCATCGACTAGGTGTATAAATAAATGGACTTGTGGGTCTATAGAACTTGTAGGGAGATCCTTCTCAAATACACACATAATTTCTGCATTTTCCTTGTTTATATTTTGCACTTCACATTCATGGATCTCCTTGGATGTCACCCACCTAATATAAGAATACTAAATTAGTATGAACCTTCCGGAAAAAATTAAAATGCAATACAATATCTTTATGTCTCTCACACATGAAAATTACATAACACAGACCTTGTAAATGCTAACAATCGACTTATGTCATTCCTCAAGTCAACGGTAAGACATGGATCCCCCCTAATTTCCAATGGAATGATATGTTGTTAAGCACATTTATCAAAGATCATCATTAGTTATTTTTGTCACACAATAGAATATCAGAATATATTTAGTAACTAATCAATTTTACCAATAAATGTTAAATGATGATATATAATACCTTCATAAAATTATGAAAATCATGTGTTTTTTAAATCCTTTGATATGTCCATCAACTGTAAAATATTTATTTAATGATGTCCCATAGCTAGTAGGTGCCCTTATTAAATGTATGCCATTTTTTAATTGGTCTAGCTCTTTCTTTTCCAAAATGCATGGAGCTTCTGCATATTTTTCATTTCTCTATTTGGCCACAAATGTTTTTTCTATCAAATTTTGTACGCGAAAGAGAAATATGTCTCCTTGAAGACAAGGTGTTCTTCTCTACGCCTTCTATATGTCAAAAAATTGAATCTGGGACCTATTTGAAGATGTGCATGGGATCTAATAGGTGAGATATTAATAGATTCTTGCAATATGGGAGCTCATAAAATATGGATTTTCTTTTCATCCATTTTGGCATATTAATTACAACTTGTTCTGGTTCTTCAATTGAATCACCCCCATTAAAAAAATCCTGTTGAAATTTCAATTAAACACATTCATACTTCTTAATCCAATCAGTTGGAGCCATAATCATGGGAGGGACTCTATTTTCAACTTTTCCATCAAATTGATTCTTATGGCGGTTTCTAAACCTATGATCTAGTGGTAGAAAAACCTTTTTGTTTGCATAAATAAATTTATGAATATCTTTAGAATATTGCCCTTAAAATTGTTCTGCATATATTGGACATGAAAATATCCCCTTTGTTTGAAGATCTGCAATTCAATAAGGTTAATAACATCAAAATAATAGTACAACAGTAAGTGTACATATGTAATTTTTTTTATCTTACCGAAACAACAACCAAGTCATGGGAAATCATGAATAGTCCAACATAGCACACCATACAACATGAAGGACTTATTTGATGGAGGACATGATATATCATGCATTATTATGCATTTCCACAACAGTTTCATCTCATCAATAAAAGGCACAAGATAAACATCCATGTTTTTAACTTGATGTTTTCCTGGAACAATGAGAGTTGGCATAAGGTGCTCCTTGATCCAGGTGGATTAAATAGGTACAAGTACAAGTGACTCAGCACAGAGGGCTTAAAAATCAAAGTGTTCATATTGTTCTAAAACTAGCTTCATGTTGAAGATCTCGTCGTCCTGATCGTGGTGGTGTGAACGACTCATCAAATCAAGCTCAAATGAGAGAGTTAGAGCGATTTGAAGTTTTGTTAAGGCAGAAAAGTGAGCCCCACAACATGCCACATGACGTCCCAATGAACATGTGAGACCCCTGACAGCCCCTCAACTATTGACACATGTCACTTCTCCATTGTTCATCATCTTGCACAAAAAGACAAAACCATATTCACATGGAAAATAAATCATTAAAATAAACTATATATATCATAAATGGTTATTATAACCATATAAGATATAAAATAAACAGAGTGGTTATTAAAACAAAATATAAATTCAAACCATGTTTAAAAGAAATCAACGTGGTTGAGAAATCCCACGTGCCTCAACGAATTTCATTGTTTTAAGGTTATGGTATTAAAAACCAACGTAACATATATATGTAATATATGTTACAACCATATATATAATATAATATGGTAACGGTTATAACACCACCACCATTCGACCGTAACCCAACCCAAATGGAATGGCACTTATCCCAACTGCATACGGAGGCCGACGAAATTTATGGGGGCGGGCCTGGCCCATATGTTATGTTAGAAAAGAAGAAGATACGGTGCTATGTTTAAAGGGTTTTTTACAGTTAATTAACTCTCAATTCGACCTAAAATGGAGGGGGTAGGGTTTGACTTCCCAATATCCCTCCACAAACTCAGTGTTTTAACCAATTCGTCCAACGAGCATTTTTTTGTGTTTCTGCCCACTCATAGTACTATAAACTCATCATTTCCCAGTGCACCAGGCCATGGAGGAGCGGAGAGTGTGCACGAAAATCGAGGTTTTTTTTTATGATTTTTTATCGCAGGTTATGTGGAACCATGAGCTCAGGAAGAGGAAGGGGGAACCTTGATTGAGTGCAATTTTCAAGAGGGCGAAATTTTGACTTTGTCCAAATGGGAGAAATTTTATGTCATTTATTCACTACTCGACGCCAGAAGTCTGATGGCGTGCTCAGTGTCTTCATCTGAGTTTTCGTTTTTTCAGCCACTTTTTGAAGTGGGTTATCAGGTGTCAGATTTCCACAAGTGAGTAGTCGTTTTCACATTTTTCGACGCCACAAGATTGATGGTGTTTTCAGATTCAGCCGTAGAGCATCTCAGCCTTCAGTAGATGTCAACATGAGGTATATGATGTGGATTCCATGTACTTCTTCATTTCTTTCTCTTTGAGATGCATTATGTCTTGTAGATCCCGGTTGATACATGAGTCGTGGGATTTTGCCTTGTTTTGTTATTGATGTACTTTTAGCTATGGATTTGTGTCATGTATGAGATCCCTTTTATGTCACATTGGTGGGATGCTCGTTTTCATATGTGTATTGTTGAGATCCCTTGTTTCCCGGGATTGGCGGGATACTCTCCTCAATGTCGGCTTAAATTTCAATTTAAAATAAAAAATAAAAAATAAAAATTTGTCAGTTTAACAATTAAATTTTAACAATCGTATAAATAAACAATTTTTTTTTTAAAACAACTCATCTCTAATTCACAGCTTTAATTCGAAGCTTCAAGCATTTATGTGGCGTAACTCAGCGCTAATTCACGGCTCTAATTCCAAGCTTCAAGCATTTCTGCGGCATTTCAAACTGTAAGCTCCCGAGCTGGAGTTCACTTAGGTAATGTATAAAAATTGAAACTTGACTTCATTCCACTTATATTCGTATTGCTGGAAGAGTAAATTTTGAACTGGAAACGTTAACTTTGTGAGTTGCTTCCTCTCCTACATCCCTCTCTCTCTGTAGATGAAGACACAACAATGTAGATAAAATGCATTAGCATATATAAATCCAAGGAGAGACGCCATTGAGATGAAAATCCCCGCGCTTTCATAAGAAACCCTAACTCATCCTACCAGAAGCTTGCTCGAATATTGTGAGCAAGCGATCACAGTTTGAAAATGTTTCGTGTCAAACATTATTCAGCCAAGCTCGTAGCGAGATTTTCGACTAATTGAATGGAAAGACTCCTATTCAGTGTATTGCTTTTGAAATAGGCATACTGTATTTTATGATGTTTAGTCTTAGTATCACGTAAAAGATGAAAATATGCCATATTCGGATTCAATTTGGCGATCAACAAGCTTTTGCACAAATGTAAATGTCTGAATATTTAGACAATGTGAACCCTTATAATAAAATTGTTAACAAAGAATAATTCTGAGTGGATGCAAAACTAGTTAATACATATACTCTACTGACCTCATTGTAGCCATATTTTTCACGATACTGGCGCTGCACTACGGGACTGAAGAATAAGGATGCGTTGTATATGAGATAAGTGGAATGCTTTGTGAGATTAAGTGGAATGCTTTGTGAGATTAAATACCACGAAGTCGAAGTTCAATCCCACCACACTGCCAATAAAGTAGATTGGATTTTATGCATCTTAGTATCTGACATATGATCCTTTTATAATTCTAAATATGGGAATAATATGTTTATGTATGTATAAATCATTTAGAGCACAAATGGACCTCTTTCCACTAAAATTGAGAATAGCTGGAGGATAGAAGCTGATAGATCAGATGCTGATTTCTAATTATATTTAACTACTTCCACTAAATAAATAAAGCCTCTTTTTATATTTACTCCATAAACCTCTTTATATTTACAATAAGTCAAAAAACAAGTTTTATTTAGGTGAAGCCTATATGCCAAATACCATGGGCCATATTATTATTAATACCATGGGCTAAATAGCATATTTATAAAAGAGCTATGGTAAATAAATAAATCAATATAAAAGAGGTATAAAGAGGCATGATAAATTTATAAAAACATATCAAATATCATTATAAATCAACATCTAATTATATACCAAGTCTATGGGCCAAATACCATTGCAAATAAAAGAGGTATGGTAAATAAATAAAACCAATTTTTTTATATTTACTCTATAAATCTCTTTATATTTACCAACACTCAAAAAATATGTTTTATTTAGGTGAATCCTATAGATCAAATATTATGGGCCAAATTATTATTAATATCATGCCAAAAAAAACCATTATTATCCCTAATATTAATATCAAAATATTAATAATAATAATAATATTATTAAATCTAATATTCATATTAATATTATTATATTTAATAACTTTGGATTAATACAATATTAAAATTTCTATATTATTATATACATTAATGTATCATGATATATATTAACTCTAGATATATATGGAAGGGAAGAACAAAGACATAGAGTGATAGAGGTGGAGACATAGAGGGAGTGAGAAGGGAGAGATGGGGATAAAATCAAGGAGAGGGGAGAGGAGGAATGAAGAGAGAGAAGGAGAGGAGTGAGAGAGGTAGAAAAGGGTACACAAGGAAGAGGGAGACATAAATATGGAGGGGGCGGGAGAGGAGAAGAGAGGGATGGAGATAGTGAGAGGATTGGAGGGCAGAGAGAGAGAGAGAGAGAGAGAGTTATGGGGGAAGAGAGAGGATTAGAGGGAAAAGAGAGAGATGGGGGAAGAGAGAGGGAGGTAGGAGAGGAAGGGAGAGAGAGGAAGGAAGAGAGATAGGAGAAGAGAGGGAGGGATAGAGAGACGGAGTTGAAGGGAAGAATAAATACATAGAGAGCGAGAAGTGGAGAGAGAGAGGGAGTGAAAAGGGAGAAATAGAGAGAGTGTGTGTATGTTTTGGGGTGAGATAAAGAGAAAAAGGAGAGATGGAGGGAATGGGGGGAGAAGGAGAGAGGGAGGGATATATTGACAGAGTTGGAAGGTGAAGAGAGGGAGAGAGAGGGAAAGAGAGAGATATAGACATGGGAGAGAAAGGGAGAAAGGGGAAGGAAGAAAGAGAGGATGTGAGAGAGTGGAGAGAGGGAGGGAAAGAGAGATGGAGTTGGAGGGGGGAGAGAGGGAAGACGATTTATTTCACTAGATACATTGATTTCATTGTGGATGGTGATTTCTAATCCTATTTGATTTCTTGCACTATATGCATTGATTTTAGTGTAGATGTTGAGAGAGAGAGAGAGAGAGCAAGAAAGAGGATTGGAGAGAGAGGAAGGACAAGAGAGAGGACTTGAGAGAGAGGAAGAGAGTGATGGGGGAAGAGAGAAAATTGGAGGGAATATATATATATATATATATATATATATATAGAGAGAGAGAGAGAGAGAGAGAGAGAGAGAGAGAGAGAGAGAGAATTGGAGGGAGAGGAAGGACAAGAGAGAGGAAGAGAGTGATGGGGGAAGAGAGAAAATTGGAGGGAATATATATATATATATATATATAGAGAGAGAGAGAGAGAGAGAGAGATGGATTTAGAGGGGGAGAGAGGGAGGGAAGAAGAAATACAGAGAGATTAAGTGATAAGGGAGAGATGGAGAGAGAGTGTGTATGTTTTCGGATGAGATAAAGAGACAAATAATGAGATATGAAGAGAAGGGATGAGAGAAGGAGAGAGGTAGGGATATAATAACAAAGTTGGAGGGTGAAGAGAGAGAGCGATAGAGATGTAGGAGAGAAATGGAGAGATAGGAAGGAAAGGGAGGATGTGAGAGAGTGGATAGAGGGAAGGAAACAAAGATGTACTTCGAGGGGGGAGAGAGGGAAGAAGATTTCATGCACTAGATGAATTGATTTCAGTGTAGATGGATATTTCTAATCCATTTTGATTGCTTGCACTAGATGCATCGATTTTAGTGTATATGTTTATTTGTAATTATATTTAATTTATTGCACTATATGCATTGATTTCAATGTAGATGATTGCTAATCCTATATGTTTTCTCGCAATAAATGCATTGATTTCAGTGTAGACGACGATTTTTTATCCTATTTGATTCCTTGCACTGGATGCATTAATTTCAGTGTAGATGTTGATTTCTAATTATATTTGACTACTTCCACTAGATGCATTGATTTCAATGTACATTATTTCTAATCGTATTTGATTGCTTGCACTAAATGCATCGATTTCAGTATAGATGGTGATTTCTAATCCTATTTGATTGCTTGCACTAGTTGCATTGGTTTCATTGATGTTGGTTTCTAATATTATTTGCTTATTTGCACTAGATACATTAATTTCAGTGTAGATGAATTGATTTCAGTGTAGATGGAGATTTCTAATCCATTTTGATTGCTTGCACTAGATGCATCGATTTTAGTGTATATGTTTATTTATAATTATATTTAATTTCTTGCACTATATGCATTGATTTCAATGTAGATGATTGCTAATCCTATATGTTTTCTCACAATAAATGCATTGATTTTAGTGTAGACGACGATTTTTTATCCTATTTGATTCCTTGCACTAGATGCATTAATTTCAGTGTAGATGTTGATTTCTAATTATATTTGACTACTTCCACTAGATGCATTGATTTCAATGTACATGATTTCTAATCGTATTTGATTGCTTGCACTAAATGCATCGATTTCAGTATATATGGTGATTTCTAATCCTATTTGATTGCTTGCACTAGATGCATTGGTTTCAGTGATGTTGGTTTCTAATATTATTTGCTTACTTGCACTAGATACATTAATTTCGGTGTAGATGTTGATTTCTAATCCTATTTGATTACCTACATTAGATGCATCCATTTCACTGTAGATGTTGTTTTCTAATCCTATTTCATTGTTTACATTATATGCATTGATTTCAGTGTAAACGTTGATTTCTGATTTGATGTAATTGGATGTACATTGATGGTACATTAATTTTAAAGTGATTGGATTAACATTGTGCATTAATTTCACTGCAAGCAAGCAAAATTATTGACAATGTACATTTATTTTTATGTTTTAGTAATTCAACCTATTAATATCGAAGAGCAAGAGAGAAAAGTATGATTTTTAGTACAATAGTTCCAGAAAAATATTTAAGTAATTGAATAGTGTAGATGTTGATTTCTACGATTATTACGTGGTTCAGTGTTCAAAATAGTGTTCTAACATTTGTTAGAATTTGTATTTCTAATCTTCAAAATTTCAAAGTATGATGTACATCTCAAAAATATACAAAATTTTTAATAATCTGAAAAATGTGACGTTGATGCCTCCAACTGGAACCAGCCTAGATCCATCTTACTCTGGATCTATCATGCGCTGAGAGGGATCAAATCTCTCGAGGTGCAAACCTTTCCTCAAGTTTTGCACTCAAAAAATAGGTTTGCACCTCGAGAGATTTGATCCCTCTCGGCGCATGATAGATCGAGAGTAAGATGGATCTAGGCTGGTCTAGTCACAACACAATAACACTTTGCATGTTAAAAGTCATTGCAAACAGCAGGTACAACATGCATATTATTGGCTATAAAAACATTTTACAACTTTCCATACATGGTTTCCGGCGTATATGCATCAAATCCACTAGTTGCATGGTATCCTATTTCATTCTGGATTTTTAATTTTCTCCCTTTCCAGCCACTCCTATTGTAAGCACATAACATAAGAATTTCAATAAACTTCCACAATTTTTAACTCTGCCATTATAGGTTTAAGTATCATAACCCCTTGTTCTTATTAGGATAGCTATTTGTTAAAATTAAAATTGGCAACTAGGGTCAAACTCCACCTTGGATAGCTCATATGATGGAGATGATATTTTTATTGGATTCCTCTTTCTGAGAGGTGCAAGATTGATCTAAAGATCATCTAGTTTGGATGAGAAAAACTGCGATTTGAATTTATTTCTCACACGTGCAAATTGTCAAGTTCGGCCATAGCTCAAATGTAGGCTCATGAAGCCCAACAGATGTGTCTTTTCACCCTCATCGAATTGCATAAATAAGAGTGACATTGTGCCTCATTTGGACATCATTCACTCACACATTCTTCTCTCTCCAAATTGGATTGGTTCGTACAACTTGGGTTCTCTATTCTTCTTTCACATGTGTGGCTGAAGGACGCATTTCTAGAGTAGATTTCAGGGCGTTGACCAAGGGTCAAACCCTCATCTTTGATGAGGATTTTTAGGAAGAAAATCCAATCTCTGGAGGCCACATTTATTGGCATAGAAATCGAGACATTTGGAGCATTTTGACTTGCATTGACCACATGCTTGTTTGACCACAACATTGACCAAAGTTTGACCAAGTTTGATTGGAGTTTCAGGGACTATTTTTGGGCTGACTTTGACTCTTCTTGGAAGCCAAGTTGACTGACTTTGACCGAGCTATCTTGGAGACGATTTGTTGTTGATTTGAACAGCATTGACTTTCTGGTTAGGGCTACTGGTTGAATATTATTATGACAAGGCTGATTTGATAGTGTTTGGGCATGTAAAATTGTATTATGTACTCTCTCTCTCTCTCTCTTTGCTGAATTATTGAAGAATAAGAAAATGAATTTTATCTTATATCTGCCCTCACTACAACCTCTCCTCTAGACACATTGGACAATTGGTTGATTGATAGTGGTGCCTCAAGGTACTTCACTGGGTATAAAGAAGCCCTCTCAAATTTGATTGAAAAGGAAACCAATTTGGAGATTAGACTTGGAGACAATGCCACCTATCCCGTGAAAGGGACAGGGATTGTTACTCTTCATTTAAATCAAGGTCAAATCCTTCATCTACAAGATTTATTATATGTACCCGAGTTGAAGAAGAACCTGGTATCTATTTCAGCAATGGAAGATAAAGGATTCAAGGTAACAATTATTGATGGGAAGGTACACATTTGGCAAAGGAACTTCAAAGATGATTTTACTCTTGGATTTAGGGTTGATAGCCTTTATCAGGTTGGAGGAAGTCCTTTGGGAGCCATGACATGCAACACTTCTCTTTAATTCGAATTATGGCACCGAAGGTTCGCTCACCTTCATTATAAAGCTCTTCCCGATGCTAGGAAGATGGTCACAGATATGCTCGAATTCAAAGTTGATCATGATGGTGTTTGTCAGGGTTGTGCCGAAGGGAAACATACAAGAGGACCATTCCCCTCCAGTGATAGTAAGGCTATCGACATTCTACAATTGATCCGTTCTGATTTGTCTAGTATGTTGATCGTAACATCTTTAGGAGGATATTTGTATTATGCAATTTTTGTGGACAACTTCTCTTGCAAAAATTGGATCTATTTCCTGAAGAAGAAGGGATCTATTTCCTGAAGAAGAAGGATGAGGTGTTCAAGTGGTTCTACTCTTTCAAAGGATTGGTTGAAAATCAACAAAGAAGAAGATCAAAGTATTGAGGACCGATAATGGAATTGAATATGAGTCAAATGAGTTCAATGACTATTGTAGATAAGCTGGCATTAAAAGGGAGACCACTACTGCTTATACTCCTGAACAAATTGACATTGTGATGCAGGGGCATCTAAGCGATTCGAATTCAAGTTTGAATCTAAAGCTGGGTATGCGAACAGTCATGCAGAATTGGGGCGAAATTTGTTTAACCCGATACTAAATTTTTGTAACTGATTAAATCTGCCATGTGTGCGAGTAGAAGACCAAGAGTTTTCTTTGAGCGATCTCAACTGATTATTTTGTAATATATATGGACAGTGAGCCTGTAATGAGAAGAGGGGCAGAAATGCAATGTAATCGACGAGAAACTCTGTTTAAGGCTGAAATGCCTTAATTGTAATTGATTCTGTATATAATAGAATTGTTTCTATGTGCATTTCGTTGCGTCTGAGTATGGTTTACTTATGTTTGATTTCATGAATTAATTCCCTTTTTATGTGTTGATTTATTGCCCATCGATCACTGTAAGGATCGATGGTGATCTAGCGCAATAGAACATCATTGAATAAGATGTTGTATGGCAGAATTAATTGCTGTGTGAAGAAGGGCTTTTATCCCTTCGAAATCATGAGGGTTATATAATTTCTGGACAAAATCGAATACCAATTGAATGGTCAATCGCTGATCTATATTTATTAAGCTGTAAATCTCTTTAAATTAAGTGTTCGGAGGCAAAGAAGCTCTGTTTCTTTGTTGAACTCAGGTAAATTCTGGGGATCTCTGTTTGCTGGAGCGATTTCAGTTGAGATAGAAACGTTGTTGCTTTGTTTGAATCGAGTCGGGTTGAGGTCGATTCACAGTGGAAAGGCGGAGCTTTAATTGTTATTTGGACCCATATGCAAATATTACATTTGGTGTGAAGCTTTGTTTGAAGGCTCGATAATGAATTGCGTTGAATTGTTTCCGATGAGAAACGTGTAAGGCTTCTGATGTTAAAAGAGGGTCGCAGGCGTTGTTGAAATATAAAACTCAATTTGGTTTGAAGCGCCTTCGATATCTATATCTGATACATCAGAGTGGCGTTGCGGAAGCATAATGGGCCTATAACCCATAGGCACAGGGTCGAGTTCAAAGATTTGTGTAACGAAATTGCAGTTTGGACATGGAATTGGAGTTTGCAGGTTCAGATTGATTACATGAAAGGTGAATCTGCCTCTAGTGAGGTTCGCTTTTCATCAAGTGGTATCAGAGCAGGGAAATGATTTCCTGCGAAGGAGAAGAAGTTCTCTTACAAAGGAAGAAGAGGTACAGTTTTGTGAAAAAGCTTGTGATTTTCTTTTGTTTTGTGAAGGTAGCAGCAGAGGAAGGTGAGAATATTGCAGCAGCTTAGAGCAGGAGTGCTCAATTGGTTCCACAGGAGTGAACCAGAGAGATGCCAAAAATCGGAGCTCAGGAAAGAAGCTTGGTGAGGTATCTAGTAGCAGGACGGAATTGCTATTGCAGAGGTTTTGTTGCAGCTCCCAGAGGACAATTCCGTAGAGGATGCGGGTGAGAATTGTTCAAGCATGTTGCTACAGGAAGATCACAAGGAACAATTCCATAGATGACGTGGGTAGAACTGCTGACAGCTGGAGAAGACATATGAACAGGAGGTCATAAATTTTTGTGCCTCGGGAGTCTGATGCAGGGGCATCTGAGCGATTCGAATTCAAGTTCGAATCTGAAGCTGGGTATGCGAACAATCATGCAGAATTGGGGCGAAAATTTCTTAACCCGATACTAAATTTTTGTAACTCATTAAATCTGCCATGTGTGCGAGTAGAAGACCAAGAGTTTTCTTTGAGCGATCTCAACCAATTATTTTGTAATCTATATGGACAGCGAGCCTGTAATGAGAAGAGGGGCAAAAACACAATGTAATCGATGAGAAACTCTGTTTAAGGCTGAAATGCCTTAGTTGTAATCGGTTCTGTATATAATAGAATTGTTTCTATGTGGATTTCGTCGCGTCTGAGTATGGTTTACTTATGTTTGATTTCATGAATTAATTCCTGTTTTATGTGTTGATTTACCGCCCATAGATCAATGTAAGGATCGATGGTGATCTAGCGCAATAGAAGATCGTTGAATAAGCTGTTGTATGGAAGAATTAATCGTTCTGTGAATAAGGGATTTTATCCCTTCGAAATCATGAGGGTTATATAATTTCTGGACATAATCGAATGCCAATTGAATGGTCAATCACTGATATATATTTATTAAGTTGTAAATATCTGTAAATTAAGTGTTCGGAGGCAAAGAAACTCTATTTCTTTGTTGAACTCGGGTAAATTCTGGGGATCTTTGTTTGCTAGAGCGATTTCAGCTGAGATAGAAATGATGTTGCTTTGTTTGAATCGAGTTGGTTTGAGGTCAACTCACAGTGGAAAGGCGGAGCTTTAATTGTTATTTGGACCCATCTGCAAATATTACATTTGGTGTGAAGCTCTGTTTGAAGGCTCGGTAATGAATTGCGTTTAATTGTTTCCAATGAGAAACGTGTAAGGCTTCTGATGTTAAAAGAGGGCCGCAGGCGTTGTTGAAATATAGAACTTGATTGGGTTTGAAGCGCCTTCGATATCTATATCTGATACATCAGAGTGGCATTGTGGAAGCATAATGGGCCTATAACCCATAGGCCTAGGATCGAGTTCAAAGATTTGTGTAACGAAATTTCAGTTTGGACATGGAATTGGAGTTTGCAGGTTCATATTGATTACATGAAAGGTGAATCTGCCTCTAGTGAGGTTCACTTTTCATCACGTTGCTGAAAGGGAGAATCGAACCATCATTGAAGCTACTCATGCCATGCTTCATGACGATGTTTTTATGGGGAGAAACTTCCAACAATGTAATGTACGTTCAAAATAGATGCCCACATCAAGCATTGGACTACAAAACTCTCGAAGAAGTTTTCACTAGTAAGAAACCTGATGTTTCTGACTTTAGAATTTTTGGTAGTCTTGAATATTTTCATGTGCTGAAGGAAAAGAGAAGCAAGCTGGATGCATCTCAGAAGAAAGTAACATTTGTGGGCTACAATGAAACTTCAAAGGCATATAGAATATGTGCCTAGTCAAAGGGAAGTGGGAATACGTCATGATGTCACCTTTGATGAAGATGCTTCCCTTGGGAAGGTTAGAGATCTTCCTATTCCAAAGAAAGACAAAGATGAAGATACAAGAAAGCAATAAGAAATGAAGGATGGACTGATGCTCGAAGTTAAAGGTTCAATGGATTCCATTGATCCACCTCATAGTGAGTCCTCTTCATCAAAAAGGAGATCCTCATGGCTCAAAGACACTCTCGAAGATGCCGAGAGATATATTGCACCGAGGGGGACATTTCGTGAAAGTAAGAAACTGAAGAGGTACCAAGGGTACTTAGTTGTCATGAACACCATTGTTCAATATGAGCCTCGCACATTTGAAGAAGTTGTGAAGCACTAGGTTTGGAAGGATGCAATGAACAAATAGTATGATTCAATCATGAAGAATGATGTCTAGGATGTGGTCCCTAAACCCAAGGACAAGTCTGTCATCACCTCAAAATGGATTTACAAAATCAAACATGGAGCTGATGGGAGCGTTGAAAAGTTCAAGGCCAGGTTTGTTGCTCGAGGCTTCTCTCGAAATGAAGGTGTGGACTATGAAGATATATTTGCTCTGGTTTCACAATATACCACCATCTGTTTGATTATTGCCCTTGCTGCCTCCTAGGGATGAAATCTACATCAAATGGATGCCAAAAATGTGTTCTTACATGGCTTTCTTAAGGAGGAAGTTTATGAAGAGAAACCCAAAGGGTTTGAAGTTCTGGACCGATAGTCACATGTATGTAGGTTGAATAAAGGCCTCTATGGGTTGAGGCAAGCCCCCAGGGCTTGGTATGAGAGGATGGACAACTATCTTATGAAGTTGGGGTTTACAAGAAGTGAAGTTGATTCGAACCTTTACTTCAAGGTTGAAAATGATATGCCTCTCATTTTGGTGCTCTATGTGGATGATCTCTTTCTGACAGGTGCAAAACCCCTCATTTATCAATGTAAGAGGGAGTTGGCTTCTGAATTCAAGATGAAATACCTCGAGTTGATGCACTACTTCCTAGGATTGGAGGTCTGGCAAAAGCCAGGCGAGATTTTCCTTTCTCAAGGAAAATCATTGTGAAGCTGCTAGAAAGATTTGGGATGGTGGACTGTAAGTCTGTGACTACTCCAATGGAACTCAACTTCAAGAAGCTATGTGGAAGTGTTGTTGGGCCCTATTTGGGAAATCATTTTGAGTATCGTCAACTCGTGGGGGCCCTGATGTTATTGATGAACTCACATCCAGACATATGCGTCGTCATGAATATGTTAAGTCAATTTATGGTCGAGGCTCATGACATACATTGGATTGCTGCCAAGAATCTCTTGAGATATCTCTGGGGCACAATCAACTATGGTTTGAGATACACTGTTGGGAATTTGAGGCTCCATAGATATACTGATGTTGACTGGGATAGAAGTGTGGTGGATCATAAGAGCACATTTGTATGTTGCTTCTCACTAGGTTCTGCTTTGATATCCTAGATGAGCAGGAAGTAGAAATTGGTTTCTTTGAGCACTGCCGAGGCCAAATATATTGCAACTAGTATGGCCTGTTGTGAAGTTGTTTGGTTGAGGAAGCTCTCTACTGAGTTGTTTGAGCATGTGTTGGATACCACCATGATCTACTGCGACAACCAAAGTGTGATTCGTCTTTGAGAGAATCTCGTGTTCGATGACCGCTCCAAGCATATTGATATCAGGTACCACTTTATCAGGGTTATGGTACAACGAGGAGCAATAAGGCTCCATCACATTGGGACTGAAGAGTAGGTCGTATATATTCTCACAAAGCCCCTGGGGAAGGTCAAATTCTTAAGCTTCAGTGAGAGACTTGGAGTTTTGGAAAGACCCTCCTATGAGGGTCCTGCATGAGTTGGGCATTGAGCTCTGGGAGCTCCAGGGGGGGCTTGGGGGTACTTCTTGGAGGCATGAGTGACCATTGGGTGAGTGTTTCTCCTTCCATAGTGGTGTGTTGTGTATAGTGTGAGTGATTCACCTTCCCCTGTGATACCCCATGTTGGTTGACAAATGAGCAGGATGAGTGGTTCACCTTCTCCTGCTGATGCCCCATCATACATCCTACCCATGTAGTCTGGGACTCATGGGAAGTACCTCTCATCTAGCCAACGAGTTCATAAACGAGGATAGAAACCATAGCATTATTGATGGATGCATCGTCTACTGCCATACTCTCTATGCCAGGATGCATGGTGTTCAACAGCGTGATCTGAGATCAAATCTGATTGAGGTTTTACCTCTGGAATGATCTAGGATCAATTCTTCTTTGGTATTTCTTCATAGCTTAGTAAAGCAAAGCAGAGCAGGGATGACATAGATGGTACAGGTTGACAGATGGATTCGCAGGTGGGTTTCTCCCTAGTTGAGAGGGAGTGTTAAAATTGGAAACTAGGGCTAAACTCCACCTTGGACAACTAATATGATGGAGATGATATTTTTATTAGATTCCTCTTTCCGAGAGGTGCAAGATTGATCTAATATCATCTTGTTTGGATGAGCATAAGTGTTATTTTGAAGTTATTTTTCACACGTGCAAATTGTCAAGGTAGACCAAAAGTCAAATGTAGGCTCATGAAGCCCAACATATGTGTCTTTTCACCCTCATCGAACTATATAAAAAAGAGTGACCTTGTGCCTCATTTGGACATCATTCACTGACATGTTTTTCTCTCTCCAAATTAGATGGTTCGTACGGCTTGGGTTCTCTCTCTTCTTCTCTCACACGTGTGGTTGAAGGATGCATTTTTGGAGCAGATTGTAGGCCGCAGATTTCAAGGCGTTGACCAGTGTTGAACGAGGGTCAAACCCTCATCTTTGACTATGATTTTCAGGAAGAAAATCCGATCTTTGGAGGTTGCATTTATTGGCACATAAATCAAGACATTTGGAGCAATTTGACTTGCGTTGACAGAAGTTTGACCGAGTTTGACCAGAGTTTCAAGGACTGTGTTTTGGGTTGACTTTGAATATTCTTTGAGGCTGAGTGTACTGACTTTGACCAAGCTATCTTGGGGATGATTTGGTGTTGATTTGACCATCGTTGAATTTCTGGTTAGGGCTTTTGGTTCACTATTGCTATGACAGGGCTTATTTGACAGTATTTGGGCATGTGAAATTGTATTATGTATTCTCTCTTTCTCTGCTGAATTATTAAATAATAATAAGAAGAATTTGATCAAAGGGTTTTCCCCACATTGGGGTTTTTCCATGGCATCCACAAAATATTGTGTCCTCTTGTCTTGGCTCGTCTTTTGCTTATTGTTTATGTTCTATTTGCATTTACTATCAATGTTAATGTGATTGCAAATCTGGAAATTGATATTGGGCTTATAAGGAAAATTGAAGTAAATTTCTCTTAAGCATAGAACATACCATTGTTATCTATATTTAACATAATTCCACTAGAAAAATTTGGTGTTGAAAATTATTGTTCTCTAGATGAGACTAATTAGATTGCATAAGGGGTTCTCCTTAAAATTTGCCCATACTATCATAAAGGTGTACATTTATGATAAATTTTCATTGTGACTCAACTATATATGGAAACAAATAGGTTGTCAATATGTTGTATTCATATACATGGGAAATGTAAACATTTTTGTAGAAACTACTCTTAAAGACGTCCGTGTGAAGAATTTTCTCTAGTTTCTAGGTGAAGAACTCCACAAATCTGCCTAAGATCTGTATAGAACAAAGGATAGAACACCTACTATATCTCTAGATATATATTTTTAAACCTTTACAAACAAGCAAGGAAGTTATGATGGAATGAGAACATAAATCTCGTGGAGATTGGTGTAATTGATTGATTATGGGTTAGGATTTTTTACTTCAATCCATAAAGATCTTACTCCTCTTCTACGACCTGTATCCTACACACAATACACAAAGACACACAATACATTCCTTCCAAATGATGCAAAGGTGAGAGAAATTTTAGAACTAATGCAAATGAGTCATGATAATCCAAATCTAAACACACATGAAATGAACAAAATGTATTTGAGGTAGAAATAGTAGGATCTCTATTAAAAATGAAGCATCAATTGTAAATGCATAGCTTGAGAGTAAAAATATCCCTCCCAACTCTATGGCTCTATTGCCTCCTTGGCTAATGATCACAAGTAAGGCTACCTTCTGAAGGCAAGGAGTACCTCTGAGAATTCTAGAAACATTTCATTATATTATTCTCTATCTATCATGCCCCTTAGGAATAACCTTCATATATATATTTGATGACGACATGAAAGGATGAATGTACACATGTAAATCCTGGTGAATTTAGATCCAATACAAACTCCCTGACCATTTGAGCCTTCCTTCTTGAATGTATTTCCTAGGAAATGAGAAAATCTAGAAGGTTTGTACGGTCATCACCTTTTTCTAGAGCATCAGGGTGGTTGTTGCTCTTTGAAATGGAGTAACGATCAAAGCATTACTCACTGTTAGTGTGTCAAGAACATTGGAGCTCCAAAAGTGGGTTTCAAATGGTTGATACTCAATGTCTTAGCCTACTAAGAAAGGCAGGTATCCTAACTAATCTGAGAGGTGACAAACAAGGTTGTAATAGAAGGGAAAAAAGTCAGAGAATGAGAAGTAGGACAAGTTTAGCATTAAACAAGAGGGATTTCAAATAGTATTAGGAAGGGAATCAACTAAGTCTATATGAATAATCCAGAGGTAGTTTGGTTCCTTGTAAAAATGAATTAGTGTGCTTAGTTGATACAAATGTGAGAGTAGATTTCAGAAAAGAAAAAAAAAGAAAAAAAAAAAAGAAAAAAAAAAAAGAAAAAAAAAAAAGAAAAAAGAAAAAAAAAGAAAAAAAAAGAGTTTATGAGTTGATGACTTAAAACATCATCATCCCAATGGTATGGAATTAATAAATAGTTTAACTCAAACAATGTTAAATGTGAATCTTCAAGACTTGGCATGACACACTCTCCAAAAATTACTCCATCAAGAGGGCTATCTAATATAAACTTCATTGATCTATATATCATAAAAAATTATATGCTTAATAGACTTAAAATTTCTCTACAAATGGAAGGATACCAAATTAACAAAGCATAAAAAAAAATAGCTATAATAGCAATATAAAATTGGTAGTCATCCCTGCTCTCCCAAAGACTATCTTATTATCCTTGGACTTAGTGAAGGATTCCATCCCCACTTTGATTGTGTTGTTGTCATCCTCCAACGTGAGAGGATGTTTCCATTGTTTCTTAGGAGGTTTGTGGTGGAAATACACCTCATGTTTTTGGTAGTTCCCACCACTCCTCCATTTTCCTTTCTATCTAGAGACTCAGATTTGGATCAAGGTCTCATGTTTTCTTTCTACATTATCATTTAGAGGAACCTTCCTCCATTTTACTTGGTGCTTCATCTTATTTACTAATCAAGAGCATTCACAGGTTATATGTCAATGACCATATATCTTGAATTCAATTTAATTCCATGCATGATAGTGGGAAATTATGCAGTTATAATGTACCTTTGAGTTATTATAATTAGTTGTATTTATATTATGGTTTTCAAAAAACATGAGTGTGTTACAAGATTATAATAGACATTATTGTATGTTTCTTTCCTCATGTGAAATAAAACTTTATGTTGGAGAAATTCTCATAACTATAACCTTGACATATCTTACCATATATTTCTATAATGTTTTAGTTTTTGGGCACCAATAGAAGATGTGGAATTTTTTTTCTTTTTAGTTGCAAGGAAAATTTTGAAATATCTAATGCCAATTATGTGTAATCTAGGAAATAGAGAAAATATTTAATATATCAGACCATGCCAAAACACATCCTTTGGCTCAATCCTTTCTAGATTCTATGAAATATTTCATTCACATTAAAAATATATATTTGGTTTGATGAAGCTTATTGTATCCTATATTTCTGTCTTCCCCATCTTGGAGAGAATGGTGAATGGGTAAACCCACGAAGGTGGGTTACACTTTTGTGAGAATCGGGGGCGGAAAAGTCATTTTCCCAACAGTTTGGCTGAAATTTCAAAATTATTTCAGCGGAAATAATTTTGTCGTTTACATTGATGGTGTATTGACGACATGTTTTTGGTCGAAGATGGGAAAACTGACAACAAAAGTTCGGCCGAACTAATAGTTCGACCAAACTTGTTCTTATAAATATATCAGCCCACAAACCTTAATGGGTTTCAAGCGTATTACCGTTGTTGTCTCGTGTTTTTCTGTTGTCTCACGTCTATCTTTGCATGGGTGACAAGGTGAGGTGAAGTGTTGATCTATTGTGCCGTGACGACGAGGTGAGGTGAGGTGTTGCTCCTGTTGCTCCGTTGCTTTGTTTTTTTGTAATTTTTTTTTGTTGAATTTTTTTGTTTGATTTTAACTTTAATTTTTTTTGGTCACAGGGAATTTGGTTTGCATCCTCCATTTTTCTTCAGCGATCTCTCAACTTGTGATCATCTTTTTGTTGCGGCCTCGTCCTCTTGTCGGCTACAAATTTCCAGGTATGCTATCGTGATCCTCTGTCATTGAATTTACAGGTATGCTATCATAGATGAATGAAGAATCAACTAGAAATTTGGGAGTTTTTCATTAGTTTCTTTCAACTATAATTATGTTGGTTTGGTTTGTATTTAGAAGCTTGTTTGTAGAACTCGACTAAAAGGAATACATGTTCTAGAATCTCTTACTTGTTGGCATATGTTTTATGGAAAATATGGAATCATTGGAATAATTTTATTTTTAAAAAATCTCAAATTAATCCCTTTATGATTGTTGTCAACTTTATGAATTATTTTAATGAATCAGTTCCTAATCATATTTCAGCTATAAGGAAAAAATGGTCAAAATGGTTATTAATATGAATGTCTATGTGAGAGGATTCTTTGATGGAGACTATGAAAGAACTTAATTCATACTTACTTTTGAAGCCTACCTTCTTCCCTTTACTTACGTGCATGCTACCAACCCACCTGGTTTGATTTACAACCTTGATAGACCAGGACCAATCAATATAGATAGATATATGTGATTCTGGTAAATCATCAGGACATGTAGGTATTGCAGAATTCACTCGGTCAATATTATAAGGGATACACTACTGTCTCTACTGCTCTACCAACGGCTTAATCACTTGAGAGACAGGATCACTTGTTGTATCACTTGCTTAACCACCAGCATAAAATTCTAGTTGAAGAATCATCCATCTATCCCACTTGTTGCTGGTGCTCCCCCACTGTCGGGGAAACTTCCTACTACTACCGCTATTTCTCATGTAATTTTGGAGATGGTATGGTAGTTGAAATAAACCTCTATTATAGTATGCAAATTAAGTTAGGAATTTGGCTGGGTACTATCCATAATTGGAAAACACTTAAACCCTTTGTACTCGACTTTAAACACATACCAGCATTCTCAATTCACTACCCAGCCATTCTCCATTAGATACACAGCAAGAACCAACACATCACATATACTACATAGTCACATCACCAAAGATAACATCACGTACATAAGAGCATAACATCTAAACCACAGGAACTCACTCAATTAGATACCTTCAACACAGTAGGAATTTCTAATATTTATAATCTCTCATATCTTGTACAACTATATACTACAAGTGTTAATCACATTGTACCAGTATAAGCTAATTACATGTATAAGCATCTTCCATGTTTCTCTGTTCTTTCATTAATTTTACAAGCTATAGTACTCATCTACGTTGGTTCATATAAGCTTATCTACTATGTTTCCATAATAAGCTTGATGTTGGTGGTATAGCTTCTACTTACAAAGAGCTTTATATCACCTTCTCATGGAAAGCTTACTAGTCTGAATACATATGGTACTTACACTGTTCACATATAAGCATATAAGTCTTTACATAATTATTAGTAGTGATGTATATATTAACACTTTATATTCATGTAAAAACGATTATATTAGTACTTATATTATGCATAAGCTAGTAGTTTCATGTTCTGAGCTTGTAGTAACTACTCATGTTATAGGGAAATCATTCACCTTATTCATACTAATATCATAGAGCTAATATGGAATCAGCTTACAAGGAATACATGGTGTGATTACCATTCATTATGCTAGTTTGATCTCACATGTCTTTTTATCACTGGTGCTATTCATTACTCTATTTGTAATGGCCATATCTTAACCATGGTAAAAAAAGTACCTAGTGTAAGAGTATATATAGTACAACTTAATCGTGTTATACTTACGATGATATATGTATTATCCATATCTATTCAAGATGAGCTAAAGCTTAATCATGTTATACTTATGATGATACACGTATTATCCATATCTATTCAAGATGAGCTAATTGATTACATAGAGCTTATATCACTAGAGCAATGGTTGTAATTGATTATCTATATACCAATGTGTAATCTAAGTAGATACAACCACTAAGCTAAGCTCAATATTCCAATATGATATCACCTATCCATGATTATCGTTATTTATATAGTACCACTATTGAGCTTTTAGGGGGACGAGCTTACAGATAAAATTGATTTATTTAGACAACCGACATTGCTAGGATATGCTTTCATGTTAGTGCCTTAACTTTGAGATTTACCCACCTAGAGATAGATAGATACTTGCGTGCCTTAATGAAATTCAATTTCAAATTCACTCTTATGTATTTCTAATTTTTTTTATTTTTAATTTCTTTATTTTCTTCATTGACTTTTTGTTTCCCTTGTTTCGATCCTTTATGTCACTCTTGGAAACGATAACAAAGATCTAGAATTTCTTTCCTTTTAAGCTTCTGTTGCAGAAATAGGTAATTTATATCTAGCTCTAGATTTGATAACAAAGGTATATGATTTCGTTTATTTCATTCTATTTTCCCTTGATTCTTATATATATTTACATCCTAAAATTCCAGGCTTTTTAGAATCATTAGTTTGACTTTCTTAACTCAGTTCAAAGTATAACTAGATTTATATTTTTTTACACAAATCTATTCTTTTATAATCTAGGAAAAACCCTCTTATACAAATATCCTTAGTCTCTTATACTCTGTGTTTTCCCTCCACACATGTATCGTACATATTTCATTTTTTAATTACATTAGAAATCTTTCTATGTGCATCTCAATTATGATACTTAAATTAATTCAGGTATTTTGTGCAATGTATTTCTTGAACACATTTTATTTGAGTTAATTGCAACAGAATGAATAGAAATTCACACAAAATTCAACAAAAGAATGAACATAAATTCACATAGAATTCATCAACAGAATGAACAGAAATTCACACAGAATGAACATAATTAAACACCGCAAAGAAATTCACACAGAGAATTCAACAACTCAGAATTTTTGTAATATTTAAATCAGCCCGATGTATTTCATTAATGTACCTAAATTTACACCTTCCATGATGCTTGTAATATTGTAAAATTTTAAAAGTGGAGTGTCTTATGATGTAATGGATATTAATAATATAGATTATGTACAATAATATTATGATAGTGTAGGTTGATGTTCAAGTTGTAAAATTCTTGTAAAATTCTTGAGTGTTAACTTCTACAAGTTCTAAGGGTAGAGTTTGTAAAGGGCCAGGTAGCCTCTGGATATCATCTTTTCTCAAAGGTGACATATCCAGTAAATTCCCCTACAGTCAATCTCTAGAACAAAAATAGAAGTTCTTCATTTTAATATCCATAAACCACTATCACTTTAAAGAAAAACTTATACATGTGTCATTTATCCCTTCTCCCATAAAATTTTAGGCGAACTTTAAGGCATGTGTCATTTATATTTCATTTCTCCCATAAACTATAAGGCAATTTGTCATTTCTCCCACAAACTCATAAAGGTCAATTTCACTCTTATGTATTTTTCGATTTTGTCATTTTTAATTTCTTTATTTCTTTCATTGATTTTTTGTTTCCCTTATTTTGATCCTTCATGTCACTCTTGGAAACTATAACAAAGATCTAGAATTTCTTTCTTTTCAAGTTTTTGTTACAGAAATCAATAATTTATATCTAACTCCAGATTTGATAACAAAGGTATATACTTTTGTTTATTTCATTTCAGTTGCCTTTGATTCTTATATATATTTACATCCTAAAATTCCAGGCTTTTCAGAATCACTACTTTGAATTTGTTAACTCAGTTCAAAGTATAATTAGATTTATATTTTCTTACACAAATCTATTCTTTTATAATTCACGAAAAACCCTCTTGTACAAATATCCTTAGTCTCTTATACTCTGTGTTTTCCCTCCACACATGTACTATACATATTTGATTTTTTATAATTACATTAGAAATATTTCTATGTACATCTCAATTACAATACTTAAATTAATTCAGGTATTTTGTACAATGTATTTCCAGAACACAGTTTATTTGAGTTAATTGCAATAGAATGAATAGAAATTCACACAGAATTCATCAATAGAATGAAAAAAATTCACACATAATGAACATAATTAAACACCGAAAAGAAATTCACACAGAGAATTCAACAACTCAGAATTCTTGTAGTATTTAAATCAGCCTAATGTATTTCATTAATGTACCTAAATTTACACCTTCCATGATGCTTGTAATATTGTAAGATGTTAAAAGTGGAGTGTTTTATGATGTAATGGATATTAATAATCTAGATTATATATAGTGATATTATGATAGTGTAGGTTGATGTTCAAGTTGTAAAATTCTTGTAAAATTCTTGAGTGTTAACTTCTACAAGTTCTAAAGGCGGAGTTTGTAAAGGGGCAGGTAGCCTCTAGATCTCATCTTTTCTCAAAGGTGACATATCCAGTAAATGCATCTACAGTCAATCTCTGGAATAAAAATAGAAGTTCTTTATTTTAATATCCCTAAACCACTACCACTTTAAGACAAACCTTTTACATGTGTCATTTCTCCATTCTCCCATAAAATTTTAGGCAAAATTTAAGGCATGTGTCATTTCTATTTCATTTCTCCAATAAACTATAAGGAAATTTGTCATTTCTCCCACAAACTCATAAAAGTGCACGACTTTTGACATAACTCCATCAACCACTACCACTAGTTGTTTTAGTAAGTGCATAAAATAATTTTGCAAACCATGTAAATGTTATTTCTCCCACAAACTAAAGGCTTTGCCTCATTAATTCAAGGCAAACTTTAAGGCCTAAAAAATGAACCTAAAGTGGCTGAACTCTCATAGGATTTTGAACTTCCATAGGATTTTAATCTATCTGTTGAGTGTTAACTTCTACAAGTTCTAAAGGAAGAGTCTGTAAAGGGCTAGGTAGCCTCTGGATCTCATCTTTTCTCAAATGTGTCATATCTAGTAAATTCCCCTACAGTCAATCTCTAGAACAGAAATAGAAGCTCTTCATTTTAATAACCATAAACCACTACCACTTTAAGGAAAACCTTGTACATGTGTCATTTATCCCTTCTCCCATAAAATTTTAGGAAAACTTTAAGGCATGTCTCATTTCTATTTCATTTCTCCCACAAACTCATAAAGGTGAGACTTTTGATATAACTTCATAAAATACCACCACTCGTTGTTTTCGTAAGTGCATAAACTAATTTTGCAAACCATGTAAATGTCATTTCTCCCACAAACTAAAGGCTTTCTCCCATTAATTCAAGGAAAAATTTAAGACCTAAAAACTGAACCTAAAGTGGCTGAACTTCCATAGGATAGGATCCCCCAAACTTAAGGCTTTCCCCCATTAATTCAAGGAAAACTTTAAGGCGTAAAAACGGAACCTAAAGTAGCTGAACTTCCATAGGATTTTATTTTGTTTGTTGAGTCTTAACTTCTACAAGTTCTAAAGGAGTCTGTAAAGGGCCAGGTAGCCTCTGGATTTCATCCTTTCTTAAGGCATGCCATTTCTATATATGATTTCTGCCATAAATTTTAAGTCAAAATTTCATGAAAACCATGCATGAACCATGTATATGTGTCATAAATCTCCGTTAAACTCTATACAATGCAATCTTTAATGCATCTCATTTCTAGATGTGAATTCTACCATAAAATTTAAGTCAAACTTTAAGAAAAACCATGCACATGTGTCATTTCTCCTATGCATTTGCAATAAATGTTAATTTAAGATATTTTATTGAATTTGGTTTTTTTTTTTTTCAGGGATAAAAACCCACTAAATATGGTTGAAAAATGGACATTATGCATAGATGTTTCTTTCTATCCCAATCTAGGGAAAGCAGTGATTACATATGTGTTTTCCAATATTGCGACTAGCAAGGTTGTTCAAAAGAAAATGAATATACCGGGAAGAACAACAAACAACGAGGCATATTATATTGCATTGATAGAGGGCTTGGTAACAGTTAGAGAGTATGGATGAAATGAAATTATATTTTTCAGCAATTCTGAACTTGTGTGCAACCAAATAAAAGACGTGTACCAAGTTAAGAAGGAGAGACTAAAACAACTTCATGGAAAAGTAAACAATATTGTTAGCCAATTTCAATTTTTTAGTATAAGACATTGTACAAATGTGAATAAGATGTCTGCTGATATATTGCGTGGGGCAATGAAAATTTATGATTCATCTATCAAAGATGAATTAATAGATGAATTAAAATTATATGGGGCAATGCCAATGCAAGATTCATCTCTCAAAGATGATATAGTTTTGAGATGCTCTTCTTCAAAAAATCAAGATTTATCTCTCAAAGATGAATTAGTGTTAAGACACTCTTCTTCAAAATTTATTGATGGACATTGTAACATATCTTGGATATGTGTGTGTTTTTTACCTATAAATGCATTTTTTTAATGACCATGTGTCTTTTTCAATTATATACCAAGTGTGCTCCCACCAAACCATGTAAAGGGCAACTTGGTGAACTTCACATTTGCAACAAGTGGTGAAATTCACATTTTTATAAAATTAAAATGTGAGGACTTCAAAATTCTTTTGTTTAAATGGAGTTTCACGCTTCTTTTTAATGACTGGATGTGTTTTTTTCAATTTTATACCAAGTTTGCTCTCACCATGTTTTCAATTATATACCAAAGATGCTCCCACCATGTAATTTAAAATGTGAGGACTTCAACAAATTTTTGTTTAAATGGAGTTTCACACTTCTTTTTTAATGACTAGATGTGTTTTTTTCAATTTTATATCAAGTGTGCTCCCACCATGTAAAACACAATTTGGTGAATTTAACATTTTATAAATTTTTTTTCTTAGATTTAGTTTCACACATCAATTAGTGATTTGAAAGTTGTGTTTTACATAATTTGCATACACTAAATTACATTAATTTTCTGAAATTTATTTTGAATTGATTTTAAATAGTAATTTAAAAAAATAACTGTAAATGTCCACTGTATATATATATATATATATATATATATATATATATATATATATATATAGATCATGGAGGATGAACAACAAAGATCAATAGAATCCCATATCTCTACGAGAGAGGGGGATTAGAGATCGAGGGATGCTCATGGTATTTAAATATAATATTAAATCTCCATACATATACATACATGTGTGTACATATGGAATTAATTTTTTTATCAATTTTGTGAGTTAAATTAGTTGTTAATAAATTTTATTTTTTATTTTTTAGGAGCTAAGAGGACAAGGGTTTCTACTCCGTCAATGGAGCATGCCCATGGTTCACGCAATCATGGTATGGTTCATGCAAATTCATCAGTGAATATGTACATGTATTTATATGTATGAATGCATTTTTGAATTGATTATAAATTATTATTTTTTTATGAAGCTTCTATCTCATCTCGTGAAGTTGGTGGTGGTTCACATTCTCTTGGAGGGCCACCAATAAGTGTTGGCGGATTGCGTGAAGTTGGTGATATGTATTCCCCCAGAGGCGAATCAATGGATGGTTGTGTTGGTTCTCAACCAATCGGTGGTCATTCTGGTTCTCAGTAGGGTCATTCTGTTTCTCAACAGCCTGAGGGTGGGTAAGATGCTAGCTAACCATATCGAGGTGGCCATGAATTTGAATAATATTTTAGTTCATTTTTTACGAATTTGTTTACATGTGTTTTTTTAATATACAAAAATTTATATATTGATGCAGAGGCTAAAAATGATGCTCCAAATGTTGCTAAAAAAAGACTTAGAAAAAATGTGTCATTAAAGAAGAAGGTTATCCACCAACCACGACTTATTTGTCTGAAATTTCCAATATACCTTGGGAAACAAACAAGCGACAATGCACCTTACAATAGTGTTAACATCTTCGTGCAAAATTGAAGAGATATCTCGTGACTTTGACTCTAACTGTTGAGAGTCAACAAAGCTTGTAAATAGTTACACACTCCTTAAGCAAACTAGTAGATGCGTACATAAAGCTTGGGCCAATCAATGATACTTTTGTAGAAGTGATGAGAAAAATAAAGGAAACAATGATGAGTCCTGATAAATGGGAGGTTGTTAAACAAAGAGTTATAACAGAAATGACCAAGTATAAGTTTAATTTCAAAAAATGGTTGAAAAGAAAGATGCTGAAGGTGAAATATTTTAAGCACCCTTATACAGATCGCTATTTGTATGATAGACACCTTGCGGCCTATGGAAGACTTTGATAGAATGACGAGTTTCTGCTTTATTTTGCAAAATTATTTTATGCAGAATTATTTTTGCAAATAAAACCCAATTACAATGACCTTCCCTTTGAATTTTTTGGTCCTGGGAAAGGTCGATTGTGTGACTGTAGGGGCGCTAGGCATGATGTTGAGTTGTCTCACCCATAGCCACCATTGGTTAGTCGACCTCTTCGTGTCGAAACTTTGCAATCAAAGATGGATGTCACTTCTCAAATTAGTCGAGAAGCAAGGGATGCCATCATTGACAATGTTCACAGTGGATTGGGTGGAGTCGATGTTTGTCTAAATTGACAGAAAGCACGCAAGAATGCACGTGCTAATTTTATGTATTATATAGATGAAGAGATTGACAACATGAGTGTTGAGGATCTCAAAACATATGCAAAGAATTGTTGCAATGGTTGGCAAGACCTAATTGTTCATGAGAAAGAGGGAATGGGAACGATATGTGTTAATGGTTAGGGTTGAATTATTTTAACACATGTATAATTTGTAATAAATACATATATAAATACATTTATTTCTATAGATTAATCTAACAAAAATGTACCATTATATGTTAACACCATTTGCGGTTGTCACGCTTGATGAATGAAGAAAATGTTAATATCACGGTTGGAGCCTTCGGTTCAAACAATCAAGATGGGTCTCACCATCAATCATACAATCAAGATGGTTCTCACCATCAAGATATGTTGGAAAATGTTAGTGTTTTTTAAGTGAACACATGATAATGTACAATTATTTTTTATCTATTATTATATATATTGAAAGATGATGAGATATTTTTAAAATAAATAATTGTGCACACATGTACATGTACATATATATAATAAAATGTTTTAACAGATTCTGATTCTGTCCGATGTTTTTGGGATGGTGGTACCTTCTTCTTCCTTGGGAGATGTGCGAAATCCACCATCATAAGTAAGAACATTTTTTCACTTTTAAATATGTTTTTAAGTTATATATTCCACCTCAAAAATTTCCATTAAAAAATGAGATATATCTATATCTTAAATTATTTTAAATTTTTTGAATTTTAGGTTTTTGGAGATTTTCTTTTCGAGCCACTCTTAGGAGATGTGCCAAGTCCACCTGTACAAGTATTCAATTTTTCACTTATATATATATATATATATATATATATATATATATATATATATATATATATATTGAACTTTAAAAGTTTTATTATAAATTGAGATCTAGAGATCTTGAGTTATTTTAATTTTTTTGAATTTTAGGTTTTTGGAGATTTTCTTTTGGAGCCTCCCTTAGGAGATGTGTCAAATACACCAGCATAAGTATTCAATTTTTCACATAAATATATGTTTTTAAGTTATAATTTATAAATTGAAGTTCAAAAGTTTTATTATAAATTGAGATTTTGATCCTGAGTTATTTTGTACTTTCAATTTTTTTGAATTTTAGGTTCCTATAGAGGATTTATTTTCTCCACGGACTCTAGCGATGGAGATAGGAACATCCACACCATTTCAACCATTTGAAAAATTTGTATCCTTTTTTTTTAATATTATTGAAATTTTTTTTATATATGCATTTTCATTTGAAATTTTCTAATATATATATATATATATATATAACTGTACATGTATATTGTATAGTTTACTATTGAAGATGTTCCAGTGGGAGAAGTTTTAATAGATGAGCAACAAATGGAGAGGGAGCCTCATGAGGTATTGCATGATTTTTTTTTACATTTTGTTTTTTTACATGAATTTATATATATTCTCACTCAATTCTAAAACATTAAATTTTAATGTTTGTACACATTATGTATAGGTTCCCCATGCTTCGCAGGATGGCTCGAGGATCATGACTTTTCTAGGAGAGGCACTACATCCATGTGTATTTGATGGATGATGCACATGCACAAGTGCAACATTATATTTTCAATAGATTTAGTCTTAAATTTACTTTTTTTATATATATTCTTATCTAGATGCAGTCATATATAACTTGATACTTGATGCTTGTGAGATCTACAAATTTTGGACATATTTTATGTGAACTATATTCGGTACATGTGAATGTGATATATAATGTTTTTTTATTTATTGGATAGTTGAACTACATTTTTCATGTGAATTAATGTCGTGATCTATAATGTTTTGTTTTTAAAACTCAAGTTTTGGATGGTTGAACTACATTTGGCATGTGAAGTAATGTTGTGTTATAATTTGTTTTGTTTTTAAAACTTAAGTTTTGGATGGTTGAACTAAATTTGGCATGTGAAGTAATGTTGTGATCTATAATGTTTTATTTTTAAAACTCAAGTTTTGGATGGTTGAACTACATTTGGCATGTGAATTAATGTTGTGTTATATAATTTGTTTTCTTTCTAAAACTCAAGTTTTGGATGGTTCAACTACATTTGGAATGTGATTACATGATATAATGTTTTGTTTTTATTGTATAGTTGAACTACATTTGGCATGTGAAGTAATGTTGTGATTTATATTGCTTTGTTTTTAAAACTCAAGTTTTGGATGGTTGAACTACATTTGGCATGTGAATTAATGTTGTGATTTATAATGTTTTGTTTTTAAAACTCAAGTTTTGGATGGTTGAACTACATTTGGCATGTGAAGTAATGTTGTGTTATAATTTGTTTTGTTTTTAAAACTTAAGTTTTGGATGGTTGAACTACATTTGGCATGTGAAGTAATGTTGTGATCTATAACGTTTTGTTTTTAAAACTTAAGTTTTGGATGGTTGAACTACATTTGGCATGTGATATAATGTTTTTTTTTATCGGATAGTTGAACTACAATTGACATGTGAAGTAATATTGTGATATAATGTTTTTTTTTTTTAAACTCAAGTTTTGGATGGTTGAACTACATTTGGCATGTGATTATGATATAATGTTTTGTTTTTAAAATTCAAGTTTTTGTTATTTAAACAAAAACAAATTCACAGCATTAGGGGAATTTTGAAGTCTAAAATGGGCCTCCTAAGGAAAATGTACAAACAAAATTCACTTTATGAGAACCAATCACATTTTAGGGGATGACATCATCCCTAATGGTTGAGGTGGCATTGCTTGAGTTAAAGGTACTTACTTGTCACATTCTCAATAGTAGATAAAAAATCTTGGTTAACCATTGTAGTACTCTAAGTAATTTTAAATTCACAAAGTAAAGTACTCACAATATATGTCATTTCACACTTTTTGAATAAAATATTATTATTGTCATTTCATATTTTTTGAAAGAAACAATGCATATCCCTACACAATCTCCATATATTTACACACTTTTCAATAAATATTATATTTGTAAATTTTCAAATATTTATTTATACATCAATTTAATTCATTATGTAATATAAAATTCATACATAAAACAATATATTATATTATATTATTTTTATATAGTATATTAATTACATGTTATTATATAATGTAAATAAGATAAATTTTAATTAATATTATATTCTATAATTAAGAATTTATGAATTTATATTTATATTTTATTTTATGTTATTTAAGTACAAGGGATAAATGCATTAGTTGTGCAATGATAATGACCTTTTCTTGAAAATCTCATTCTTATTTATAGTCACATCAATACAATTTTTTTATTAATTTTATTTTAGTACAACTTTTGAATTGAATTTAACCATGGTTACATGGATTTTGGTGCAAAAAGTGAATTGAAAATTCATAAATATTATGTTATTGGTTTAGATATTATTTTATTATTTCCTTAGGAGGCCCATTTTAGACCTCAAAAATCCCCTAATGAATATATGTACATGCAGAAATGATTTAAGTACATGTTTGAATATATATGTTAAAACAATTGAAGTACAATACATATTGAAATATATATATATATATAATAAGATTCGAGGTCTTGTTAGATGTGTCAAACAATCATAAAACTTTAAAAATTCATTCTAGAACATATATAATCTAGTACATGCAACATTTTTCATCAATGCATATATAGAAAAGATACTTTTAGTTAATTACATTACATAACATATATATTATCTAATACTTGCAACATTTTTCATCAATGCAAATAGAAAAGCTACTTTAAGTTAATTGCATTCTAGAACATATATATTCAGTACGTGCAACATTTTTCATGAATGCACATAGAAAAACTACTTTTAGTTAATTGCATTCTAGAACATATATATCCAGTACCTACAAATTTTTTCATCAATGCAAATAGAAAAACTACTTTTAATTAATTTCATTCTAGAAAATATATATTCAGTACGTGAAACATTTTTCATCAATGCACATAGTAAAACTACTTTCAATTAATTGCATTCTAGAACATATATATATCCAATATGTGCAACATTTTTCATCAATGCACATAGAAAAGCTACTTTCAGTTAATTTCCTAGAACATGTATATATCCATTATGTGCAACATTTTTCATCAATACACATAGAAAAACTACTTTCAGTTAATTGAATTCTAGAACATATATATATCCAATACTTCTAGAACATATATATCCAGTACTTGCAACATTTTTCATCAATGCACATAGAAAAATTAATTTCAGTTAATTGCATTCTAGAACATATATATATATATATATATATATATATATATATATATATATATATCCAATACATGCAACATTTTTCATCAATGCACATAGAAAAGCTACTTTCAGTTGATACTAGTGTGCATGTACCAAAACAATGTACATGTGAAAACACATGCACTGATAACATAACAAGGTAGTTCAATTTTTAGTTGAGTTCTGGAAGTTCTAAAACATGAATCCAAAGAGAATAAATTTTTGGGAAATTAAATAAAAAAATTCCAATGGAATGCCATCTTCAATGACCCGTTCATGATCGGATTTTAACATTTTCCATTTCTTAATTTTTGTTTTTTTGTTTGATTGAACCTCTATCAAATTTATGCATGTTGCACACACCAAGTGACTATATTGAAAACTTATGACATCAGGTTCATATTCTTCAAATTAAACAAAATCCCCACTTTGATTAGTTTTTCTCAAAAAATAAACTTTTAGTATAATAGATCCTCTGTCATATGGAAACTCGTGATCATTATAGTTTTCTAATAATTTAATATTTCATTCAATGCAACACATCAAATAATAATTCACATTTTCATCGTTTTTAGTAGGTGCAATTACAACAAAAACATCTCCAGCACAATAAAACAAACTTATGTATTTAAATTTAGATCACAATTAACATGAAAAATTAACTTTAAAATAATTTTAGTATCTATTTCTAAATCTATATCATTTGAAAGAAATTAAAATGTTATCTTCTCTAACAAGATCATGAACTCGATTACCATTAGATGATATTGTAGTCTCCTCTAATTGCATTTCGTCAAATATTGCAATGAACATTTTCCCCTTTGTATTTAGCTCTGTATGTTTCCAATCTTTTACATACATTTTGTTTTCAAAAAAATCATTGGATTGTGTGTTGTCTATGCAAACATGAAAAAAACAATAATATTTTATTTTATCCAATGAAAACACATTTGTGGACAAATTTGTTTTAATTGAATTCAATTTTCGAGTCCCTTTATTGTTTCAACGTCATTTCCAATTGATTTATCTACATCTTTGACCCCAATATGCCAAAAAAACCTATATATGGAAAATTCAAAGAAGAATGTAAATATGATATCAAAATACCATTAAAGATAATCATTGTGATAAATTTACACTGTGTAAAATTAGATATCCAATAAAAATTAAATTGAATGTACCTTTGCACTTCCCTTGATCGGTTAGTCTCATGGCTTAGTGCAATGATGCACCATTGAAAAACTTCTTTAGCGTGCACAAGTCGGTTTGGAGAGGGGTTCATTTGATATCTTCGAAGTGCTCGTTTTATTCACACCCCTGCACCACCATGTTCTCTTTTTCCATGGCCAGTCTCAAAGAAATTCCAACAATGTTTAATGCAAGTTTTCTTATGAAGACAACACAAACAAAAGAATGATTTTTAAGATCTGAATTGACCCGCGTATCCATTTGACCATATTCAATGTTCATTGAATTTTATTCCACGACTTTTCAAAGAGTCATAGATCTTTCCAAAACAGTGTTGTACAAAATATGTATTGTGTGTACGATCGACACTGATATAAAAGTGATATTCTTTAATAACATGCCGATTTTCACTGGTGCTTTCTATATGATTGACATTTTTTTCAACATGTCTATATAGAATATGGACGAGCATGGAGACTTGGTCAGAATGATAGTATTCACTATGAATTTCTTTTTGTGGAACAAATGTATAGTTTTATGAAAAATCAATTACTAACAAAATGGTCCTTAGTGGAAAAACTTCAGAGGATTTTTTGAATTGCAAGGCATGCCATCGATCTCTATGGGAATGCTTGGTGTATTTATAAATTTCTGCCTCAAACTTTCTCAAAAATCTATCAGAAAAATTTCTTCTTCTTGTAATTCTATTCTTTTAGCACTATTTGAAACTTGAATCGATGTATGGATATATTCATATCTCTTTCATTTCACTTTCATGTTGGAAAATGATTGATCATTTATATCAGTGCGATATTTGTTTTGAAATTTAGTCAAATTTACACAATCATCGAATTTTTTACCACCAACACATTTCTTTTCTTAAAATAATTCATCGCTTTCTCTTCCACATAGAATTTGAGATATAAAATCATAGATAGTGGAAGGAGGAGGTGAATATTTCCAAAATGTTCTACCAAAATTAAGGAATGTGTCATAATATAACTGAAATTCCACATGATAATGACAACAACAAGTGTTGCGTACGATGATAGGTTTTACATATCATGGTTTTTGCTAAACAAAAGAACTGATTGATACATCAATTTCACGATTCTCTTCTTTGAACTTGTTGAACAACTCTATCTGAGTGGTGTACAAGAAATGATTTTCATGTTATTCTTATTGATTTCATGCTATTCTTCTTTGCATCACATCCCTTGCATTTGGCGAAACACGTGAATTTTTCTTCTAATATTCATATATTATTTTTTTAACATTTTCTCCAAGTTTATCTTTATATGGTTGCCTAAAAATAGCTCTCCAACAAGCAAGTTCAGCATCTACATCTATTTGCAACTGAAATTTCCGATGTTTGTGCAAATTTTTTGTGAGGTTCCTAATGCTCGTGCCATAGATTTTACCAAGAGATTCTCTTTAGTACTTGATGAAACCACTGACATATGTATTTCTCTACGTACAACTGAAACATTTTTCTCTATAGATATTCTAATCGAATTTATAGCACTATTTATATTTTGTATCACATTTTCATTCATTTTTTTAATCTTTTGTTGATTTTTGAATACCCAATAAAGTCGTAGCTTCTTTTAATTTCCTTAATGATAGGATACCATTCAATATTTGCGCTTGAAATGTCACATTTTCCTTTATGAAGTACGTATCAAAAATGTGTTTAACATGATATTGTATAACATGGTCAGCTCTTTTATCTCCATATGTGTGAGTGTTAACATTTTCTAACATCTCATCATCGACATTGATTTCATATGTACATATTCAAATTAATACTACATAATAAGTTTAAATATTTAATAAATAACTAAATTAATAAATATGTATAATTTCAATAATACGTGCATGTGTTCAACATATATATATATATATATATATATATATATATATATATATATACCTTATGATTCAGTTTCTTCACTTGAATTTATTTCAACATTTTCATCATCTTCAATCATTGGTTCAATATCTCTTTCACTTTCTCTTTCAAAATTTTGTATCTCATCATCAATGTTTTAAGGAATATCTCTCTGTTTACATTGCAAAATATTTTTAAAATTAGTTCATCAAATAAAAATTAAGCTTCACATTTTACACTAGGAAAATTTTATAAAGGAATATCTCTACTGACATCGAAAAATATTTTTAAAATTAGATTAGGTATTTGACACCTAATCCTATGGGTTGGGTGTGGATATGTAATATTGTATAATAAATAATATTAGGAAATAAGGAAGGCCAAGAGTCATTGGGAGATGAATCCCAATAGCCTCACCTCCATGTATAAATACATGTACATTCTTCACCTAATATACATTCTGATTTGTGGAGTTACCTCCTGGTTTGACATGGTATCAGAGTCAGTCCCACTATTGGCATTTTTTCCTGTGGTGTAACTCCCTCATTTCTTTGCTCAGTTAGTTTTTATGTATAGTTTTGATGCTCCATTAAATTGATGCTATATACTGTAATTATGCATTTTTTTTTCTCTGAAATTTATGCACAGCTCTGACATTTGCAGCTCCTGAAGATTCTGCAATTTGCAGCCCCTGAAATTCTGCAATTTGCAGTTCCAGAAGATACCTGCCACTTTGCAATTCTGCAGTCCTGCATCTCTGACATTCCAGTTTTTTTTTTAAACGAGCTCTCGGCCTCCCCTCTTTCCAGTTCCTGGCCTTACGGCCCCCCTCTTCCCCTCACCTACACATCTGCACTCACATCCCCTACCCCATTTCTCCACGCCTCTGCATACCCACCTCACTCCCATCTCTTCCCCTCATTACTATCTCTCCCCGCCCCCTCATATCATTACTCCCTCCACTGCATATTCACTGCTATACCACGTTGTTCAGTTCTTACCACGTTGTTTATAATATCGCTCCTATTCATAAAACAAAAGTTCCATCCATAATACGTTGTCATTCCACTTATACGATGTGCTCTTACATTCAACGCACACCCCGCCTGCATTAAACCGTGGCCTCCACTCGCATATTATCATAATACGCTCTCACTCATAGCCATCACGACCCCTATTTACAGTGCTTTGTTATATTCTCCCTCGGCCTTTGGCTGCAATCCACCCACGACCCTCCTTTTCCAGCGATGTCTATCATATCTTATACGCTCGTCCTCCCATACATCCCCCTCCCATACGCCTGTCATACCATTTTATAATACACGCCCTTTTAACACCACTCATAATACGTTTTCTGCTTTATAAATACCGCCACAGCTCTGTCTATATAATACACCCTCCACTTATACATTGTCATATATAATACGCCCTCCACATTAAAACGCTGCTCCATTTGCATCGATCTGAACTCCCATCCCGCTACAGCATATCGCCCCTCCATTCCACCTGCGTTTAATACGCCCTCCCTTCATTTATAATACCACCTCCAAGCTGTTTGTATATTTACACTCCACCTTATAATACCGCCCTTCCACAACATTTCTATCGATTGATTATTCAATACCGCTTCTCCACAGTCATAATACCACCCCCTCCACCATAAATTTTTTTTGATGCAGAATTCAGTATTTTTAGCAAAGAGTTTTTGTCCCCTTTAATTGAGCAAATTTCCAGAATTGAAGATTTTCTAGCAAAATTTGTCCTCTTCAAAAGAATTTTTTCCAGCAAACTAATGCATTCTCTCATATCTATTGTTGGGGTGGTTCTCTCCGGCAAAGAGAACTATCTTGAATGGTCCCGGAAAATCAAACACACACTCATTTTTAATGAGTTGTGGAAAGGAATCTGTGAAGGACAAGAAGGAAATCCACCAGCAAAGCCCACTTCAGACAAAGAGCTTTCCATTTGGGAAAACAAGAACTGCAAGGCCTATGCCTTGATTGCAGCTTCCGTAAATGAAGAGGTGAGTCACCATATTTCATCATTCTCAAATGCCTATGATGCCTTGAGAAAGCTAAAAGAACTCTATGACTCACATTTAGAATTAGAAAATGTTCAATTGATGATTAAGCTGTTCAGTCTTGAAATGAAGAATGATGATCCCCTTGCTTTAGCTTCAGAAGTAAGATCTATAATGCATGACATTGAAAGCACCGGTGTAAAAATGGACATACCTCTCATAGCATATGTTAAGGCATTATATCCGACTTACTCACATTATCTTGAGTCTTTGCAAGCAAGTGGGAACCTTGAGCATATCACCTTTGATACACTTGAGAAAAAGTTTGCAGAAAGAGAGAAAGCTTTCGGGAAGATGACAGTCCCTTCGTCTTCTGAATAGGCTGCATACTTGGCACATAGAGAAAAGAGTCATGCTCCAGAGGAAGAGGTGGCAGAAGAGGAAGAGGAAGAGGAAGAAGAAACTTCACAGAAAGGGGGGGCAGACAATCTGACAAATCCAATCTTCATTGCACACGTTGCAATAAAGATGGACATGATGCATCCAAATGCATAACACCTTGGGAGAAAATTGAGCAGCAAAGAAATCAAGACAAAGGTAAAACTAATGACAAAGACAAAGGTAAAGCACCTGAATCCGCTCATTATGTTCTAGCACATTGTAACAATGGAGTAACTGAAGACTTGTTTGATGTTTCATTTACTTCATGGAGAGATGATTGGTTGCTAGATTTAGGAGCAACATGTCACATGACATTTAGAAAAGATTTTTTTGAAGAATTCACTGACAAAGTTGATGGAGCAGTATATTTCGCAGATAAATCCAAACTCAAGCCATCGGGGCTTGGCACAGTCAGGCTTAAACTGCCTGGTCTTCCTGATCATATCCTACATGAGGTTCTATACCTCCCTGAGTTGAAGAGAAACTTGCTGTCCCTGGTCGAAATTCGGCAGCAAGGACACTCAATTCACTTGTTTGATGGCAAGGCAGAGGTCAGAAAAGCATCGGATCACTCACTTGTCATGGAGGGAATAGAAGAAGGGAGACTCTTGAAGCTGAAAGGTTCATCTGCTCATGCTCAAAACTTTGCATTCAGTTCACATCATGATGAAGGTACATTCCCATCAAGTCTTTTATGGCATGCTAGATTTGGACACTTAAACTATGAAAGCCTTTGTTTGTTGAAGAAAAATAGTGTTAATGGACTGCTTACAATTCCTAGGAAACCTAAGGAATGTGATGCTTGTATTCTAGGAAAGCATAGCAAACAGCCATTTCATGATTCACACTCCAGAGCACATAGAAAACTTGAGCTTGTTCATTCAGATTTATGTGGCCCTATGTCTGTTGCTTCTGCAAATGGAAACAAATACATGATGAAATTTATTGATGACTACACCAGAATGTGTTGGATTTACTTATTGAAGAACAAGTCTGATGCTTTTCAAACATTCAAGAATTTTCATGCATGGATAGAAAATGATGCACAAACACATATTGGCTCTCTACGTACTGATAATGGAAAAGAATACACTTCAAACGAATTTGAAAATTATCTTCGTCAACATGGAATCAAACATCAAACAACTGTGCCATATAATCCCCAACAAAACGGTGTAGCTGAAAGAATGAACAGAACTATCTTAAATATGGTTCGCTCCATGTTATTTTTCAAGAATGTGAAATTGATGTTTTGGGCTGATGCAGTTCTATGTGCTGTTTACATAAAGAATAGGTGTCCTTCAAGTTCAGTTAGAAACAAAACTCCTTTTGAAATGTGGCATGGCCACATTCCTTCGGTAAAGCATTTCAGGGTCTTTGGGTCCACCTGTTATGCCTTGATACCCAAGGGTCAAAGGAAAAAACTTGGTGCTAGAAGCAGAAAATGTATCTTCTTGAGGTACTCCAATACCTCCAAAGGATATCGTCTCTATGATGAAGCAAATAAGAAGTTTGTGATAGCAAGAGATGTCATATTTCTTGAATCTTCCAAGAGTGACAAGGTTGTTGAGCGGCAACTTGATCGCTTGGATAGATTCACACATGCAAAGTCTTTCCAAGAATTTGATAATGTGATTCCACATCTTGAAGGGGGGATTCTGATATTGAATCAAACTATGGAATCATGTCCTGAAGCACTCTCTCCCCCACATGAAGAAACAACCATGGATGACACATTGGATGATGTGATTGACAGAATTTGGAGATTGAATCTTGAATCAATCCCAACTCAGTCAAATGACCAGCCTGGGCCATCTCAGAAAGGTCCTCCCAAATGGCTGACAAAGACACTGGAGAATGTTCATCCTGATGAGGTTGGAAAAACAGGAACAAGAAGTTCCACTCAACAAATTGAAGGTGATGTAGATAATTCTGATTCTCCTGTTGATATGGATATTGCTTATAACTGTGAATTGAGTTTGTCTACAGATCATGAACCAACTTCCTTCAAAGAAGCCGCTTCCCATGATGAATGGAAGGAAGTGATGCAAAAGGAGTATGATGCCTTGATAAAGAATGGCACTTGGAAGCTGGTTGATCCGCCTTTGGGAACAAAACCAATTGGCTGTAAGTGGGTCTACAAGAACAAGTATAAAGCAGATGGCTCACTTGACAAGCACAAGGCTAGGCTTGTGGCAAAAGGTTTTGCACAAAAAGAAGGAATCGATTATGAAGAAACTTTTGCTCCCACAGCAAAATGGACCACCATCCGGACTCTCTTTGCCTTAGCAGCTCAGAATGGATGGAAATTCCATCAGATGGATGTAAAAACAACCTTCTTGAATGGATATCTAAAGGATAAAGTTTATATGTCCCAGCCAGAAGGATTTGTGATAAAGGGTCAAGAACACAAAGTTTGCAAACTTGTAAAATCCTTGTATGGCCTCAAGCAAGCACCACGAGCCTGGTATGAGAAATTGACCAAGCATCTTCTAAAACTTGACTTCAAACATTTTGATCTTGATGATGCAACTTTGTTTGTTAAGAAAGTTGGAAAAACAGTTGTATATCTTGTGGTATATGTAGATGATCTTTTGATAACAGGGAACAATGAGAGCTATATTGCATCCATGAAAAAAGAATTGAAGAAAGGTTTTGAAATGACTGATTTGGGTCATGTTCATTACTATCTGGGTATTGAAGTAATTCAACATCCTAAATATATATTTATTTCTCAAAAGAAGTACATTAGAGATCTTTTGAACAAGTTTGGCATGGATGAATGCAATCCCATAGCACTCAATGGAACAAAACTTGAAGCTCACATCTGCGAAGGGAAGGAATTTGAGATGCAACAAAAGTAAAAACAACTTTGTGAAGTCTGTCTACGTACACGGAGCGACATTTTCATTTCTTTGTGGAATCCTCTCAAGGTTCATGCAAAAACCTTGTGAGGGGACATTGATACACTGCAAGTGTTAAGGTACTTGAAGGGGACTCAGGGCTGGACTCAAATATACGCGGTGGCGACTTGACTTGATCGGATAATCTGATTCGATTTTTATGGCGACAAGGGGAAACATCGTTACGGAATTTTATGAGTCTTGGATCGGGGAGAAATTTCATCTCATGGAATCACACAAACGATGGGTTCCGTGATTCACGCCAGCGAGAGCGAGAATATGTGGCGGCGGGCAAAACGACAAAGAAATGGTGTGGATCGGAAAAGTCCTAGAAGATTCCCGGATGAAACAAATGTATTCCACACAACTCATGATCGACAACAATTCTGCAATAAAGTTGGGAAAGAACCCAAAGTTCCATGATCGAACAAAGCACATCAATCAAAAATACCATCTAATTCAACATCATGTTCAGGCCAAAACCATTCATCTACATCATTGTTCCACAAATGAGCAAACTGCTGATATCTTCACCGAAGCACTTGGAGGAGAAAAGTTTGAAAAGTTCAGAACGATTGGACTCACCAACATCCCTTCAGATTAAAAGGGGGAATGTTGACACCTAATCCTAAGGGGTTGGGTGAGATTGTATAATATCAAATTCATAATATTACATTTACATACCTGCTTCAAATTCTAGTTGAGGTTGATTTTCCCTTTCAATATTTGAGGATGCTTCTCTCTTTCTTTTGTGAGATTCTCTCTCCTCTTCTCTACGTTCCTCATGGTCTCTTATTCGATCATATTTTCTCGTGAAATTCCTTCGATTTCCCATGATAATAGAGTATGAAGTTCAAAAAATTTCCTTCAAAATTTTAGACAAAAACTCAATTAGAAAAAACATCACAAAAGATTTAATTTAAAAAAAACTCATTTTAAATTTTTTGCAAAAAATACATACTTCAATCCAAAACAGTTAATTTAAAAAATCCAAGAAAAAAATGTCTTATAAAAATGAAATGAAGCTCAAAATATTTCCTTCCAAGTCCTGCAAAAAAAATTCATTTAAAAAGTTAGACAAAAAATCATTTTAAAAAATCATTCTAAAAGATTTACATCAACCCAAAACCCATACTCTAAAAAATGTCACTTCAAAAAATACCTCCAAAAAATGTCAATTGAAAATTAATTCCAACTTCTTAAATAATGCTACTTTGAAAAATACTTCAAAAAAACCTCTAAAAAACATCACTTTAAAAAATACCTCCAGAAAATGCCCTTTGAATATTAAGCCTAAAAAGAGTCCTTTCGAAATTAATTTCAAAAAATGTCTTTTGGAAATTAAGCCCAAAAAGCTCTAAAAACAAAGTACATAAAAAAAATGTCCTTTGAAAATTAAGCCCAAAACCTCTAAAAACAATGAAAATTAAGCCCAAAACTTCTAAAAACAAAATACCTTAAAACCAAAAAATGTTATTTGGAAATTAAGCCCAAAAACCTCTAAAAACAAAATATATCCAAAAAAATGTCCTTTGAAAACTAAACCCAAAACTTCTAAAAGAAAAATACCTTAAAAAAAACCAATGAAAATTAAGGCCAAAACTTCTAAAAAAAATACCTTAGCAAAAAACAATGAAAATTAAGCCCAAAACCTCTAAAAACAAAATACCTTAAAAAAAATGAAGCCCAAAAAACATCCAAAAAATGTATCACATACCTTCAAGAAATGTCCTTTGAATGTTATGCCAAAAAGTCCTTAAACCCAAAACAATCCTTTGCAAAATCAGACCTTTGCAAAATCAGACCAAATGAATAATGACATATTAAATGTAATAAGATTGATCAAATATTCACATTCTAAAAGCATCATTTCCATGATTTCTTGGGAGATTTCAAACCTAGTTTCTTGTGGTCAAACTATGAGAAGAATTCATGTAATATGGTTTAAGGGCCATTATTTATAGTGATAGTTATACTCATATCATATGTAATAATGAGGCCTACTGTTGCTTTGATATTTTTCCTAAGAGTGATAGTGATTATCATGGACAATGAATTTTTAAATTTTTGTGCATAGGTTCGTACTATAATCTACCCATTTTCTAGATATTATTGTAATTGCAACTAATGGTGTCATTTGGATCTTACTACATCAGCACTTAGTGATGTAAAAGTGATATATATTAATTACAATAAATTTATCACGATGTAATGAAAATTGGATTTGATATGAATTCATGCAAGCATTTAGTTTGTAGCAGCATTAGAAATATGGATACAAAGTTGTGATCCCATTTCCAATTCTAAAGGGTGTTAAACTAATAAATCTCTTACGAGGTTTACATTTTCACCTATCATATGGGACCATAAGTGAGAATGTTTATTGAAAGAAATGTCATTTCCTTGTTTCTTCCGATATCCCACTAAAGATAGGGATTGGAGGTCTTCATGTGACTTTGATTTGTGCCAAAATATACAATAGATAAATTAGTTATGCTAATCCTTCCCATTAATATTTTCCTATAAGAATCCATATAAATAATATTATTCCTAATAAATGTATTTCAATTATTTTCCTCATGGATTACCCATAGGATCACTTGGCACATATGTCTTTGTGGATTTTTATACTGTCGTATTCACAATCAAGTTTAGGTGAAAGAATGTATACTCCTTAACTTTATGGAATCTTTTTCTTTTTAATTACTATCTTAATATAACGATCTTATAGGAATTGACAAGCCCATCATAAGAAACCTTAGATGGGATATTCGAAGATGAATAGTCATTGTATATGGCTACCAATAGCTTTATATAAATTTACTATTTGTTGCAACAATTATTACTTATTGGAAAAATACTTTATGTTTTTTCTTTTCTATTAAAAGTTGAAAGATCCATTTAACTTGGAAAAGTGCATAATTCAATTTTACTACATTGATTGATTTGTGTTCCCTTTATGTTTTATCGTACTATTTCACTTCACATGCTCTATCATATTAGCTGTTATTGGATAGTTTGCTTTTTGTTATCAGGCCTTTTTTTGCATATGGAGGGAGCCTTCTATATAACACATACTTCAAGATTTGGCCATATAGTTAGAGATATAATTGATGCTATGTTATGTAGATATATTACAAGAACATAAGAAAACATAGTTCAATGCCTTGAAAAGAAGATTACTCAAGGGGGAAACCTCCTTTTACATCACATAAATGAACCATTCTTGGATGATTCAAATGACAAGACCTCCTTCGTATATATAGGAGTCAAAGGGGTCAAAATATAATTAGGGTCTACATAACAAAAATAATGTAAGGGAACAACAATAACAATAGTGGGGTTCTATGGGGCACAATAATAACAATGTGGGGGCTACACTAGTATTATAGGGACCTAACATGCCCCTCTCCTTCAAAAAAGTGTTTTCCTCAATGCTTGAGTAGTTTTGTATGGTTATGAATAAAATACCCATCCTCCCATGTAGAATCTTCAACAGGTAAGCTATTCCACTTAATTAGATACTCTGAAATCGATTTGTTTCTTACTTGTCAAATTATTATTTCTATTATTTCTTCAGGATCCAATAAGATCTTTCCTTCCTCGTCAAATTCTAGGAATATAGTTTTCACTCGAATCTTGTCACGTATAACCTTCTTTAATCATGAAACATGGAAAATTGGGTGTACATGTGAAGATGCATGCAAATCCAATTTATATGCCCTAGTACCAATATTTTGTAACACTTTTTAAGGGCCATAATACTTGGGTGATAATTTTTTATCCTTCTTAGCTTGCTTGAGGGACATTTTATTTTATGGTTGTAGTCATAAAAATACCTATCACCCACATCAAAAATTCTTTCACTGTGATGTTGATCTACATACCGTTTCATTCGATTTTGTGTCTCAATCAAGTTATCCTTCAAGAGTTGGAGAACTTGTTGTTGATGATTGATGTAATGTTCCACTGCTTGATCCTTAGAATTGTCTCTTAAAGACGATGTGATGGATGGTGGATGATATCCATAAAGTGCCATAAATGGGTTCATTTTTGTTGCGGTATGGAAGAAAGTGTTATACTACCATTATCCTAGGGGTAAACACTTTATCCATTGTGTTTTTTTATCAGATACAAAGAAACAAAGATACCCTTCCAAACATTTATTCACTATCTCAATTTTCCCCTCAGATCGAGGATGATAAGATGAGATATGAGCTAATTGAGTACCAAGAAAAGAAAATAATTTTGTCCAAAAATTTCCAGAGAAAATGGGATCTCTATCACTTACAATAATCTTTTGGTTTCCATGTAGCTTTTGAAATATTTCCATAAATGCAGTAGCAACTATACTGGTTTTGAAAGGATGAGATAGTGAAAAAAATGTGCATACTTGGTAAGTCTATCAACTACCACGATGATGACACTCTTTCATTCAGACTTGGGTAAACCTATGATCAAATCCATTGAGACCTCTTCCCAATGCTAACGTGAAATGGCTAATGGTTGTAAAAGACCCAAGGTCTTAATTGTATCAACTTTAATTTGATGGAAAACCAGAAATTTCACCACAAACTTCTGAAAATAAAATTTAAGTCCATCCCAAAATAATTCATTCTTTACCTTGTGATAAATTTTTAAAAATCATGAGTTCCCTCCTATAGAAGAGGTGTGAAATTCCAAGAGAACCTTTTTATTAAGTTGGGATTTCTTACATAGATATAAACGGTCTATGTACCACAGTGAATAATTTTACCGAAAAATGAATCAAATACATTGGGATCTTACTACAACTTTTGAATGAGTGTTCATACCTCTTCATCATTCTTTCATTCATCCTTTATTTTAGTTATCTAATTAGTTTGGATAATATAAATGCCACAAAGAAATGATTTCATATCCTCATCCATTCTTGAGAGTGCATCTGCAATAACATTTTGCTTCCCTGTTTTGTAAATGATTTCAAATTCATAACCAAACATCTTTGTGACCAATTTTTGTTGCTCTTCTAAATATTATCTTTGTTCCAAGAATTATTTATGGCTATCATGATTTTTTTTACCTTGAAGTGTCTTCCCATTAGGTAAGGGCGTCATTTCTTTAGTGCATGTAGTATGGCCAACATATCCTTCTCATAAATAGATTTTTGTAAATACTTTCCAATAATTTGACGACTTTCAAAAGAAATGGGTCTTCCTTCTTGCATTAGAAAAAAACCAATGCCATTTTGTGAAGTATCACATTCCATAATGTAGGTTTTTAATTTTTTTTTAAATTTTTTTAAGGTTTTCTTTTTAAGATATTCAAAGGTCTTAGTTTCTTTTGGAGTCAAAAATATTGCATCTTTCTTCATTAATTTTTTCAAAGGTGTTTCTATCTTCCCATAATTCTTAACAAATTTGCAATAATACCCTATCAACCCAAGAAATCCTCCAATATGCCTTAAGGTTGTGGGGAATTTACATTCCTTGATGGCTTTAATTTTGTTTGGGTCTACCTTAACACCTTCATAGGATACAATATAACCAAAATGTTCCACTTATTGTACCCCAAAGAAACATTTGGAAGGTTTTGCATACAATTGTTTCTCCTCGAATAGTTTGAGTACCCTGCCAACAAGTTAAACATGATCTTTCAAAGACTTCCCATAGATTAGCATATCATCAAAAAATACTATCACAAATTTTCTAAGGAATGGTTTGAAAGTGGAATTCATCAAAAATTTAAATGTGTAAGCTTCATTATTAAGGCCAAAAGGCATGAAAAATAAATTCATAACGACCTTTATGAGTTCTAAATGTTGTTTTCTAAATGTCTTCTATCTTCATTCTAATTTGATGATATCTTGAACGAAGATCCAACTTAGTGAAGTAAATTGACCCATGTAGTTCATCCAGCAATTAATCAATGAAAAGAATGAGAAATTCACCTTTAATAGTGAGCTTGTTGAGCTCTCTATAAAATGGACATATATGCCATGATCCATCTTTATTGTGCAAAAATACTACTGGAGAAGATAAATAACTTTGTCTAGGTTGAATTATACCCGCCTCTAGCATTTCTGCAACTATACATTCAATTTCACTCTTATGGACATAAGGATATTTGTAAGGTCTAATGCTTGTAGGAAAAATTCTTGGAACCAAGTGAATATCATGGTCATGATTGAAAATAGGTGGGGGAAATTTGGGAGTCTCAAATACCTTGGAATGATTGTCAAGGAATTTTGGAGATCCAGAGAAATGTATGACTTGGATGTTTGAACATCTAGTGAACATAATTGTGCAGTTCCCGCTCATTGTTCCTTCTTAAAAATATTTTTCATGCCATTAGAGTTAATTATATTCCTATGTTTCCCTACAGTACCCCTTAGTTCAATTTCCTTTCCTTCGAAGAAAAAATTCAAGAAAAGTTATTTAAAATTAAAAGTTATCATCCCTAAATATTGTAACCATTGGAATCCTAAAACAACATATGCACCACCCGTTGGAATGGAAATAATTACACTGTTCAATATGTATTCCACCATGGTTATATTGAAATTATGGAATCTCCCTAAGAAATTTTTAGTTCCTTCATTTTCATCCATCACTTGACACTTTGGTGCTAGGTATAGAAAGAAATTCAAATCCTTGACTATCTTGCAATGAATAACATTATGAGTACTACCTAAATCAATCAACAAGATTACCTTTTTCTTCTTGTTATATCCTTCTATCCTAAGAGTTTTAGGAGTGGTAATTCCCGCTAATTAATTATAAGATATGGGCAGATTCATTTCTTCTTTTTTCAATCATTGAGGTTGTTTCCTAATGTATATCTTCTTCTTTTGATGTTTCTTGTTATTTTTCTTCCTCGTCTTCACAATATATGTATTTTTTTTTTTTACTTAGCATACTTACGACCTTTAGTGTATTTTCTATCACAACTGTAACAAAGCCATTTTTCTCTTCTTTCCTCTAGTAGTTGTGCTATCGACCTTGTAGGTTGTGGGAAGCTAGGAGTGGAAGCACTTTCATATTTGTAGTTTTGAGTGGTAAAATTCCATGTTGCCATAATTTTTCTTTCAAATTTTCTTGTCACCCTGAATGCATTCTCCAATGAATTAGGTTCCCAAAGGAAAAACTCATATTGGATGCTATTAATTAAAGTCTCTATGAAGGAATCAATCATATTCTCCTCTTAAATATCAGTTACCTTGATATTCATTCTCTAGAAGTCCTCAATGTGCTCCCCAACTTGACCATTTTGTTTGATATTTATCATTTGGCTAAAGAATGTATTCCACTTTGTATCATCATAATGTGTTATCAATTCCTATATAAAAGTTGTCCAAGTGACTAGTGCTTTATGAGAAAAAAATCCATTGATATCATACAAATTTATTGGGTTCTAAATATAAAGATGCAATGCATGCCTTTTTTGTGTGTTACAAATCATGTAGATCAAAGAATTACTCCATATGTAGTATCCATGTTACCAGATCCTTGCCATCAAACTTCCTTGTATAAATTTATGGAATGTGGTTGGTATTGGAACCATTGTTTGAGGCTCTAAAATCATAATTCATATTCCTATTGTACTTATCCTTATTTTCAAGGAATACCTTGTCACCACTAGGAAGACTTTCTTGCAGCAACTTTGTTAAATCTTCCTTCAACCCTTCCATCTTGACATTCATCACCACTTCCATTTTTTATTTTAAAACATCCTTCAAAGCTCCCATGTCCCATTTTATTTATTCTTTAAACCATATAATTCATTTTTTGTTTCTCTTTGTGAGAGTTAAATTTTTTTCACTTGGTCCCATAATTTTGAAATATCATGTTGCATTCCTTCCTCTTCTTTAGGCGTCATAGTGGAGCATTTTGTTGGCTTGTTGGGTGTATCCAATTTTTGTTTCGAGTCATATTGGGGCCAAATAATGATATATATTCTTGAATATACCATTTGAATCACTTCAATCTGATTTTTCAAACAAAATTTAAGAAAATTTAGAAAAAAAATACACACCTTTTTTCCTGTTTTTTGGAGCTTGATATTGAAACTGTTGTATCTCTACAATTTCAACATCCCAAGGACTAAAAATTAATCCTAAGGTAGCTTTATAAGTATTTTTATGATCCCCACAAGTTATACTGAAATTGTATTCTTCAATATAAAGTTATACCAAATCTCCCACAATGACCTGATTATGGACTCGTTCAGTATAACGAACTTGTACAGACTATCACATGTCACTCTTTCAAATCTTTACCTTGAAATTCATCCCCAAAATATTGCATTGTATTTAATTTCAGTCACTTTTTATGGAATTCAAATCCAATGCTTGAAGGTAAATTTATAACGTTTTTCCCTAGGTCACCTTGTTTGAGACTGAATTATAGAGAATGCAAAAACCTTAAATTCCTTAGACCATACCTCTGAAACTATAGCGAACCAATATCTCAATTTTTTACACGGATTTCATGAAGATTTCGACTCTGCATGGTAAAATTTTCAGATTCTAAAGCTTTGAAAAAATAAAATTATAGAAAATATTTCAAAAAAACCTATTTGAAGCAATAAAACCCTAGGATCCAAAGCTCTAATACCAAATGTTATGTAACTAGATCACAAAAACAGAAAAAAACATAGTTCAATGACTTGAAAATAATAATTTTCAAAATGGAAACCTCCTTTTACATCACATAAATGAACAATTCTTAGAATATTCAAATGATAAGGCCTCCTTTTTATATATAGGAGTCTAAGGGGTCAAAATATAATTAGGGTCTACATAACAATAATAATGTAAGGGAACAACAATAACAATAGTGGGATTCCATGGGGCACAATAATAAAAATAGTGGGCTTCTATGGGGCACAACATAGCAATGTGGGGGATACACTAGTATTATAGGGACCTAATATGCTAAAAGTGTATAACAATGGGTACTTTGAGCTTTGGCCACGATGTTAGAGAGATCATTGATGCTACACCTGTACCATGGGTTATTCTTGGTGACCATAAATTTTATATTCTTGTATTTGTTTCCATGGAAAATTTCCATGGAGAACTCCTTTCGACACTTCCTTACACCATTTGAATAATACTTGTGGTAAATGTTATCAGAGTACAAAAAGTAGTGCTAACCTAGATGAAATATACTAGACTTGAACTTATGACGTTTAACAATATCCATCTTGAAACTTAGAAATTGAAATTGTTAGAATATTGAGGATATGAAATAATCATACAACAATATAAAACATAGAACCTTACTAATATAACCTCCTATGCATAGAAACAAATTTAATCAAATAGGAAAAAAGACAAGAGACAAAAGAAAGAGCACACCAAATATACATGGAAAACCCTCAATTGGTGAAACATAAACAATAAGGTAATAACATCTTTGTTATCTTCAAAAATCTCTGATCTTACATAGAGCACCTCCACAAATTATTTACCCTTTACAAAGACAATATTCTATCTCTATACATTGTGTTTTCTCTCATGTGACTTCCTAACCTCTATTATATACCGAGAGATATGGATGAATTACATCCCAATAATATGAATCCAAATAATAAATATGGAGTTATTCAATTTCACCTCTTTATCTAATAAATTATTACAAAGGTATTTTACTCCATGATCAATGTGGAATATAGATATTTTACATATGATTACAATTTCTTCCAACATAACCTACACATTATTACCTTCTAAAGGGACACATTCCATGAATACCCTTTAATGATGACTAGGGAGATGGAACACTAACGAAGGAAGATGACATTACAAAAACAATTTCCATTGATGATAGCTTGCCACATTCCCAAAAACTATTGAATTCACACAAATTCCAACTCTATCATGGGTTTGGTGAAGATATCAGTTGCTTGCTACTCTATGGGACAAAATTCCAAAAAAATAACACTATCAATAGAAAGGTCTCAAATGTAGTGAGTATCAAGGTAAATGTGTTTAGTTTTGGAGTGATATATTGGATTGTGTGCAAGTTGAATTTCAATTTTATTGTCGCATTTTAACATTGTATATGATTTCAAACTAGTCCATTCTCAATAAGACCATGCCACAACCAGATTGCTTGTTTAGCTAAAGACTCCATGTACTATATTTCACAAGAAGAAAGAGAAAGAGTTCTCAACTTCTTACTAGACCATGAATGAGAGCAGTTTGTTTCGAGTCAGTGGCCAAGATAACTCACATTGGGAAAAATTGGATTGCCTGATGGTATAGCTATAGGAGTACATATTGGAGTGTTAGAGCAACCCTCTTTAGAAATACATAAATGCAGATTAAAACATTGTTAGGTTACCTATGGACATTGGAGAGAGAGAGAGACGAAGTTACCTAGTTAGATATCATGTGTTGACCATGACAGTGAGATGAGGCAACATGAGTTTTGAAGGCGCAACATTCGCATGTTGAGATTTTTTCATGTATGGGTACACGTGCATTCGATCTTTCCCTTGGGGTTGGATGTCAAGATTTTTTTAGTTTTTTCTTGATGGAGTGGGATAGAAGTATGGATATGATCATAATGTAGAGTGAAGCTCAACAAAATTTTTCAGAAATTGGGGATGTTGGAGGCACAAGTTGGCATTGGAATCTAGGTGGTTTTTCCTATCATATACTAGAAATGCAAGATGCCTATATCATTGGTGGTATAGTTGATCCAAAAATTGAGGACATGAATTCTATAGAGTATTTCCAATTGACAGTAGTGGCTAGTCAGTTTGTGAGTAGACATCATGGGTTGTGTTGGGCATGTTGGTTGTGCATGGGGTCGCATGATGATTAGCATATTCTAGCAGGAGCTTGTCAAAGAAGATAGATGGGTAGGCCTCCAGACAGGGAATTATATTGAGAAAATTCTCTCCCATTGATGTATTGGGCACAAGAGCCACTTAGGATCGACAAAACAATGATACACCCTCTAGTAGTTGTGAATTTTGGCTGCTCAGGTCTACTAGGATAGATGAGGAGATATGACACACATCATGGTGTGTTCACTAGTAGAGTGGCATATACTTTGGAAACACGGGATACCATATGATACAGGGTGTTACAACATTAGGAAGTGGTACCCAAAGGTGAAAAGAGATACGTCGCAGATTCCAGTGTTATGTAGAGGGATGCGACCTAATGCATACAAATGTGATTTTAGACCCTATCATCTAGTGGTGTATAGGGTATGCATCGATGATACATGGTCTATAGATGATCACAAAGGTGTATGGCGGTGTGTCATGGTGCATGGGTTTTCCCCGTTGAGTAGGAGGAGTGAATCAAACTTAATTATGTTTTTGGTTGGAGTGACGAATGCATTGCTACATATGTGACACCAAAGGATACAGGGTGACACAATAATGGACGATTGCATTTTGCAGTGTAAAGTGATATGACACAAGGAATAGTGGTACATAGGAGTGTACAGGGACACATGGTTGCATGCATTGGTGTATGGTGTTCCATAGTGAGTTTTTGGAGCATTATCTTTGAGGAGGACCCCTTATAGGGATTTGAGACACACCATTGGGTTTGGCTTACCTGAAGTTAATGAAGCAATGGATGAGAATCTTGGGTCATCATGTTTAACAATGATAGGTATTCAATTGAGTTATCAGTAGATCTGAGGTGGAGAGAGGGACATCCATAGGATTACCCTTGAGTAACCATATGGGCTCTTTAACCTACCCTTGGTGACCTATACACCTATCACTCTCTAGTATTTCTTATAGTTGTAGAGATTTTGGATGCTACTCCTTGATGCTCTAATTCTAGGAAGCAGGACACGAGAGGCTAACTCGAGAAAGTTGGATGGGAGACAATTTATCTAGAGAGAGACTTATCGAAGGTGGAATTTGGTTCGAGCATGAGTTGAAATATGCACTCGTGGATTGCATGGTTTGCTGTAGAGGTATCTTATTTTCCTCCCTTGAGCCCACACTTAGGGATATTTTCATGAGGGAATTGCATGATGCACGTTTGGTAGGATAGACCGAGGTGATATATGAACATGAGGTACAGTGGATGGTAGAGTTTGTCTACAACAGGGTGTCAATACTCCAAGCAGTGTTCAGGTGCATAATCAAGCTTTGGGATAAAAAAGTTAGTTTTATGGTTTGGAAGGAGAGGAGAAGTTTGGAATGTACGCGATGATTATTGAGGACTAGTGGCTATTTGATTACATACTGGAGTCAGGGATGAGGCACACATGGGTTCTAGCAGATATGAGGGCTTCACAGTGGTAGCTCGTGAGGAGTGGGAGTTGTGAAATTCTAGTGTGGCCATGGGATCCAAGGTTCCAATTGACTAAGGGATTGCTCCACTTCATGGTGAGTACGACCATGATAAAAGATGATTAAGTTCATTCTCTAGTTGACACATGCAAGATACCTACGGTCTTCATCATATTGTGAGGTAGGTTGCTACTCACGATTGAGGCTAGCCATGGAGTGGTAGACTCTGGAATTATTGAATTTCCCTTGGAGGTTGGGGATAGCTTCTGATGGGTCCCATCAATAGGTATATTTTCAAGCCCTTTGTGCTATCCTCCAACCCTTAAAGCTCTCTTTTTCTCACATTAATTTTCATTTTTTGCCATAATATTCTTATTAGGAATATTAAAGGGTGCTTGTCATATTTCATGGTCCTATGTAATTAATATGCAGGAAAAATAAGAATTTTTGGAGATATTTACTATGTAGGGGCTTGTTGGATATGTCTAGAGAGAATATAGGAGCCTTTTCCACTACATTAACTCTCCAGCTTGTATTGAGACCAATTATTCCTCACCAAAAACTTGAATCCACTAGCGGCCGATGAAATCAAGTGCATGTGACTTGATCCAAGGGAACCAGATCTAATAATCTCGATATTTTGGAGGGAAGAAATCCTCCTTTCAAGGGAGCTGCCTTGCAACCACTTGTTGTATAAATAAACAAGCCTAAAGTATCATTAGGATTCAATTTTTTTTGGATATAGGAGTAGATAATGAGACCCTAGTGCTTGATACTGTTATTTTCACCTGCCATATGATGTATGTGACTCTTATTTCCTGTCAATGAAAGTCTTATTGTTGGCCTACATATGAGTTAATTTTGGAGGGATGAAACCATTGGGTTTGGGCCCAATTTTGAGGATTTAATCCCTTTCCTATATTTTTCCTTGATCTTGTTCAATTCATAGAATTTCTTTCCTTGTTTAAATAGGAATTATATTAAAAAAAATTTAGTTGCAGGTTTGACTACCACCTCGCTTGTGGGAAGTGTGGTTAGAGGATCTACAACAAGAAGACAAAAACATATGTTTATGATTTCTTGGAAATTGTTAAGTTTTTAATTGTAACTCTTCCACATGCTTAGTTTCTGCAACTTAGAAGTTAGCAGTATTTATTTGGCAATTAGAGTAGACATATATTATAGGATAGAGTATATCCTATAGAAATAAAACTCAACTCATATTTTCTACTTTGATTCATTTTGTTGTAATATTAATCATTTAATGCATGTGCTTGATTATTCTACAGGGATTGGTTCTGAATTTCATAGGTGGGAACACTCATCCACATTCACTTGGAACATTCCATCTTCCTTGTGCACACCTCATAGTGATATCAAAATCTTCAACCAAGATCCCCCTTTCAATACCAGTGAAGGACACCGTGGGCATGAACGTTTGTGCAAGATAGACCTTTGAGGGGTAATGGGATTGTAAAATGGCCCCGCACATCCTTAATTCACCTTCATCCACCTTCCTCCACCTTGAGGACACCATCCTTCCCCTCATAAAGCTCCCAGACCCACTCCTCTAGAAAAACAAGGCCTCCTGTAGCACTTCCTATAATAGTCCTGTAGCACTGCTTAAATGCAACTAGATTTTCCCTAGAACTTTACTCTTGCATTTTGAAGTTGAATAATGGTCCCCATGCTATGAATTAATTATTAAGGAGACTCCAAGACCGCTCCAACCCTATATTTTATTCACTGAAAACACAAAACAAAAGGTAGAATTAGACTTTTTTTTTTTAATTCCATAATTGTGTCGAAGATTGAATTCCATAATTGTGTTGAAGATTGAATTCCTCCTTTCCAAGTAATTTTCAATTAGATAAATGATTCATGCAAGTATAATACTGATTTTAGTAGTGTGAAACTAGAGTAGCATGGTTTATTTCTAAAATTAGAATAACTTATTCCTTTCATGAAACTACAATTAGCCTTTACATTTAATGAATGACATTTTCATTTCTGTAGTTAGAATCATATTCATTTTCTTGCAATCATGTTATGATTTCATATAAATTCTCATTGTAATTAGCCGAAGGAGTGGTATCTGTGTACCTTTATATGATCTAATGACTGATGGTGACATGCGTAGAAATTAACCTACTGTGAATATAACATTGTCACCTCTAAGTTTGTATGAACCTCAGGTTGATAATTTAAGTTCAGAACCTCAGAAGTTGCAACATCCTTGATGTAATACTTGGTCTCATCACTTTTTGGCAATTTTTCCAGGGATGTGTCCAAGTAGGTGTTGTATCTACTTAGGAGTTACTTTTTTTTCTTCCTATTTTGCATGATCCTTATTGATTTTAAAGCTTCGAAAAAAAGAAGAGAGAAATTAGAAAAAAAAAAGATATTTCTTTCATTCCTTGTAGGAGTAAATATAATCAAGGGAAATTATGACCAAAAACCCCCACCCATTCAAGCAATGAACCTTCATTCATCTTTGGTGATTATGAACTTCTCTCTCTAACTACAGGGGAGTTAGAAGACCCTCTAGGTGAGCAACTTGAAAATTTTCAGGAACCCATAGGGGGAGAAGAACCTATCTCACCTACCCAAACTATTGCTGAAAAAAAACAAAATGAGATTTTCCCTATCATAGAAACCAATGGAGAGGAAAAAATGAAGAATATAAGCCCTGATGCCCTTACCACATTTCCATGGCATATCCTCTTAAGACCCTGATAGCTTCATGTTTGAATTTGTTGTTGTTTGTCCTACCTATGATTATGCTTATGATGAACATAAGTTAAATTTGTGTCCATCTACCCTCAAATATGCAGCCTTGCACTTGTTTTCGAGTTTACTTGGAGGCAACATCACTACCTAGGCCCAAATGCAGCAAGCCATCAATGAAAATTATAGGGATTAATTAGGTGAAAAGAAAATAATGGAGGAAATATTTAGGATGACCCCAGGACCAGATGAATCAGAAAAGGACTATGAGGAAAGAATCCAACTCAATTATAGGAGGGATAACTATACCCTTGAACCTGAGTAACTCAAGCTAGTCCTTCTCCGAGGAATGAGGGAGGATTTAATGGAAACCATCAACATGTTGAATGGAGGATAAATCTATCATTTTCCTTATGATGACATAAAAAAATTATTCAAGAATATCTCTAGGGCTTCTAGGAAAAAATTTAGCTCTATCCAAGGCTTGTTTAGTTCATCTCCCTCTACATCAACCATCAAACATGAGATAGAAATTATGCTGGAGGATTTTAAGAGTTAAATTGTCGATACCTTTTCCCTGCATATGGATATTATACAGATTAAAAGGAATCAATAGGAAGCAGAAAGGGAACTAGCTATATTCTTGCCTAGATGCACTAAGAGACACCCTAGAAATGAGTGCCCACTGAAATTCATAGAAGTATCTATCTATGAAGAAAACCATGCAATAGAAAAATGTCCTTTGCTGCTAGGTATGAAAGTTGTATGGCAAGGGGTGAATGCGGGTTCAAAGAAACTCTTCTTCATTAACCAAATGAGGCCTCAAGGTCCTCGACCATATCAACATGGCATACAAGGTGCACGCTATTCTCATTACAATCCAAATTAGAATGCACCTTTCTAGCCTTGGTACGCTTCCACTCATCAATCATGGCCCGCACCTCCTCCTTAGCCTTATACTCCTAAATATCCTCCTCAACATATTAACCCTCCATTCTAGCCTTATCCACCTCAATATTCCAAATGGGGAAACCCATCACAAGGGTGGAGGCCTAAAGAAACCAGACTTCCTACTTTAATGCCTCAGCCTCAACCTTATCAACAACTCCCTCACCATACCCCACCTAAGAAACCATAAATTTATACTCAACCCAATCTGAAACCAAAAAATTAGTAGAAACAATAGGTTTATAGTGGGGAGACATCCTGTCTTTCTTATGCTATGTAAATCCAAGATATTAACCTTGGGTCTGGGAAGGTTCTCCCAAATAATCATGCACCTTCTCCACATAGGGAGCTAGAAGAAGAGAGTGCCCCTAAGGGAAATGAACCTCTTTACCCTAAAAGGTTGGTCCACCCTAAAAAAATCATGCTAGAAGAGGATGGACTTCTAGGAGAATTGAAGAAATTGTGTGTAAAAATAACCCTTCTCAAGGCCATAAAAGATGTCCCCATATACAACAAGATTGTCAAGGAAGTGTGTTTCAAAAGTATTGGGAGGAAGAGAAGAGATACTCCCATTATCAGTGTTATTGGATAAATGTATAATTTGATGCTTGGGAGGGTAATCTCCCCAAAGTACTTGGGTCTTGATAGCCAAGTAGTGGATGTGCAGATTTATGACATTATGGTCCCTAATACCTTGATTGACCTTGGGGATTCAAACAATGTGATAACCATAAAAGCTATGCTCAATATCAACCTCCAAGGGGCCTTGAGGAAGACCACTACAATACTGCAGCTTGTAGATAGATCCACCGTACCTCCTGAGGGAGTTATTGAGTATGTAATGGTCTCTGTTGACTTCTAGAAGTACCCCACTGATTTCCTTGTCCTAAAGTTCAAAACCTAGTTTAATGGCTATCCTATCATCCTAGGAAGAGATTAGTTAGCCACAGTTGATACCAACATTAGTTGTAGGGCTAGGAACACAAACATCAAGAATGGAAATATATCAAAAAAACTTGTGTTGTATCCTCCCGCTCAAACTTCTATTGAGCATGAATTTCCCTTATGGTTATAGGACGAGGAAGAGGAAGAATTTTTTCAAGAATTCATCTACCCATTATGCACACTAGACACTACTATAGGGGGGAAAACTTAATGAATATGACCTTATCGACCATATATTATAGAATCAACCTCCTGCTTCCATGCTAGTTGATGAACTGAAAAAGGAATATGAGAGTAATCCTTGGATTGATTGGTGCTCTATTGACACTATCCTAGAACATTCGAAGGTGTTAGAGATTATACCATCAAGAAATCAAAATATAAACCCCTCTCTTTCAACTGGGTAAGAAGAAAAGTTATTTAGTGTGCTGAGGAAACACCTAAATGTGTTTTCCTACGAATATAAGGAGATGAAGGGTATGCATCCCTCAGTCTGTACTCATCATATCTATATAAAATAGGGGTGCAAGCCTGGCCACCAACCCCAGAGGAGGATGAATCCATGTCTTAAGGAAATCGTGAAAGAAGAATTACAAAATATACTAGATGTAGGGTTTTGTTGATGCCTTGAAAATCACTACAAAAACATCGGGGGATGACCAGCCGGTCAGGAACTTGAAAACCATTCATTTTCCATTTGGAATAGTGGCTCCGATTGGGGATGATGGGACCAATTTTCCAATAAATATAATTGAGTGGATGTGAGGTATTTATAAATAAATGTGACTTGTTAAGATGGGAGTGATAACAAGCTAAAAAAGTATATATATACCTAACTATATTGCAGGATTAATTATGTTTCTTTGCATGCGATATTGAAATATTATCTTTAGTGTATGAGAATGAAGATTATCAAACAATTATGTTTTTTTTTCTTTTTTTTCTGAATAAGACTAATTCTATTAAGAGGTCATATGGTACAAAATGAGATTAAAATCAAGATAAGTAGGAACGAGAAAACCAAAAATGATAAACTATTAACTTGGGTCCTGGGAAGTACCAGGAAATAAGAAAAGAACCACGGAGCAGAACTAGGAAAAAAAAGGATATAGACATTGGAATCTACCTAGAGTGGGTCAAATCCTCCATAGGAAATTTTTTTCCTTTCTTTCTTTTGAATTTGACCCATCAAGCCTGGTGTGGATGGGTGAGAACCAATTGTAGAATGTTGTTCACTGTGGGAGGAATATCCTTATCTGAATCAGAGGAGGAGGACTCATGAGTGTTTTTTTGAGTGCTCCTAGAAACCATGGGTTCTTTAGTGTCAGCCAAGGGCATATATTTTTTTCTGCATTGTATTCTCCACATTTGCTTCAATCTCCTCCTCATCCAAGCTAAAGGAATCAATGTCATCCATGGGGGCGGATGACATGGTTTCCAGCTTTTGGATTTTGATTTGAGATTGTTTTTATTCTTTTGGGCAAGGAACGTGGTGCAGGAATTCTGAAGGTGCCCTATTTGGTGGCAGTGGCAACAATGTAAGTCAATATTTTGATAGTATAGAGTCTGTGTCCAGAGGAAATCACTAATTTTGAGATTAATTTAATCAGGTAGAACTTTTATTATGTCTATTTTAGCTTTTATTCTGCCATATGTGTATATTCCTTTCTCCCCCCTAGAGGGATCTGTTGCCAGAAAGCGGCCCAAGGTGTTTCCTATACCTTGGAAGACATAAAAGTGCCATATATGTGCAGGTAAGTTGTAAATTCTGACCCAGATAGGAAGCTTGGTGATGACTATCGTGGAGGGGTCAAAGTCTTGGAACCAGGGGGTGAGGAATAGCCCTGTTGTGCCACAATTTGATTAAATAGCTAATCAAATTAATTGATTAAATTATATCGAATTCAATAGTGGCATGTCTTGTACATATATCAGAAAGATGGAAATATTTGCATTTCAAATAGTGAATTAATGCTGAATTGTATTTAAGAGATACATATAACAAAACAATGTAAAATAAGTATGACTATTAATTACATAAAAATAAAACAATAATACAATGATAGAAATACCAGATATATCTTTACTCCGCTCATGGAAGAAATAACCCTGGTCTAGTCTTTCTATTAAGATGAGTTCTATTAATTGGTATATATAAAATAACCCCGGTCTTTACTCTGCTCATGGAAGAAATAACCATGGTCCAGTATTTCTTGGGATTTATAAAATATTTTTATCATTCTCTATTTTCTCATTACAACTCGATGTTTGGGACTGTAAAAGATCTCAAGAGGAGGCATTCTTCTATCTTGAGAATGATTTCTGATGAGGGGAAGGCTAGGATGAATTCAATTTCATCTGTACTGACATTTTTTTTCCTCTTTCTTTTCTTTGATATGTTGATCAAATATGTTACTTATGAAGTAGGAGATGCAAGGTGTGGAGGAGGCTTTGACATTTCGTAATAATTTTCCATCTATGGACTAGCTTATAGTAAGATAAAAAGAGAATGAACAAAATTAACTGTAAATGTGGGGGAGATCAACAAGAAGAGTTTGAAATTATGGGAAATATGGTTTAAATGTGAAAAATCCAAAACATCAAGTAATAGGCTATCAAATCACTTTGGGGATCCAAGACCATTAATACAATTATGTTTGAGTAATGATTAAAAACGTGAGTTCACGTGATTTTCTTGGACAACTCAACACTTAATTAAAATATCACATCGCAAAATTCTTTCGGATCACGATTTCAAAACATGTGATACATTCATTTTACCGATATGCGATCAATACTTCTATGTTAATTAACTATAATCTCTTTATTGATAGTTTCAAAATATCAGAGCATAAGTATTGTTGTCCATATATGGTAAGAAAGATTACGATTGCACAATAGCGAAGGGTGATGAGAACAATTTTTGATGAGGGGAAGGCCAGGATGAATTCACTTTGATCTGTACAATCCTTTGTTTCTATATATATTTGATTTCAAGTGTTTCATGTAAGACCACAATGTCCTTGGGAGGCTGCTCCAAATCCTGTTCTTTCGGTGTAATTGGTTGCGACACCCTCATAAAGTCTAGAGGGATAGTATCCAACCTCTTTTTCCTGTATTCTTTAAATTCAGAAATTTGTCTTGGATTCAACCGAATCTATGCCAGCTTCTTAACCTATGAATATGTCTTAGCAGACTCAAACAGATAATCATAGTCATCAGGCTCACGAATAAATTGTCTGAATTTTACCTTGGTTGTAAAGTCTTGAGCCACTTTTTTTAGGTCAAAATGTATGCTGCACATAGTAGATAGTTTCAAACATTCATTCTATTTGATTTCAAGTCGAGCATGTTTGTAATTATATAAAGCATAGAGTCCACAATTAATAGGAAATGATGGCCAAGCAGATGTTTTAGCTTTCTTTAAGGCTTTGGCCAACCCATTCCCTACTGTTTGATAAGAAATTTCATTGGCTAGGAGTTTATCTGGTACATACAGTGGGAGAACATGGGGCTTGGCAAGACTTCCATAAACTCTAACATATGTAAATAGTTCTTCTTCAAACCACCTTCCTATGGCTGTGAAGTTATATATGGATTCTTTTGATAGTATCAGGAACTTTTATCCAAAAACAACTTGAAATAGGGGTGAAATAACTCCATGAAAATGAGACTCATAATTGGAATCCCATAGGATATTATGGTAAACATGGATTGGAGTAGGGTCTTGTATGGTCCATTTCCATCCCATGGTTAGGAAATATGAAGTGAAACATACTATTTACATGACATAAGCACTCATGAAAAAAGGGGGAAATATATTGGAGGTGAATTTCAAATTCTTTCTATATTCAAGGATTTGGGAGGCAATATTATTGGAAATGATGGTACCCCAATCCATAATATATGGATATGATGCAACTTCAATAAGTGGAATCCATTCAAACATGAATTTATTTTATTAGGGTAACCAAACAACCTACACATGATAGAAATGATATAGCAACAAAGACCAGCAATATAAGACACATAGTACATACCCTTATCATCATGCTTGTGCTTGTTGGGGTTGTGCCTCCATTGACTTATTGGGTCTTACACTAGTTTATTTTCCTTTGAAAACTTTTCAAGGAAATTCTTGTCATATAACTTCTGTGGGTTGGGTATATGATACATTTTCTTTAAATCTTCTACCTTGAAATACCCAATTACCATGTCCCTTGAAGTTAATAATGTCCAATCTCCAATGTTCAAATTGTCGATCATCCATTTCACCATATCTGAATAGGGAAGAATTTTAGGGCAAATGAAAATTAAGTGGAGGAAGGAATTAACAACATCACTATAAGAAGTTTCAGAGGATGTTTGAGTGTCAGTTGTGACTACCGTTTCAATTATTCTGGGTTTTTCATCCTCAAACAATCTATACGTAGATTCCCATGAGGAATACCCACTCTCTTGATTGCATGTTGTATCAGATAATAGAGGAGGCATCTCTGTTACTTCTGAAGCAGGATACAGAAGGTGTTGAGGAGCCTTTAAAATTTCGTAAGAGTTTTCCATCTCTGGACTAGCTTAAAGTAGGATAAAAAGAGAATGAACCACAATATATGTAAATTTGAGGGAGATTAACAAGAGGAATTTGAAATGATGGGAAATATGGCTTAAATGCGCAAAATCCAAAACATCAAGTATACCAAATCACTTTGGGGACCCGAGACCATTAATACAATTATGTTTGAGTAATGATTAAAGATGCGAGTTCATGTGATTTTCTTGGACAACTGAACACTTGATTAAAATATCGCATCGCAAAATTCTTTCGGAGAAGGATTTTAAAACATGTGATACGTTCATTTTACTGATATGCGATCAAGACTTCTATGTTAATTAAATATAAGCCCCTTATCGAAAGTTTCAAAATATCAGAGCATAAGTATTGTTGTTCATATATGGTAAGAAAGATTTGTGATCACACGATAGCGAAGGGTGACATGGCAGTAAGGTGGGTCCTACCAATGGTTAAAAAATAATGTTCGTCGGGGAGCTTTTTCCATTGTTACCGTCCTTCATGATTTTTATAATCCTTTGCGCATTATTTTGTGTACCTAGTTTTATGTCACATCACAATATTTGAAAGGAGGGCTTCGTGTGCTTGTTATTGAAATTGTGATATGCACTATGCGATTTGGGTTTTGGGCATATTCGCTTAAGTCCTTTGACCAATATAATCAAAGTCAAACTCTCGGATGAGTAATTTTTGTCCTATAGAAGTTTTTTATTATTCTAAGTTAAAAATTAAGAAGGGTCCCCATTATTTTCTAAGGTAATTATACATAAATAATGGGGGTTTGTTGAATAGCACAACAATTGGCAATTCACTGGAAAAACTAGTTATCTTTGATTTATAATAATGAAATTTCTAAAAATTTAATAAGTAAAAATGATTAAGGACAGGAAAAATATTTTTTAAATATTGGATAAATAAAATTACTTTGAATAAAAGAAACTCATTTTATTGTGATCCTTTTAAAACCTATTATAGATGAAAATATTTAACTATCTATTTTTGAGTGCAGGAATTGCACTTAAACAAACTACTCAACATTTAATTGTCAACCTGGGGGATTCGTAAACATAGAGATGAAGCGCAGGCAATGCCAGAGATGGTATGAATTTTCCTGATAGAAATTCTTACTTTAAAGAAAACCTTGCAGAGAAGATAACTGAATCATCAAGGTAATCTAAAGCTGGAACAAGAAGAAATGTACTTGCTAAAGAGATTCAGAAATAAAAATAAAGAAATCACTCTAGCTAGATATTGATCATCTACTGAGAATGTGTTTTCTTTAGCAAAGAAACCTTGGCAGTCTTCAATAGATGGACCCCTTCGAACCTGCTCATGTAAAGATATCATTTCCACAAGAATCGATATTGCACTAGTGTAGGAACAATGATTTGTGCAGAAGATGTAAATTAATGTCCGCACTAAAAATTCTTTTCTTTGTGCAAGGGCCCTGAACTTTCTCTAGCTTACAACACTCGGATCTGGTACCATGAAACTGGTTCTTGTACCTGATTAGAGCTTCTTACACTTTAAATTTTAATTCTTGAAATCAACGCTTAATTACTGCAAGTGTTATAAAACCAGATTGCATATCAAAAAGATAAATGTCTATAGAAATAAAGAAAAAATCTGTTATAAAGTGTTTAATGAAAGCAAGAAAATTGCTGAAAGTAAATTAGAAAGGCTTGCTGAAGTGAATAGCACACCAACGTGCACTGGTGTAGGTGACTTCTCCTGCTCGAACCAGGCGGAGAAAACAAACCAAACGTGTTGAAAGTAAATAGCACACCAACATGCACTGGTGCAAGAAACTTCTTCCTGCTCGAACCAGGCAAAGAAAATAAATCAACCGTGCAGAAAGTAAATTTAACTACTTCAAGCAGTAGATCTGCTTTCACTCAAACATAAATTCAAATGCTGTAAATTAAATCACACTTGGCAGTTTAAAAACATAAATTACAAGAACAGAAAGGAGGAAGAACATGCTGGGTTGGCTAGGCCCTAGCCAACTAGCACGTTTCCCTTTCAAACGGAAACGATACTTAGTATCAAATCAACGCATCAACTGTTTAAACATAAAAAATGATAAAATTTATGAAGTATAAGGCAGAGCTCTTCTTATTAAATCCTCAAAGAAAACAAATGCGTGATTACAATCCAACCCAGATTTAGGCGATACCAGCAAAACAAAGCTACAACAACAATGTTGTAGCATCACTCCTCTACCGTCCGTTCATCCCCTTCTACGTGCATCCTTTCCCCTTTTATAATCTTTTGTAATGATTAAAACAAGCTATTCCTTTGAAAGGAATATTGGGATTGAATCCTAACAATTTCTAATTGCATCGTATTATAGTACAACCGTTCCCCTATTAAAATAACTGAGATTTAATATGAATTTTCCAATTTTGGGATTTTTTCTAGAATTCTAGAAAATCTGGTAATTTTAACAAACTGCCTTCGGAGCCCCCTTGGTATCTCCTCAACCATTGTGTATTTTGGGAAAAAATTTTGAGCTTAGTCAATTTTTCTATACTGGGATAAAAACTCATGTCGCGTAATTTCTTTATTTTCCTTCATCTGCACAAAAACCGAGGTGAAATTTGGCTGTTTGGAACTTGCTGACTATGTTTTCAGAATTCTGGAAAAAATAGTCTCTTGTTTATAAAAGTGCTTCAAATACCTGTTCGTAACTTTTGGAATGCTTTGAATCTCAGTAAATGGTTTCGGTTATGGGTAATTGGTTATATTTCTGAAAAAACCATTTACTCGGATTTCCATAATTCACCTCCATTTTCATAAAAACTGAGGTCAAACTTGGCCATTTATAAATTATGAAGATTTTCAGCAGACATTGATTTTCAATGCTGGTGCAGGAATGTGTTCTGATACTAGTGCAAGAACGTCTGGTGCAGGAACTTCGCCTCTATCAGAATAGGTATATAACCAACTTTGTAAACCTGCAAACACACAAACTATTATTAAATATGCCTTTAATGTTTAAATCTCATTAAAACAAAGGAATAGCAATTACTTACTTATTATTTCCGAGAATGCACAAAACTATGACAATGACTTTTTCAAACTAAAAAAAAGCATGAGTGTTTTCGAGTAAAAGGTGATATAAAACAAGAAAAAACAGAGGCCCAACATCTATATTAGTAATTAATCAGTTATAAAGATAAAGTATGGGGCTTTTGAAACTTAGCCTTTTTGATATACTCAATTTGTCACAGGTAGAGCCTCTATTGCCAGTAAGTGTTCATAGCTTTGATAGGGTTACCTATTAACCATCAATAATCCAATATCCCATCAATTTATGATCACACTCCTTATAGATAAATTCATATATATATATATATATATATATATATATATATATATATATATATATATATATATATATATATATATTATTTTATTTTTTCATTGGTTTTTTTTGGCAACCAGATAGTGACAATGCCATTCACTGGTTGTAATTGAGCTGAACAAGTTGGATCATGATAAGACCCCTTGTCTTATGATTGAAATAATCATAAGCCATTACCTTGGTTTGGTATTCAGTATTGGTAATGTCAGCCTATTATTTTCGAGTGATGATGGTAAACAGGGTAATAATGAGACCTCTTATCTTTCAAGATTAATATATTTTTGAATTACACTCTACAAAAAGTATGATTAATAGATGGGGAGAATCATTGACTCCTTAAGAGTTTTGGATGAAAATTTAGAGTTAAAGATGCTTAGTTGCAAAATAGTCTTTAATTTGTTAAAAGAAACCTTTCTTGACTGATAATAAGATCAAAAGATTTTATAAAGTTTGAGATTTAAAAGAATTTGCAACTTCTATGGAAAAATATTATTGTGTAATCTTTTCCTAAAAAATTTCTACCTTCAAAGAAAAAAATCATAATATAATTAGAGATGTTGATAAAAATCCAAACGTATGTTACTTACATTATTTTCTATAAACCTAAATATGAAAATTGAAATACCCACATATTTACAATAGAAGAAATGTTCTTCCAAGAAAATAATTTTTTTCAGAATAAGCCCATTAATAGGAAGAGATTCGCTCTTTCCCTGTAAATATTTTAGTGTAAAGGTTGATGGGCCTATTTGTTGAACAATTTGAAATGGTCTAGGCCACATTTTCTAAAATTTGGTATGCTTTCCTTTTTCGTCACGTGCCTTGTCCCATTTAAGGACATGATCTCCAACCTGAAAATATTTTTTGGTAACATAACTTGCATCAAAATAAGATTTAACTATCTATTGATGGCGTGCATGTGTAAGCTTGACTTTTTTCCTTTCTTCTTCTAGTTTAAATATTTGAAACATTCTTAATTGAAAAGAAGAGGAAGGTGTTTCTTCAATGAATTGGACTAGGGATAATGAGGGAAGGGATAGGTTTGAAGGAATGATAACCTATTTCCCATATACCAGATTGAAGGGAGAAGTGCCTATAGAGGCCTTCTAGGTTATTCGATCAACCCACAGAGAAACTATCAAATATTTGTACCAATTCTTTTCGCTCTGATCAACAGTTATTTTAATAGTTCTTATGAGGTTTTTATTGGTTGAATCTTCCAAAACATTCCCTTGGGGATAGTATTTAGCAGATTATTTAAGTTTAAATCCCCTATTAAGAGAAACTTTAGTCATGTTATTACTAGAAAATTAAGATGCATTTTTGAACATAAGTGTAGTTGGTAAACCAAACCTGGTAATAATGAACTGATCAATGAATTCAATAATAGCATTAGAATTGGCTACCTTTAGTGGAATTTCCTCCACCCACTTGGTGAAGTAGTTTGTCATAGTAAGGATATGCTTATGATACATGGAAGAGTGAGGAACAATCTCACCTATAACGTCTAGTCCCCATTTTTTAAAGGGTTTTTCAATGTTGACTGGTTGAAGAGGTAAGGATGGTATTTTTTGTCTTCCTGCAATAGTCTAACAAATATTGAATTTCCTTACATATGCATGGGTATCTTTGAACAAAGTTGGCCAATAATACAATGCATGCACGATTTTATGTGCAGTAGTATCTCCTCCTAAGTGTCCACTAACTGGTCCATCGTGGAGCTCCTGCAAAACCTTTTGTTCTTCAGACTTTTCAAGGCATATTAATAATACAGAACCATAATTTTTTTTCTGAATAACACATCATAATGATTTTATATCAAATGAATTTTAGCCTTAAATCTCTTTTTCTCTTATAATTGAGTTCAGGGGGATCATATCCATTCTTTAAGTAAAAGATAAGATCATAATAGTGGGACTCAGTACTAGTTAGGATTGCCTCAGATATGTGTACATTATTACCTGATTCCTCATTAGTTGGTGTGGTGGAAGCTCGAGTAATAAATCTGAAAAAACCTCGTCCTCTGAAAATTTTAGCTGGTTTAATGTCAATATCATATTTTTGCAGAGCTGTGACCCAATTTTCCCTCTTTTCTCCTAATTATTTTTTCACAAGTAACTGACTTACTACTGGGAATGGGACTATTAATTTAGTGTGCGTCTTTAGAAAAAAAGGCCTGAAGTGCTTTATAGATTTGAAAACAGCAAAAGATTGTTTCTCCACCTATGAGTAATTTAGTTCAACACCTTGCAAATTTGAACTAAAGAATGATATGGGTGCCTCAATTTGTTAATCATTAAGATGTGTTAAAACAATAACATATGATGTTTCGAAAGTGAAATTATATAAAATAAAATGATTATAAAAATTTGGAGTAGTTAGAGAGGGGGAATTTATAATGGCTTGTTTGATTGAATCAAAAGTTTCTCTTTCATTGTGGCCCCACTTAAATACTGGCATTTTCTTGATCATGGATTGTAATGGAAGAACAATTTGGGAAAAGTCAGGAACAAATCTATTGAAAAAGTTTATCTTTCCGAGAAAGGACTACATGGATTTCTTGTTATGGGGCAAATAAATTTCATAGATCACCTTAATCCTTCCAGGATCAACACAAATGCCTTCTTTGGATACAATAAATCCTAAAAGTTTTCCTTCGCTAAGAGCGAAATAAGACTTTTTTTGATTGAATGAAATTCCATTCCTTTTAAAACATTTGAAGATATGTTCTAAGTCATGAAAATGGATGTTTATTTTCTTAGGGTAGATTGTTATGTCACCCAAGTAAACAATGCCTGTCTTATTTATCATACCTCTAAAAGCTATGTCCATGGATGTTTGGAAGGTTTCCCCTACGTTTATTAGAACAACAATGATTTTCTGATAAGCATACAATCCCCCATTTGGTTCTAAATGTAGTATTAAATCTATCATCTGGATGAACTAGGATTTGATTGTATCCTGAAAAACCATCAAGGAAATACATGATATAAGAACCTACAAGTGATTGTAAAATTTGTTCCATGGGTGGTAATGGGAAATTATCCTTTTGAAAAGCTTTATTGAGATTCCCAAAATCTATACAAATGTGTATGTCAGCATTTTTATTCCTAAGAGGCATTAAGTTCGATACCCATTTGGAATTCCTAACAGGAAAAATGATTTTTTTCTTGGAGGAGTTTATTCAACTCATATTTGATTTGATTTTCAATATTGGGGTGACTTTTCTTTAATTTTTGCTGTATAGGTTTGTCATCGGATATCATTGGGATAATGTGTTGGATAATGGAGGTGTCATATGTTCTAAGATCTTCATCGCTCCAAGTGAAAACACTCTTGTATATTTTTAATAAATAAATGGAGTCTAATATCTCATCTGGTGAGAGATCTAGATCTAGATTGATGTTTTCGGGTTTGAGATTAGTTCCAAGGTTTACTAGTTCAAACCTGAAAGTTGAAATTTAAAGTTTGGAGTTAGTACCCTTCTTAAATATGTCTTTTAGGTCATAGAGATATTCAAGTTTAACAATGGATTTAGGTAAATCATTTTCCTCAGTTTTCGGTTTCAACTATGTCTCATGTTCATCCTCATCAACTATTTGATCATCATATGATCCTTTAGATGTTAAAAAGGCTGAAATTTCTTCATCATAATTGAACACATGCTAGTTGGTGACATTGTCTGGGATGGATGGTCGAGAAATTAATTCAATGGAAACATTATCTGGACTATAATCCTTAGATGGTATAATTCTAAATGCTATATTATCTAGAAGGTGAGCACTAACATTTTGAAGTCTTGGGATAGGAGAAATATTAAATTCCAAAAAATGAGAAGTGAGGGTTTGAACCAGAGACTGGTACTGCTTCAAATGGGTAGAAACACAATTAATGGTGTTTATTACATGTTTTAAAATAATTTTGAAATCTCCAAATACTTGAAGATATTTGACATTCAAATATATTTCTTTATACAATCCTTGGGCCAATGCCTCATAATCAGTGGTATTATTTGTTGTGTAACCAACACCAAAAATAGAAGAAAAGAGATATCAACGCCTTAGAAATAAGCCACTTCAAGGGGGAAACCTCCAATACATTACATAAATGAATAATTCTTGGATGATACAATTTACAAAACCTTCTTTCTATATATAGGAGTCCATGTGGCCATAATGTAATCCTAGTGGGCCACAATGTAATCCTAGCCGAACTAAAAATAATAATTTAAGGGCACAATAATAAAAAAATGGGGGTTACAAGGGTACAATAATAACAATAAGGGGGTTACACTAATAACAATAAAAAAAGGGACTATCTTTAGTAATATAGGGACCTTGCATGCCTCTCCTTGAGTGTTAATTTCAACGCTTGAGTAACTCACAGGTGTATACATGCTGTAAAATTCTAATCACTCCCATGTAGAATCTTTAGTGGGTAAGTTCTTCCACTTGATGAGATACTGCGAAATTGATCGATTACGTATTTGTCGAGTTCTTGTTTCGATGACCGCGTCGAGGTTCAATATGATTTTCCTTCTTCATCGGGGTCGGCAATATTGTTGAAATACCGGAGAGATTTTCACCTATAACCTTATTTTAATGAAACAAGAAAAGCGGATGCACTCGTGAAGAAGCAGGAAGCTCCAATTTGTATGCCATAGTACCAATCTTTTGCAACACCTTGTAAGGACCATAGTACTTTGGAGATAATTTATTATCCTTATTAGCTTGCTTGAGGGACATTTGTTTGTATGGTTGTAGGCATAAAAATACCCAATCTCCTACATCAAAAATTCTCTCAGTGCGATGTTGATCTGCATGTTGTTTCATTCGATTTTGTGCCGAATTCAGGTTGTCCTTTAAGAGTTGGAGAACTTCTTGCTGATGCTTGATGTGATCTTCCACTACTTGAACCTTCGAATTTTCCCTTAAAGATGATGTGATGGATGGTGGATGATATCCATAAAGTGCCATAAATGGGGTCATTTTTGCTGCAGTATGGAAGGAAGTGTTATACCACCACTCAGCGAGAGGTAACCACTTGACCCCTTGTGTTTGTTTATCAGATACAAAACAATGAAGATATCCTTCAAAAAATTTATTTACTATCTTAGTTTGACCATCAGATTGAGGATGATAAGACGAGCTATGAGCTAATTGAGTACCCAAACAAGAAAATAACTTCGTCCAAAAATTTCCAGTAAAAATGGGATCTCTGTCACTCATAATAACCTTTGGGCTTCCATGTAGCTTTTGAATTCTGTCCATAAATGTAGTAGCAATTGTACTTTCTTTAAATGGATGAGATAATGCACAAAAGTGTGCATACTTGGTAAGTCTATCAACTATTACCATGATGACACTCTTTCCTTCGGACTTAGGTAAACTTGTGATAAAATCCATTGAAATATCCTTCCAATGTTGACTTGGAATGGATAAAGGTTGTATAAGTCCTGGGGTCTTAATTGTCTCCACTTTATTCTGCTGGCAAACCAAACATTCCGCCACAAAATTTTGAATATCAGATTTAAGGCCATCCCAAAAAAATTCTTTCTTCACCCTGTGGTAAGTTTTTAAAAATCCCGAGTGTCCTCCTAAAGGAGAAGTGTGCATTTCCAGAAGAATCTTTTGTTTTAGTCGGGAATTTTTACAAAGATATAAGAGATCTTTGTACCATAAGGAATCATTTTTCCAACTAAATATATCAGATGTACTAGGATATTGCTGCAAATTTTGAATGAGTGTCCATACATCTTTGTCATTCTTCCATTCATCTCTTGCTTCGGTTATCCAATTTGGTTGGATAATAGAAATGGAACAAAGAAATGCTTCCACCTCTTCATTCTTTCTTGAGAGTGCATCTGCAACAACATTAAGCTTTCCTTTTTTGTAGATTATTTCAAAGTCATAACCCAACATCTTTGTGACCCATTTTTGCTGCTCTTCTGAAGATAGTCTTTGTTCCAAAAAGTGTTTAAGACTATCATGATCAGTTTTTAGCTTGAAGTGTCTTCCCATTAGGTAAGTTCGCCATTTCTTTAGTGCATGTAGTATTGCTAACATTTCCTTCTCATAAATAGGTTTCTGTAAATACTTTCCTTTGATTGGACGACTTTCTAAAGCAATGGGTCTTCCTTCCTGCATTAAAACTGCACCAATTCCATTTCCTGAGGCATCACATTCCACAATAAAGGTTTTTGTGAAGTCTGGCGTAGCTAAGACCGGTGCTAGGCACATTGCCTCTTTAAGATGTTCGAAGGCCTTAGTTGCTTCAGGAGTCCATGAAAATGCATCTTTCTTCAATAATGTTGTTAGAGGTGCTGCTATTCTCCCATAATTCTTAGCAAACTTGCGATAATACCCTGTTAACCTGAGAAATCCTCGCAACTTCTTTATGGTTGTGGGGACTTTCCATTCCTTAATGGCTTTAATTTTGTTAGGGTCTACTTTAACACCCTCGTGAGATACAATATGACCCAGATATTCCACCTCTTGTACTCCAAAGAAACATTTTGATTTTTTTGCATATAATTGTTTCTCCTGCAATAGTTTGAGCACCTTGTCAACATGTTCAACATGATCCTTCCAAGACCTGCTGTAGATTAGTATATCATCAAAAAATACTAGCACAAATTTTCTAAGGGAAGGGTTTGAAAATGGAATTCATCAACCCTTGAAATGTAGAAGGTGCATTGGTAAGGCCAAAAGGCATGACCAAAAATTCATAATGACCCTCATGAGTTCGAAATGCTGTTTTTGGAATATCTTCAGTCTTCATTCTAATTTGATGATATCCTGAACGAAGATCCAACTTGGTAAAATAAATTGCTGCATGTAATTCATCCAATAATTCATCAATCACAGGAATGGGAAATTTGTCTTTAATGGTGAGCTTATTGAGCTCCCTATAATCCGAACACATTCGCCATGATCCATCCTTCTTTTGTACCAATACTACAGGAGCAGAGAAAGAACTTTGACTAGGTTGAATTATACCTGCCTCTAACATTTCTGCAATCATACGTTCAATTTCGCTCTTTTGGAAGTAAGGATATCTATAAGGCCTTATGTTTGGAGGAACACTTCCTGGAATCAAATGAATAGCATGATCATGATCACGAATAGGTGGGAGTCCTTTGGGAGTTTCAAAGACCTTGGAATGATTGTCCAAGACTTGTTGGAGATCTGCAGAAATAGATGATTTTGATGTTGGAACTTCTAGTGAGCATAATTGCGTAATTACGCCTCGCTGTTCTTTCTTTAGAAGCTTTGTCATCACATTAGAGCTTATTATCCTTCCTGGTTTCCCCGCAATACCCCGTAATTCGACTTCCTTTCCTTCTGAAAAAAATTTCAAGAAAAGTTCTTGAAAATTAAAAGCTACCGTCCCCAAAGATTGTAACCATTGTACTCCTAGTACAACATCGACACCTCCCATAGGAATGGCAAGCATTGGACTAGTCAATACATATTCCCCCATGGTTAGCTTGATATTATGGCATTTTCCAGAGCAATTTATAGTTCCTCCATTTGCGACCATCACTTGACATTCTGGTGCTGGGTATAGGAAACAATTTAATTCCTTGGCTACCTTACAATGAATAAAATTATGGGTGCTACCTGAATCAATCAACACTATTACCTTTTTCTTCTTGATATGCCCTTCTATCTTGAGAATTTGAGGAGTGGTAATTCTTGCTAGTGCATTACATGATATGGTCAGATTCATTTCTTCCTCTTCTAGGGCTGGTTCCTGGTGTATATCCTCTTCGTTTTCATTTTCTTCTTCCTCTTCACAATCTATGTAAAATAATTTATTCTCAACACACTTATGACCTTTAGTGTATTTTCTATCACAACTGTAGCAAAGCCCTTTTTCTCTTTTTTCTTCCAACTGTTGTGGTGTCAACCTTGTAGGTTGTGGAAATTTAGGCGTAGCAACACTTCCTTCTTTATAGAATTGAGTGGTAGGCTTCCTTGTCGCCATTATTTTACATTCAAATTTTCTTGCCAACCTGAATGCCTTCTCCAATGAGTCCAATTCCAAAACACGAACTTCATGTTGGATGTTATCCTTTAAAGTGCCTATGAAGAGATTGATCCTGTGTTCCTATGGAATATCAGTTACCCTTATATTCAATTTTTGGAAGTCCTCAATGTGCTGCCCCACTAAACCCTTTTGTTTGAGATTTATGAATTGGCTAAAGAAGGTGTTGCTCTTTGTATCCTCGTAATGTGCTATCATTTCCTCCATAAAAATTGACCAAGTGACAATTTTTTTACGGGAGAAAATCCATCGATACCATACAAATGTATTTTTCTCTAAATGTAAAGTTGCAATGCGTAACTTTTGTGTGTTTTTCACGTTATGGAGATCAAAATATTGCTCCATCTGTAGTATCCATGTTACAGGATCCTTTCCATCAAACTTCCTTATATCCATTTATGGAATATGGTGGTTCTTCCCGCCAACATCAGAGTTTATGAAATCATGATTAACATCTATTTTGTTCTCATCATGAGGTTCTTCTACTATCTTTTCACCATTAGGAAACATTTCTTGTAGCAACTTTGTCAAACCTTCGATGTCTGCTTTTAGATCATTCTTCATGTTTTCCATGTTGTCTTTCATGTCCACTTCCATGCCATCCATCTTAGCTTCCACGCCTTTCTTCAAACCGTCCATCTTCGCTTCCATGCCTTTCTTCAAAACTTCCATTTCATTTTTTGTTGCTCTTTGCGAGAGTGAAATTTGTTGCACTTGCTCTTGTAATTTTGATATATCATGTTGCAATTCTTCATCTTCATGAGTCATAGTAGAGCCTTATGAAGGCTTAATGGGTGTTGAATTATTTTTACAGGGCATATTTTAGAACCCAAGACTGATATCTATTCTACAATATGCCCTTGGAATCAATTCAAATTGTTTCTTCAAACAAGACTTATGCAATTCAGAAAAAAAGTACACACCTTCTTCTTGCTTCTGAGGAGCTCGATATTGAAATTGGAATATCTCTGTGATTGCAGCACTTAAATATTTGAATTTAGGTACCAAAGTAGCCCTCTATAATATATTTCCAATGCCATAGGTCTGACTTGATTTGGATTCTCAAAGACAAAGTTGTGTCCAATCTCCCACAATGACCTAATTATGGATTGGTTCAGTAGAGCGAACTTGTATTACTTTCCACGTGTCACTATTTCGTCCTTCGCCTCTGAAATTTATAGCCAAGAAACTACAGTCCATGTGCTTGCGACCAATTTTTACGGCACTCCAATCTAATGCTCAGAGAGAGAGTTATTGAAATTTTCCCACGATCACCTCTTTGAGATGAAATTTGGGAGCCTGAAAAATCACTACCTTCCATAGATCATATCTCCAAAAATATTGTGAACCAAGCTCTGAATTTTTTGACGAGTTTCCTCATGATTTTAGCTTCGCACCCTAAAAATTTCAGATTCTGAGCCTTCGTAGAAAAACAATGACAACGCAAATGCCACGATGACCTGTTTAGGAGCCTAAAAAAATCCCTAACTTCCACAGATCATATCTCCAAAAATATTGTGAACCAAGCTCTGAAAGTTTTAGATGATCTTGCTCAGGATTCCATCTTCACACCATAAACATTTCAGCTTCTGAAACTGCATAGAAAAGAAGTTATAGTGAAAATTCCACGATGACCTGTTTGGAGCAGCGAAACCCTAGAATCCAAAGCTCTGATACCAAATGTTGTGTAACCAGCTCCAAAAATAGAAGAAAAGAGATATCAACGCCCAGCAAAATAGCTTCACTTCAGAAACCTCGATACAATACATAAATAGAAAAATTCTTGGATGATACAATTTACAAAACCTCCTTTCTATATATAGGAGTCCATGTGGCCATAATGTAATCCTAGTGGGCCACAATGTAATCCTAGCTGACCTAAAAATAATAATTTAAGGGCACAATAATAACAAAATGGGGGTTACAAGGGTACAATAATAACAATAAGGGGGTTACACTAATAACAATAAGGGACTATACTAGTAATATAGAGACCTAACATTATTCGTGCATTCAAAATCTAATCTACATGCTAGTATTTTTTTTTCTCCTTCTCGAATTATTACTATACAAATATAAAACCGGCTCCTGCACAATAATTGGATCTAGAGACATCAAAATACAAATTCCAAAATAAATATTTAACTAATGGTTTTTCTACAATATTTACACATTTAGAAGAATCTGATTTTGAATTTTTTTTTATTTGAGAAGTAACATAACTGATTAAAAATGGGGATTGTTGTGCATTAAAATTACCCAATAATTATTCAGCAGAGTAGTTCCCCAACATGTTGTTGGTAAAGGCCACTAGCTCATTTTCATCTTCAAAATCAGTTACTGAGTATTTCATGTGTTTTTCATGGTCAACTCAAATTTTATTTGGATTTCCATTGTAAGGAAACCACATATGACAGTAGTATGTGGCAACAATAACCATGGAGTTTTTCAAACCAATCTCTGCTAAAAATTAACCCATAATAATCAGGAATATCAACAAAAAATATGTGAATGATTTGACACACCTTTGAATTAGAAGAGAGTCTAAGGAGAACATAATTTATTTCTCCTAAAACCTTGAATTTGGTTCTATCAAGTTGAAAAATGTGAACAACAGACTTTTGGAGAGAAATGTTTAATTTTAGAAAAACTTAATAGGGAATTATATTTGAAGAAGCCCCAGAGTCTATGAGGCAATTGTGCACTTTTTTATTGAAACTTTAAATAATCAGAAGGAAACGAGGAGTACGTGAAATGGATCTATCCCTAATTAAAATTTCATCCGAGGAATCAATATTTTCTTTTGTATCATTAGGAGGTTTACCTACTCCTTTATAGGCTTTGAATGTAATAACAACATGTATAGGAGAAGTGAGAAATGCATTCAATTATTTTAGTAAAAACTTCTACTGCTTTTTCAACTTACTTACCTCATGTAGGGAGATGTTTGCTTTGATTTTATTCATGTCTTCCTCTATATTGTATTCAATGGTGTCAGATAATACCAAGGTATTTGATGTCGATGGATAATATGAAGAATATGGGACTAATTGAGAACATGTGGAAGGAGATTTTTTATTGATAAATCTATCTTTAACAGCACGGGATGACAATTTTTATTTCTGGATTGATTGTGATGAATCAATAGGACCTTTACTTCTAGTACTAACATGTATGGCTTCGTGCTCATCTTCATTATTAGAAGTAGGGAGTATGACATCACATAACCCATGTACTTTGACAAGTTCTTCATCTTGAGATTCTTTAGCAGATAATGTTGTTTAATCCTCATCTTCATCCTAATCAGATTCAACATTGGATATAATATTGGGTGGTTGAGGATTTGATGTTTGAGATTTCTAGAAATATATACAAGATTTTTTGGAAGCATACTCAACTACCTGCATTTTGAGTTCTACCATCTCATTTGACATGGATTTAAGGACCTTTTTCAATCCTTTAAAATCGAAAGGATATTTAGGAATTTTCTTTTTTGGCTAATCCTTCAATCTAACCTTATTTTTTCTTTCTTCTTGGGAAGTATTATTTTCTAATTCAAGTATTCTATTTTCAACATACAGGGCTTCTTTCATGTTCTCTACTAAATTATATTTGTTTTATCTATCTATAAAAGTTGCGATATTAGAAGGAAGAGAGGAATGTACCATTTGATCTGTACATCAACAATAATATTTGATGTAGTTGGGATTTTGTTTAGAAATTTATTAAACCTAGAATTAAAGTCTTTGATACTTTCTCCTGAATTATATTTAAGGTTATAAATATCATTTATAAGAGTAGCAGTAGTGCGATTATCACCAAACTTGGTTAAAAATTTCTCCTCAAATACATCCCAACTAGTTATAGTGCATGATTGTAGCAAAATGTACCATGATCCTACTAATCCTTGGAAAGTATAAGGGAATAACCTAACTACACAATCTTCTTCGGATACTCCATTGAGGTTCATGGCTAGCATGAAATTATGGAGGTGCTCCTCAACAGGGAGTCCATCATCAAGATTATATTTGGGAAACCATCTTTGTAGGTGCTTAGGTAAATCATGAAGAGGTCCTACCAATTGAATGAACCCTTGATTAGTCTATGATCTAGCTGCCATTGTATGACATGTAGGACTGGAAGATGATGTATTAGTTCTAGAGGTTGTTTTAGTGGTAGAAGAAATAACCACTGAAATAGTACCGCTTGAGGAAACACTAGTTGATTGAGTTGAAGAGATATATGAATAGATGAAGTGATTGGTTGGGAAGAAGGAAATGAATAAGGAATGAATGAAGGAGTTTGTGGAGGATAAGATAATGTGATATTTTTTGGATGGACAGTTCATTATTGCGGACAAGATAGACCTCCCAAGTGTCTTATGGATAGCTAGCAACAAACGAACAAATAAAAATATCTTTATCTAGATATATTGCGATTCATAATTGAATGCTACAAAGGCTTAAAGATCTTACCTTTGATCCAATGCTTGTTTGTAGTAGTAGTCCTTCAGTCGCCCGAAAGAGTTGCCTTCGAAGATCTGTAATTACAAACAAGAAAACATCAAATATCATCTGCAAAGCATATATTCATAAATCATATCTATTATGGTGATCAAGGAATCCATAAAATAAACAAATCAATTGACAACTTATTGAGAAAAATAGACTTATTTGTATTAACTTAAATAAAGAAGAGCCTTACAACCGTGTCTACCTTGATGTCATACAGGCCTTCCTGGGGTCCAGAACAGGTGTTTCCCTTACTCTGACCATCCTTGCACTCTTCCAACCAATATACATACAGGTATGTAATATTTCCCACATGAAATCTCAGCTAAAAGGGTGTAACTTTCAACAGCACTTCACCTCAAATAATACTTAAGCTTGAACTCATCAATTGTAACCCCTTGAGGAAACCCTAGGCCTCTTTTTATAGTGAAAGAGAGGAAGTTACAGCTCCATACAAGAAGGGATAGAATCCTCCTTCAAAGGGATTAATTCCTTACATCAAGGGGTTAGCTCCTTAATGGATGGGATACATGAACTTGAAAAGAGCAGACTTTCCACCGCAGGAATGTTTCTAGAAGCTTCAAAAAATGACTCAAACTGAGCTTCTATATTTTACTTGCGCCTTTTTATCTTTTACAGGGGTCCGCACCCTTAATGAATAAACAATGCATTTGGCTCCGTAGGATTTATAGCCAAAAGGTGTGGCACCGCAGACAATACTAAGAGAATATGTGGTACAAGAGTTTTTAAGACTTTTGTGAGCTTTTATCTTAATTTCAAGGCTTTAATTTAGGAACTTTGATATTGTAGACTTCTAAGGGAGACTAAAATGTCATGGTGACAAATTTCAGTGTAAAAAATTGCCCCCTAAAGTGCAAAGTCTGAGAATATTCGAAGAGTGATGTGCTTTATCATTTCAAGGATCAGCCTATGGACACCCTAGTCGGAACCCTGTAAAATAATTCAATGAAACACACACACACACACACATATATCATCGCTGATGTATGCATTCCCATACTCAGATCAAAACTAACTAAACTTGTTCTGATACAGAAATGATTTTAATATTACATCAATATTATAGACATAGCATGGGCGCAGCCATATGTAATGAATCGTCTACTGCATAATGAATAATAAAACTCCTCGCATCCTGGATGGTGGAAACTAGATCCAGGGTCTTGATTTCTGCTTCCCGAACTAGTACGATTCTATCCATGTGATTAAATGTGTTGAAGTCGAACATGGTAGAAACCACTTGACTAGCAGTCAATGATGTGAACTGTTAACAAGTGTGAGAGAAACCACCAATAATGAAAATGGCTCTCAAAGTACTCAGTACAATCCATGAGATGTGAATAAGTGATCTGAAGTCGAAAATTTCATGGAATTGTTCGATCAAACGTCAATGATGCAACCTGTCGTCGAAGGTGAGAAACCTGCCATTAAGGCATGAAGATTCCAAGGTACTAACGGATTCTAGATCAACTTCCTAGATGATGAGCTGTCGTTGATAAAAAGTGATCTGTTGTAAGCAAGCTCATGACACAAAACCATAGATCAAGTTTTGAAGAAATTTTTGCAAGGACTGACTCAGGGATGATCAACGCAAATGGAGACAAATGTTTGCAGATGAATGATTTATTTGACTGACCTCTTGAACACATAATGACACTGCAGATGGTTTGGTGACAGTTTCCCTAAGCTAATACTCAGAAACCGACTGAAGACTTTCAATGTGGTTTGATTAACTGATAGGCAAAGGATTTCCCAACCCAAGTGGAAGTGTGACAAAAAGCGTTGTGTTCAAGAGTGGTGTAATTATTTTACAGATTAAAGTGTAATAAATGAATCTGTTTTTCTCTCTTTTCCCCCACCATTTCTAGCAAGTAGCTCTTTACTTTTGACAAGCTTGAGGAGGATAACATTTGCTTGTTTATAAGCTCATCCTTTAGATGATTCAAAATTAGTTTAAAATTGAACCCTAAGAAGGAGTGGTCCATTCCTGTTTGTAATCGACAGGTCCTTTAATGTTAAATTTTAATGAGTCCAGTATAGGAGAAACTCAGTGTTTTTCATTTTTAAGGAGTCAAAAGAAAAAGCTTAAGAAAAATCCATGGGTGTTCTTTTTCGTAAATTTAGTCTCTCAGGCCCGAAAAAGGATAAAATAATGTGAGAGATAACTCTATTGACCATGATTAGTCAACGTATACCTTTTTCATAAATAGTCCATTTCAGTCCAGAAAAGGGGTAAACTTATACTGAAGAGACGACCATTCATTTACTTTAATGAGTTCGAATAGTCAAGTACTCAACAATATTTTCACTTTTAGAGAGTTTGAAAAGGGCTTAAAATAGGACTCCATGGTTTCGCTTTTTTGTAAATTTTAAAGAGCTCGAAAAAGTGATAAAAGTTTACTCTTCGTCAAAAATGGACATTTCACCAAAAAAAATCCGGTATTCTGCACAAAAACTTGAAAAATTAAACATACCTATTTCAATAATAAAAATATTTTGAAAAACCATCTTTTTAGAGTGAAAAATAAGCAAATTTAAAATTCATTTATCTGAAAAAACTTATAAAAAGGAGTTTTTCAAGTTTATTTTTACCGTTTGAGTTTGGAGTGAAATTTTTAGAGCTTTTGGTAAAAAATTATTCAGAGAATATTCTGGACAAAATGACCGTCAGAATCGAAAACCATCTGTTCTAGGTAATCCACAACCTCTTTCTCTTTCTTTTTATCCATTCAATTTTTTAAATTAGGGTCAAAATTTCATTTTTGGGAGGAAAATAGGTTCAAATATTCGCCCTTGGGGGTCCGCAGGCAGGACACTAGGTACTTGCGGACCCCGACATTTTCTCACAAAGGAAAATGTTGTGGCCCCGCACTTTTAACACAGAGCCCATGCAGAGCTACGCACTGTATCTGAGCGTAAAGTGCGGGGGCACCGTAACGAATTTAAAAACACATTTTCTTCCTAAATTACCCAATTTTTTTGCTTCAAAATGATTTTTCATTTTACTGATTGTAGGATATCTACAATGCTCATTTGGCGAGAATGGGAACATGAGGAGGTAGATGAAGCAACAATGATCCATCAACCTACTTTGCAAGTTTTAAGAGCATGAGAGCTTTTCAAATTTTAGGCTATCAGTGGCATGAGAGCTCAAGTATATCTTCTTACTTAGCTGGTGAGAAAATGGGACGTTTAGGACCAGTGTTTCGTGATAGGAGGTCACCGGCTCGAGATTGAGCTGGAGGACATATATATTTTGACTGGTTTGTCTAGCAGAGGCAAACCACTATCTCTATTTCGGGCTAGGCCAGGTGGCCAGTCTGTTGCGAGCCTGTAATTAGAGTTCTGTAATGATGAAGCCAATCCCATAGATAAACGGATTGACATTAAAAATATCATCTGTCCCAAGTTAAAAATGATTTTTTTTACCGTTGTCAAGCTGTGCAGAAGTGCAGCTTTGCATGTAGCTACTGGATCTCAGATGCGTATCGTAGTAGATTTTTTTCGAGGCACCATATTCAGCTGGTGTGAGGCAGGGTTGGAAAATGTGAAAGGCCAACTTACCAGAGAAAAGAATGGGAAGTTAAACAACTTCAGATATGGGTCCATTATCGTCACCTTTGCTCTACAGAGGATTCCTATGTTAGCCCCACAGCACATTCCTGTTGATGCTGGTCGACCTCGAGAGCCTAGGTTGGTTCGTTGGGTTGCTTTGATGGCCCGCCACAGTGAGGGTGGGGAGATTGTTCGATTTCCCTTGAATTATTTTCGTTGGCTAGAACGCCAACTTTTTGTGATAGAGAATTTTCCTTATGCAGGCATGGATTTTCGCGGAAATCGGGATATGCCCCTTCCTCCTGGAGCTTAGTGGGATGAGTCAGGTAAAAAATTTCTTTTGACATGTTATAATTTCTAATTTTTATTTTGTTTTTAAATCGTCCAAAACTGATAACAATAATTTCAAATGCAGATGTGGGTCCGAGTCGACCAGCCATTCTCCTCCCCTTTGACCGGAGGTAAAAGGATGCAACAACAGCACCACCACCCCCACAGGATCAGACTGCAGAGATCCTGACTGATTTAGAACACCATTTAGAGTGGCTCACTATGGATATTCCTGAGACTACCATAGATTACATCCCAATCCGTTTACAGAGATACGCCATTGGTGTTCCTGGACCATTCAGGAGATTTTTGGCTAGGGTGGCATGAGCAGTAGTGTATTATCGTGTTCATCACCACGGATAGTGGATGATTGACTTGTAGACTCATTTTTTGTATCACTTTTTTCCGATCATAAGGCTTTTTGAATCTATGATCGAAGACGATGTACTATTTTTTGAACACTACATCTATACTATGATATACTATTATTTCCAGTTACCTACTCAATCATGTTATGGAATGTTGATTTATTATTTTATTATAGCAAATGTATATTTATAACATTAGAAGCAATTGCATCTGCTAATGTATTTAAATTTCTTGGAATGTGTTGATACTCAATATAATCGAACTCTCGTTCCAAAAGACAAACCCTTAAAAATAATCTTAATAATACTGGGCTTCTAATGGCATATACTCGGTTTAACTGTAATACAACGAGTTCAAAATCTAACCTAACGATCAAGCTCTGAATTCCAAATGAAATGGATTCTGATAATAATTCAATAACTGCACTATATTCATGCAATATTGTTCGTTGTTTGACCGAGGCTTACCCCATGCATCGATACTAACTCGTCGGTGGGTGAGTAAATAACCCAAGTTGCAGAAGAGATGTTTTGTTTACTACGACAAGCGCCATCTGAAAAAACCAATATACGTTTGAAAGGACGTCGACATCTGCGATATCAAAAGTATCCAGATAAGCAAGAAGAATAGTAAGAGCACACTTAAGCTAGGCACACGTTTCTAATATATAGCACACCAGCTAAAAAGTAACTAATATACAGAGAAGATCTCCACACAAAATCAAGCGTAATATCTCTTCAGATAAAGTACATTTCTAGGTTTACCTAAAGAGACCCCGTCAAATTCAATCAATTCATAGGCCCCTTTTGCAAGCTATCGCTTGACAATATAAGGACCATGCCACATGGGTTCAAATTTCCCAGCCCCTATTTTATCGTTGGCTTGATCATAAATCAAAACTAGGTCTCCTTCTGAAAAATTATGAGGGGTAACACTTCTATCATACTGAGCTTTCATTCTTTTCGCATGAGTCTCGGTAGCTAATGTAGCAGTGCGCTGATTCTCATATAATTCAGCCAAGTATAAAAAACCATTTCTCCTCTTCAGAAGTGTCTGGTAGTAACTCTATGGCTAGTTGGAGTGACGGTATCTCGCATTCAATGGGTAATACCGCTTCTAAACTGTAAACTAGTTGAAAAGGGGTAAAACCTGTCGATGTTTTTGCTAAGGTTCGATATGCCCAAAGTGCTGAAAAGAGCATGGTATGCCAATTTTACTTATGAATGCCAATGATTTGTTTGATCATGGTGACTAAAAATTTATTAATCGCTTCAACTAAACCATTGGCCTGCGGATAATATGATGTAGAACTGTCATGGCGCAGGCCAAGTTTGTCCGTTAACTCGGTCATCATGAAATTTCCAAAATGGCTTCCGTGATCAGTAATTATCGCTTGGGGTACACTGAAATGAGAAATCACATGATTGAATACAAAATTAGCTGCAGTTTTTCCATCTGCCGCAAATGTAGGCATTGCCTTGGCCCATTTGGTAAAATAATCTACTGTTAGAATAATATACCCATGCCCCCCAGCCGAGTGAGGGTTACATGTAATGAAATCAATGCCCCATTTTGAAAAAGGACTAACAATAATTATAGGGTGAATAGGAGCAGGTGGTGCACACATTTTTCGATCGAATATTTGACAATTATGACGTTTTCAGGCTGCGTAAATACAATCTTTAAACAAGGATGACTAGGAATAACTTGCACACAATATCTTTTGGGCTGTGCTGTACCTAGACATATGACCACCACATGCTCCAGAGTGACAGTCATTTAAAACCTTTTCGGCTTCATCATGAGTTAGACAACATTGAAAAACTGAGTTCGCACCACGACGGTATAGTGTGTCACCAACAATATGATATTGTTGAGACTGGAAACGGATTTTTCATCATTGCGATCGTGAAAGCTCAGGCTGAAAATATTGGGTCTGAATATAAACAATAATATCTCCATACCAAGGATCAATGGTACTAATAAGAAACAAGGATTCATCCGCGATTGGTTGTTCCGCCATAGTTTTTGTATCAGTATGTGGGAAATCACACATAAGTTCAGCAAATATCAATGATTTCTTGGATTTTGATTTTTCAAATTCCAAATCAAACTCCTACAGGATAACAATCCATTTAGAGTATTTCCCCCCTAGAAATTTTTTGGTCAAGATGTACATCATAGGGTTACAATCGAAGATCACTGTTGTTTTGCGTAAAACTATGTAGTGACGAAAACGTTGGACAACTTGAACGGCTACCAAGGCCAATTTCTCGACATGTGAATATTTGATCTCAGTCGGATGCAAATTTTGACTAAGATAGTAAATCAAATGTTCACCATGGAATTCATATTCCTGAACTAAAACCATCCCTATCGTGGAATTGGAAGCGGCGAGGTACAAAAAATAATCTTGGTTGTAGTTGGGAGGATGCAGTAACGGTGCATGGGTCAATGCATTTTTCAAAGCATCAAAAGATCTATCAACGACCTTGTATCAAAATAAAGGAATATTCTATTTCAACAACCTAGTGAAACCTTTCGTTAACTTGGCGTAGTTAGGAATGAATCTACGTAAAAAGTTTGCCTTCCCTTGCAAACTTTGGAGTTGGTGAAGAGTAGAAGGAGGAGGTAAATTGATGATTGCCTCAACCTTGGATGGGTCGACACGAATGCCTGCCTTCGAGACAATAAATCCCAATAATCGTTTGGATACTACGCAGAAAACACATTTGTGAGGATTTCAAATGAATCTTATAATTCCTACATCGTATAAATATGGCTCGTAAATGAGTAATATGATCTTCTCTGCGTGAAGAATGAGCAAGAAAATCATCGAGGTAGGGTTTCACAATGTGCTTAATGTCGTGAAATGCATAAGACATGGCCCTTTGAAAAGTGGCGCCAGCGTTCTTAAGGCCAAAAGGTAATTTGCGATAAGAAAAAGTTCCCCATAGACAAATGAAAGATGTTTTAGGTTGATCTGCAGGGAGTATGTTTACTTGATTGTAGCCAAAAAATCCATCCATGAACGAGAACATTTCACTTCTAGCACAATCGTCAATAATTTGATCGATGTAAGGGGTTGGATAATTGTCTTTTGGACAAGTTCGATTTATATGCCTATAATCGATACATAATCTTATTTTTCCTTGTTTTTTATTGACCAAAACAATATTAGACACCCAGTCCGTTAACGAAATCTGATAAATAAAACCTGCACGAAGTAATTTTTCAACTTCTTCTTTGATAGCGGTAGCTTTTCTCGGACGAATCTGACGTAATTTCTGTCTAACGGGTTTGGCATCTAGGTATGTCTTAATTTCATGAACAACAATCGATGGATTTATTCCTGGCATTTATTCATATGACAAGGAAAAAATGTCACGGAATTCCTGAAATAGGGCTTTATATGCTTGAATTTCTTTAGGTGTACAAGAAGCACATATGTGAATGTTTTCAACAATTCCAGGTTTTACTGAATTTCAAGAGGAACCATCGTAGAAATATTTTCTAAATTCAATTCAGAATCAGAATGTGAGAGAGGATTCTGAGGTTATTTGATGTAATCAGTGGTAAAAATGGAGGAAAAATCATTCTCAAAATGATCGAGATCAAGTAAAAACAAAGACCTATGATGAAGATCTTCCCATGGTAACTCATCTGCCGACAAGAATTCATGAATATGTTCATCAGTATTGAATACTTGTTGAGTAGCATCCGGAATTGGTATCAAATCTAAGCTCAATATTGGAAATGACTCCTGATTGATCACATTCACTGGATCAGACTTGGTTGAAGGAGTATCAGAAAATGACTCTACATGTTGATATGCTAACTCAAAAGGACTCAAAGGCATTGGGCCATCGAAAGAATCCAATTTTGATTCTGAAGGTACTATCCAAGGATCATCAAAGGAAATAGTACTTGATGTAATCATATTGATATTAGCAATAGGAGTTTATACATTGGGAGGAGGTAGGGAAAAAGTTCCTAGTAAAGCTAAATCTTTAATCAAACCTACTCCAACATCCTTATAAGGGATAGTCAATTTTCTGATATGTTGGATGCTATCAGTAGAGGATGGGATGAATAATATAAGAGCTGATCTATCTTAATGATCTTTCCTTTATGAGGAAACATGATGAGGCGAAAGATCGATGATACAAAAATAGTCATGGCGTAAGACCAACTGCAACCCAGGAGAAGGTTGTAATCCAGAGGGGCATCAACCACCTCCACATCTAGATTAATGATTTTTCCTTCGACCTCTATTGGTAGATCTTGTAAAATACCATATGGCTAAAAACCTCTTCCACCAAAAGCTTTGATAATAGTTGGTGATTGGTTAATAGTCGGATAACCAAGTGATTTCCAACATTTAAATGACATAATACACATAGAAGCCCCTTCATCAACAATAGTATGAAAGATACGTTTGTTTTTTACTAATACTGGAATTTGAAAAGCCATTTGATGGGGTAGGCGGGGTGTAAAATTCTCTAAATCGAAGATCATGAGGTTCGAATCCTGGAGATCTATAGCTCCTAAGGCTGACAAAAGCAATTTTCTTTGGGTTGGGCATGATAGAAATACTTCCAAAGCCGACATTCTTGAAGTGGAAATTGCCAAATCTTCAACAATATTGTAATTCTGAGCAGCTATCACATGTGGATTGAAAGCTGATTTATGAAGTACACCTTTTGCAGGCGGTTTAATCACTAAGTTAGGGTTTTGTTTCTCAATTTGTAATGGATCAGAAAATGAGGGAGATGTAGTCGATGAAAAATTAGATGTTTATGCATCTTCACCAGTATTTTTACTACCGTAATCTTGTGATCGCGTCGCAACCATCAAGATATCCTCAACCGGATTAGAGGAAGATCCAACCATGTTACTATCTTGAGTAGGAAAGGGATCCTTCAAGACAGCAGGTATAGGCAAACTCTTAACAAATTTTGATACCTCAGCTCTATGCGGGCACTCTTTTGTAAAATGATCCTGGTCACAAATGAGACAAGGATATCGAGGGTTGCATTTTTCGTCAATTGGTTCAGTTGTATCGTTTTTCTCTTTTGAAGATTTTTTCTTTTTATTCTTACCTTTTTTCTTACCACAAGTTTTAGATTTGGTCGTAGATGTCTCTACAACATGGATATCGACGGAAGTTTCTAGGGAAGAATCTTCTTTGGGTGAATTGGGTAAAGTGATAATAGGAGAAGTAGTCTTGGAAGACTTCTTCTTACTTTTACCAGTACTAACAGAACCAATTACACCATCAGCAGCATGAGAGCCAGAAGGAGTTGCAGTTAACTGACCTGGTCTTGGTAAATCAGGCATTTTATCATACAAAGTACCTGATTGAGTATACACAAGGTCAAGGTACTGAGCCTGAGCAATGACTTGCTCTTCTGTAACAATGCCTCCTTTGGCCACATCTTCAGTAATTTTAGGCAATAACGATTTAATAAACCATTCAGCCAAAATTTGATAAGGAATAAAAACTTTCACTAAATGTCTTCTACGTCTCCATTCATGAATGTGATCAGCTTTGTACGTAGACGTATATTGTTTTAATGAAGTCAACAATTTTGTGTTGTTGTCGTATCTGACAGGAAACTGAAAATGGTTTAAGAAAGCAGTAGATAGCGCATTAAAATTATTAAAAGAGCTGCATGGTAACTCAATGTACCATTTGGAAGCTAGAACAATGAGAGTTCTCTGAAAAAGACGTAATCGAATCGAATCATCGACTAGTGAATTGGATGCGCACCAGAGGTGATAAGTCATAACGTGATTAGATGGGTCTTCTCCTGACTTATCTTCAAATTTCAGAATATCACTGGGCAACTTGTTAGGCATCGGCAGCCAATATGGAAGATAAAAAATGGTATCGTTTGTAAGGCGTGACAGATCCGGTAAATCTAAAGTTGCTATGAATGGTAACCGATAGCTAGGGTCTTGATAAAATTGAGTGATCAAACCAGTGCCAGGAGGAGGATATATAGGATACCCCGGAATTGGATGTGCATTTGGAATCGTGAAACCTCATGGGTAACCAGGATAAACCGGACCATACTGGGGTTGTTGAGGTATTTGATAAGTATACCCAGGGTACGACTAGTACTGATATGATAGATTTTGTGTAGCTTGACCAATTTGGTACTGTCCCTGGTACGGTTGATAAGTAAACTGTGGTTGACTAGAGACAATCGTACTAGTACCAGCTTGTCGTGTAGGCATCTAGACTGTAGTTTGAATTGTAGGTCCTGACTGTGGTATAGAGGCTTGAGGAATTTGTACTGATGTAGGGATAGAAGAAACCGGAGCTACAGATACTCCAGAAACAGGTGTTGAAGGTTGGACGAAAGCTGCAATAGCTGCATCAGTCTGAGGCAGAGTCTGAGGTGTACTAGGCCCGAGCTGCTGAACATAACCAGGTGCAGGGATTTGAACAGTAGGCTGGACAGGTTGTTGGGTTGGACCAAAGACTAAAGGCTGTCCAGGTTGATTAGATAACTGCACATTAGGTTGCATAGTCTGTTGAATTTGTGGTGGATTCCACACCATGTTCATTCTAGGGTATTGACCTGTAGAAGGTTGTGCAAATGAAGGACCATAACCTGGTTGAACGTAGGGTTGATAATTAAGTGGTAAATTTCCAGCTCCTTGTAAAAATGACTGACCGGAAGGTGGTTGGAAACCTTGAGTTTGGTACTGACCTTGAGGTTGATAACCTTGAGGTATGTACTAAATTTTGGGTTGATAAGGACCCTAAGGAATATACTGAGTCTGGGGTTGACCTTGGGGTATGTACTGTCCTTCAGGTTGATAACCTTGAGGTACGTACTGTCCTTGAGGTTGTTCTCTAGGTAAATAATATTGTCCTACAGTTTGTCCTGGTAAGAAATTACCTTGAGGTTGCCCTCCAGGAGATAACTGACTACCATGAGGTTGCCTCCCAGGCGGTCACTAACTACCTTGAGGTTGACCCCCAGGCGGTAACTGACTACTTTGAGGTTTCCACTCAGGCAGTAACTGACTACCTTGAGGTTGAGGATTTGGAATATTACGAGACATCATAAAAATTTTCTTTGCGTTCAACGTTTCAGTTTTAGTTCCATTTGTACCAGTTGATAACACTTGTTCAGTTGGTCGATAATTTTCTCCTGAGAAAGTACCAGAGAGTGACTGGTACCCCAAAGGAACAGAAGGACCACCGTATAAAATTTTTTCCGGTGATTGGGAAAACATAAATGACTCACCTGACATAATTTATGAAGGATATTAACCTCTTCGTGTAGGATGAAAAGGAATTTGGGGTGGTGAAAAAATAAGACCCAGGTTTTCTAAAAAATCTGTCAATGATAAATACCAAGCATCACTTCTAAAGGGAGTGTAGAATATAGATTGACGCTCCCTAAGATTTAAAGTTTGTTGGGTTTCTGGAAGAGTTACTTCTTCGTCTGGACCGACAAGTTCTTTAATGGAAATGAGGCCAGGAGGAAGATTTTCAATAATGATATGTCTTACCCTAGGTGAAACAGGATCACTAGAAGTCAGAGTAAAAAATCCTGAAGATGGTTCAAAAATAGCAGGTTCAATGTCAGGTTCAGAAATTTTAGGCTCTTCAGCTAATTCATTGGAAGGAGAAATACTACTAGTAAGTTCAGAAACTGAAATTGGCTCTTGAATATGATCTGTTGTTTGTAATTGATAATCAGGATGAACAATTATAGATGACTCTCCTTCTTCTGTTGATCTAATTCTACTTTCACTAGGCGATACTAGACCTCGCAGCCCTTCAAGTTGGCTTGGTGTATACTCAGGGGGCTTCCCTTGAAGTCTACGCAATTGTCTTGGTAATTCAGCCACGATTAAAAATTATTAATCACACGCAATCAAATGAAAATTTCAATGAAAACTCCTAGAGTCACTAAGGAAACAAACAAATGAATCACACACCTAAAAATCTAGGAGATCAAACCACACACAAATAGTAACTTCCCACACTAAAAACACTAGTTGGTGATGAAATCCAACATCATAGTATTTAATGCAGAAAGGGCGGTTGGAACAGTTACCATGACAACCTGCTTAATGAAACAGACCGGTGCAAGTTTCTCCACTTAAACCATCTCGAGTGAAGATAACCCTCCGGAGAGTCCAAGTGAGTCTAGTTGACGTGTTCTCTAGGTACAGTGGGATCTTTCCTCCACCGTCACCTTAGGAAAAAACCGTAAGATTATGGTCACTATGGTTACCAACAAGAACTAATATACCTGGGGGAACAGTCTATGATCCGACATACACGCAAGGGAAGAGAAACAAAGCTCAATCCCCTTGAAGGCTCCTTGACATAATCCAACGTATACTGACAAGTGACCCCATGCTCCTCAACATTGGTCTATCCGAGGTTTACCGTCGTTAATACGCGCATATCTTCTATCGTTCCCAATGAGATAGAATTGATTATCCCACTGGTTCAGATATGACCTCGTGCTTGACTCCTTTAAGAGGAGATTCATAGAGCATACAAGCTACTATTGGATTTTTTCCTACCGCAAGATCAACTACTTGTTTATTTTAATTGTCTTGGAGAGTTAATTACTCCCTACTCTAAGACACTAGCCTAAGCTATATTGGTGAAAAGAGCCCTAGAAATATAAAAGTTACTAGATTAATTTTAATTTAAGCATTGATTTTAAAAATTTGTTTCTTAGGACAATAGGTGCGAAAGTGAAACTAATGATCTGTAGTGACCCAACTCAAAACATACTAAAAATGCATCTATTATGAGAAACAATCCGTTTTCTTTCAATGAATTCTAGCTAAAGGAAGAGTTGAGAAATGCAATATTTTAAAAACAAATATTTCCTTTAAACAAGAATAAATGAAAAGAAATGTATTTTCAATGAGAACCCAAAATGATCTATGCTCAATAAGAAATCCCTTTTATTCAAGATCGAAACTACAAACCAAGTTTTTCTTCAAAAGACACTACAATTTCTAGAAAAACACTCAAAGCTAAAAACATTAATATTGAGATCTAAAAATTCTAAGACTAAATCTGAATTAAAACTTCAAATATTTTGAGTATGTCATACTTAGCTTGTAATCTAACTCAGAAATTCTTTTCTTGAATCAGCAAGAACTCAAAAAACATCCAATTTTCATTTTTTAAGTGAAATTCCAAACTTATTAACAAAATTTTTTAAATATTTGCAAATGAGAAAAATGGGATCTAAATCTCATAAAACAATTTCTGCTATGATGTCAGACTCAGCAAGAAAGCAAGGAAATACCAGTGATCTGAAGGTATACCAGGGTTTCTAATCTTTGAGCGGGATATAAGACAAAGCAAAAATCATTATAACATGCAAATATTTCAGAAAATCATTCAAATCTAAAAATACTGAAATAAAATCTTAACCAAGGCTTTCTGACAGATGACACAAGTCTGGGTATTCACTGAGAATCTAACAAACTAAACCAAAAAAGAGGATTTTAATATTTTTCAAAAAGTTTCACAGGGTCCGCAGGATTCAGTGCAAACCAGTGCGGTCCTGCACTGTGGGTATAGCAAAACTGCAGAACTGCCCGCACTGTCGATAAAAGAAAAGAGCAGACACAAGAAAACTAGAGAAATTTTTTTTTTTCTCAAACATTTATTAAGGATTCTATAGGGATAAACTACCCAAGTCAGTATCAATCAATCAAATTAGAAAAATAAATTCACAAATCAGAAATAAAAGAAATGAAAGCTCAAAATCCTTCCCCAGCGGAGTTGCCATTTTGTTGGATGGATAAGTCGTTCTTGCGGACAACACAGAACTCCCAAGTGTCCTATGGATAGCTAGCAAAAAACAAACAAACAAAACTATCTTTCTCTAGATATATTGCAATTCATAATTAAATGCTATAAAGGCTTAACGATCTTACCTTCGATCCAATGCTTGTTTGTAGTAGTAGTCCTTTAGTCGCCCGAAAGAGTTGCCTTCGAAGATCTGTACTTACAAACAAGAAAACATCAAATAGCACCTGCATAGCATATATTCATAAATCATATCTATTATGGTGATCAAGGAATCCATAAAATAAACCAATCAATTGACAGCGTATTGAGAAAAATGGACTTATTTGTATTAACTTAAATAAAGAAGATCCTTACAACCGTGTCTGCCTTGATGTCATACATGCCTTCCTGGGGTCCGGAACAGACATTTCCTTTACTCTGACCAGCCTTGCACTCTTCCAACTGAGATACATATAGGTATGTAATCTTTCCCACATGAAATCTCAGCTAAAAGGGTCTAAGTTTCAACAACACTTCACCTCCAATAATACTAAAGCTTGAACTCATCAATTGTAACCCCTTGAGGCTACCCTATGCCTCTTTTTATAGTGAAAGAGAGGAAGTTACAGCTCCATACAAGAAGGGATATAATCCTCCTTCAAAGGGATTAGTTCCTTACTTCAAGTGGCTAGCTCCTTAATGGATGGGATACATGAACCTAAAAAGAGAGGACTTTCCACCGCAGGAATGTTTCTAGAAGCTTCCAAAAATGACTCAAACTGAGCTTCTAGATTTTACTTGCGCCTTTTTATATTTTACAGGGGTCCGCACTCTTAATTAATAAACAGTGTGTTTGGCTCCACATGATTTATAGCCAAACGGTGTGGCACCGCAGACAATACTAAGAGAAAATGTAGTACTAGAGTTTTTAAGACTTTTATGAGCTTTTCTCTTAATTTCAAGGCTTGACTTTAGGAACTTTGATATTGTAAACTTCTAAGGGAGACTAAAAGGTCATGGTGACAAATTTCAGTGTAACAATATTGCTAGTGGATGTTTGAGTTCTTGATATAGGAGTCTTCCTTCAATGAGAATGAAGTGGAAACTTGGATTGAGTTATTCCAATTTTTTCACTTTGAGACCGAGTTAATACAATAGTAACTTGAAAAATTAAGGTTACACTTCCTTCAGAGGTTTCAGGTTGCATAGGAATTTCTACTGAAATAGAAATATCTTCTATTTTTTTAATCAAATTTTGAACTTTAGGTGATTCTAGAGTGTAATCTGGTTGAATTACCTCAGGGAATGTACTAGGAGATTTGGGAGATGATTGAACAACCTCAGACCTAAATGGAGGAGATTTTGAACGTGACCTTGAAGTTATAAGAGATTTGGAGGGAGATTGACTCTTTTGATGGCCTTTATATTAAGGATTAGACCTTAATGCCATTCATAATCTAGTAGGCCATCCTTCTAGTGCCAAAAATTTTGATGCCTCGAAAAATCATTGCAACCACATCGAGGGATGACCACCCGGTCAGGAACTTGAAAGCTGCTCCTTTTCTTTTTGGAATGGTGGCTATTACTAGGGATGATGGGATCAGTTTCCCAATACATATAATTGAGTGGACGTTAAGTATTTATAAATAAATGTGGCTTGATAAAATGGGAGTGATAATGAGCTAAAAAAAGTATATATATACCTATATATATCCCAATATTAATTGTGTTTATTTGTATTTGATATTGAAAGATTATCTTTAGTGTATGGGAGTGAAGATTATAAAACACTTATAGAAGTGAAAAACAATTAAATTTAATTAATTTAATTAAATAGTTAATCAAATTAATTGATTAAATTATATCACATTCAATAGATTCATGTCTTGTAGATATATTAGAAATATGATAGTATTTGCATGTTCATAGTGAATTAATGCTGAATTGTATTTAAGAGATACATATAAAAAAATGTAAAATAATTATGACTATTAATTACATAAAAACATAACAACAATATAAATGTAGAAGTACCATATATATTTTTACTCTGCTCATGGAAGAAATAGCCCTGGTCTAGTCCTTCTATTAAGATGAGTTCAAAAAGTAAAAAAGTGCAACTTCTCAAAGTCGTCCTTACAAAATTTCAGTATCCTTTCTTTGTAGACATGAAAAGGTTTATATAGAAAATACTGCAAACATAAAAACTGAAAATACACAAAGTTCCGAGGAGGTTTAAACAACTCTCCTTAAAATAAGAGAAAATAGGACAAAAATATAATTTCTTTGAATGACAAGCTTGGGAGTATGACACTGTCTCTTTTCTCATTTGCTGCTTGAGCTCGTAAATATATAACATTGGTTGGAATTCAGGGGTTTGATATGGTGTTAAGCACAACTGTCTAGTATAAACTGCATATGATAATGCAGGAAGCATGTGGGGAGATGTATTAGTAAGGAAATGCAACAATAGCCACTGGCTGTGTGGCTTCAAAAGATACTGCCAATATTTTTCCTAGTTGAGTTTTTCCATCTTCTTAATTATTTCTTCTATTACCTTTGGCTTTTCCTCCCATTTTTTCATTAATAATTTGACATTAGGAAGGGAACCAATTGGAAATTCATGAATCATATTAACACCGAATAGATTATTGCTGATAGTTTCAATGGTTTTGTAAGAAACATCCCTTGCTCTGAATACTACTCTTTCTTCTTGCTTGAGTTGTATATCCCAACCAGTAAAGAGGATTTATTTTTTGGAATCATATATTTTGGGAATATTTTCTTTTATTCCATCTATTGTTTCTTTCCGAGTGATGAATTTTGAGATATTTTCATCAATGCCATTGAAATTCGTCCTTAGATCAGATGATTGTTTCATCAATGAATCACTTTTGTCACACAGATCATTGATGATTGCCAATTTCTAACATAATTCTACTTGTTGTTGGGCCAATAGGGTGTTCAATTCCAAAGCTTATGCTTTGAAATCTTGTATATTTGGGTTGTCCTCCAGTTCTTCAATTGTGAATTGGAGTTGTTGGATTTGAGTATATTTGACATTGATGTCAGATTTATGTTGTAGTTTTAATTGTTCAAATCTTTGATGAAGTTGTGACAACTGTGTCTACAACTGATAATCAATAATATATTTATCTTTTAACAACTCCTACTCCAAGTGTTGGATTTTGTCATATTTTTCCTTGACTAATTGTTGGAACTCTGATGTCTTGTCAATTGTGGCAGTTGCATAAGAACTTGCAAACTGTGATAATATTGTTAGATCTTTAGAAGGATTATTTTGTGGATGTCTCCACACCACTTCCATTGGTATATCTCTAGGAACTAATTGCTAGGATTTCTCAACTCTTTTTTTGTTTCTCTGTCTTCTCATTAAAACCTACTATTTGGGATTGTAAAAAATGTCAAGAGGAGGGATTTCTTCTATATTGAGAACAATTTATGATGAGGGGAAGGTTAGGATGAATTCAATTTCATACATATTGATTTCTTTGTCAGAAGTCCCAACAAAAAGGAGGCTCTAGTTTTTGTCTCAAGGAGTGCTGCTTATCTCTTTAATATCAGAAGTGTTTTTCTCTTGCTTTTCTTTGATCTGTTGATCAAATTGGTTCCAAACCTCATCCAAATTATCCCTAAAGAAAGTATTAATATTTTTTTTCTATGTAGATTTAATTTCATGTGTTTCTTGTAGGACCTTAGTTTCCTTCGGAGGCTATTCCAAATCTTGTTCTTTCTGTGTAATTTGTTGGGACACCCTCATAATGTCTAGAGGGATATTCTTCAACCTATTGTTCCTGTATTATTTAAATTCATCAAGAGGTCCTGGATTCAACTAAATCTCTCCTAGCTTATCAACCTGTGAGCATGTGTCAATAGAATCAAACATATCATCATAGTCATCGGGCTCTTGAATAAATTGTTTGAATTTTACCTAGGCTGTAAAGTCTTGAGCCTTTTTATTTGGGCCAAACTATCTACTAGGCATAGTAGATAGTTTCAAACATTCAACTTGTTTGATTTCCAGTCCAACATGTTTGTAATTTTCTAAGGCATAAAATCCAAAATTAATAGGAAATGATGGACATATGAACTTTTTAGCTACCTTTAAGGAATTGGTCAACCCATTCCCTACTGTTTGATAAGCAATTTCTATGGCTAGGAGTTTCTCTGGTACATACAGTGGGTGAAAATGGGGCTTGAAAAGACTTCCATAAACTCAAACATATGTAACTATTTCTTCTCCAAACCACATTCCTATGGTCGTGAAGTCATATTTGGATTATTTTGACATTCTTGGGGCATTTTGTCCCAAAAAAAACTTGAAACAGGGGTAAATTGACTCCATGACAAATTCTATGAAAATGAAACTCATAATTGGACTCCCATAGGATATTATGGTAAACATGGATAGGATTAGGGTCTTGTATGGTCTATTTCCATCCCATGGTTGGGAAATATGAAGTGAAACATACTGCATCCATTATATAACCAATCATGAAAAAGGAGGGAAATATATTGGAGGTGAATTTTCGGTTATTTCTATATTCAAGTATTTGGGAGGAAATATTATTAGAAAGGATGGTACCCCAATCCATGATATATGGATTTTATGCAACTTCAATAAGAGGAACCAATTCAATCGAAAATGTACTTGTATTAGGGTAACCAAAAAACCTACACATCATAGCATCGATATAGAAATACAGACCAACAAGAGAAAATACATAGTACATACCCTTATCGTCATGCTTGTGCTTGTTGGGGTTGTGCCTCCATTTCCTTATTGGGTCTAATGCTGGTATATTTTCCTTTGCAAAATTTTAAGAAAATTATTGTCATATAACTTTTGTGGGTCGCATATATGATATATTTTCTTTAAATCTTCTTCCTTGAAAGACCCAATTATCATGTCCCTTGAAGTTAAGAATGCCCTCTCTCCAATGTTCAAATTTACGATTAACCCTTTCACCATATCTGAATACAACAGAATTTTAGGGCGAGCATAAATTCGATGGAGGAAGGAATTAACAATGTCACTGCAAGAATTTTCAGAGGACATTGGGGCATCAAATGTGACTACCCTTTCAATTATTCTGGGCTTTTTATCCTCAAAAAATCTGTACATGCATTCCCATGAGGAAGATCCACTTCCTTGATTGCATGTTGTTTCATAGAATAGAGGAGGCATCTTTGTTGCTTTTGAAGTGGGAGGTGCAGGGTGTGGAGGAGCCATGGGTTTCTTGCTCTTCTTCGGAGCCATTGACATTTGGAAATGGTTTTGCTTCTCTGGACTAGCTTGCAGTAGGATAAAAGGAGAATGAACAACAATAATTGCAAATGCGGGAGTGATTAATAATAAGAGTTTTAAATGATGGGAAATATGGTTTAAATGCGCAAAATCCAAAACATCAAGTAACAAGCTAGCAAATAACTTTGGGGGCCCAAGACCATAAACACCATTATGTTTGAGTAGTGATTAATAATGTGAATTCATGTGATTTTCTTAGACATCTCAACACTTAATTAAACTCTCACATCACAAAATTCTTTAAGAGAACGATTTTAAAACATGCGATATGTTAATTTTACCGATATGCGATCAAGACTTCTAAATTAAATATAATCTCTTTATCAGCAGTTTTAGAATATTGGAGCATTGGGGGTGAATTGTGCTGTGATTTTGCGATGCGATAGAAATATCACAATCGCAAGAGTGGTGGAGTGAGTGTTGGAAAGTAATGTGTAGAGGAACTATGATGCGATATATTGCATTGGGTTTTGAAAGCAAGGATCATAGATGGTAATAAATATTTGTGATTTCACGATAGTGCAGGGTGACGTGGTGGTAAGGGGGGTCCTACCAATGGTTAAAAAATAAAGTCTGGCAGGGAGAGTTTTCCTTTGTTATCATCCTTTATGATTTTTAAAAGCCTTTTCACATTGTTTTATGTACCTGATTTTATGCCGCTTATTTCAATTGTGATATGAGGTATACAATTTTGGTTTTGGGCATATTCGCATAAGTCCTTCAACCAATAGAATCAAATTCAAACTCTCAGATGAGTAATTTTTGTCATATAGAAGTGTTTTATTATTATAAGTTGAAAATTAAAAAGGGTCTCCATTATTTTCTAATGTAATTATACATAAATAATGGGGGGTTGTTGAATAAAAAAATAGGTTCATATACCACATTTTGGATAGTGAGTGGGTTTCCCCTCTTATTTTAGTCTTTAAGAAAAATGGGAAGCGAGGATCTATGTTTAATACTAAGAGATTGACAAGGCTACCAAGAAGGACCACTTCCCTTTTCCCTTCTTTGACCAAGTCCTAAATGGCTTTGCATGGAATGGATCATTTTCCTACCTAGATGGATTTAGTGGGTACAAACAAATAAAAACCAATCTTGAGGACCAAGGTAAGACCACATTCACATGTAATTGGGGTAACTTTTCCTATATGGTCCTTCCATTCAGTCTATACAATTCCCTTGCTACCTTCTAGAGGGTAGTTCTAAGTATATTCATTGACCTTCCTCATGAAACTGTTGAGATATACATGGACGACTTAAATACTTATGAATGTGACTTCCAGGAAGCTATTTCTCATATGTGTAAAGTCTTAAAGAAATTCATTGAGATGAATATTTCATTGAGCGTTAAGAAATGTGAACTTTTGATGAATGTCGCGACTATCCTTTTTCATTCCTTGGATATCCTTTTTCATTACATATCCAAGGAAGGGCTACAAGTTGACCCCAACAAAATTTCCATCATTAAAAGGGTCCCCATCCCTCAAAATAAAAGAGATGTTAGGAGCTTCCTTGTATTGGCTTGGTATTATAGAAGGTTCATTAAATACTTCAGTAAGTTGGCTTCACAGTTGTCTGGACTACTGGCTAAAGATTCGAACTTCTGTTGGAAAAAAAATTGCCAAGAGGCCTTTGAAGCTCTAAAATAAAATTCTATGACTACACCCATCCTTAGAGGTCCCAACTGAGCATTACCTTTTGCATAAGCACATAGATGCATCTGATAAAGCTGTAGAGGCAACCTTAGTACAACTGGAAGAAAAAATTCCACATGCTATCTATTTCATCAGTAAGAACCTTTCTAAAGCTAAGCTAAATTATACAGTAACTAAAAAGGAACTCCTAGCTATGGTACACTCTTTGAAACATTTTAGGCATTACCTCACTATTTATCCAAAAAATTTACACAATGATCATGCAACCAGTAAGTATTTGGTGAATAAACCTAATTTCAATGCAAGGATAATTAGAGTGTTGTTATTATTACAGCAATTTGATTTGAATATTATTGAGAAAATAGGGAAAGAGAATGTGGTTACAAATTCCTTGTCAAGAATAACCTTTCTTGCAGAATAGGAAGTAATGGTTGATGATCAAATCCCAGATGAACTACTTGGTTGCTGGTAGGTTCCCTCCTAATCTATCCTCCAAGGAGAAAAGCATGATTATTAGGAAAAATGCCCCATTCACATGGATTTGGGTTTTTTTTTAATGTTGGGGCCAAATAATATCTTGAGGAGATGTGTAATGGAAGATGAGGAATTTGACATCCTCTCAGCATGCCATGATGGACCTTGTGGAGGCCACTTTGTTTATAAGAGAACAACCTTCGAAATGATTCAAGTAGGTTACTAGTAGCCCACTCTACATAAATATGCAAGAAGGTACACCACCAGGTATGATCACTTCAAAAGGATAGGTAAGCCCACACCTAAGGATGAAATTTCCTTGCAACCTCAAGTGACTCTAGAGTCATTTGAGAAATAGGTCCTGGAATTCATTGGGACCATTTATCCACCATCAAGAAAAAATAAGTATATCATTGTGTGTACTAATTACTTGACTAAGTGTGCTAAAACAAAAGAAATACTTTCTGTGAGATAACATCTTCTACAAGTTTGGATTTCCAAGAGAGTTGATCATTGATCAAGGGAAACACTTCACCTCAAATATGATCAAATACCTCATGAAGTAGCACCACATAAAGCATAGGACATCCATTTCCTATCACCCTCAACAAAAGGGGAAAGTGGAGGTAACAAATAGATCATTGGGGAAAATTCTGACCAAGGTTGTTAGCAGCAGTAGAAATGATTGGGAAGATATACTTGTAGAAGCCACTTGGGCCTATAATAGCACTTGTAATACCACCACTGGATTTACTCCATTCAAACTAGTCTATGGGAATAAGGTCTTGTTGTCAATTGAATTCGAATACAATACCATAAGGATGGAAGCTTAGTTAGAATTAGATTTCACTGCAACAAAAAAAGAGAGGCCCTCCAACTCAATGGTTTAGATGAATTCATGATGCAATATCTCTTGCATACTGAGGTAATCCAATTACAAAGGAATATTTGGTATGACAAACACATTAGGGAGATGAATTTTCAAGAAGGTGATGGGGCCTTGTTGTATGATTTTAGATTCAAGGATTTAAAAGGAAAATTAATGACAAGATGGTTGGGCCCCTATTTGGTGGAAATATGACATGAGAATGGTTCTATCCAAATCAAAACGATTTATGGGTAAGGTATTCCCTTTATTTTTAATGGTTATAGGTTTAAGTTGTAAAAAAGACCTTCGTCCATAGAATAATTTCATAGTTCAATTAAAAAGGTGATCCAAGTGGATATTTTTCGCCACCCACCTATTCCACTTGGACCCCAATATTTTCTCTTTCAGTTTTTCAGTTTCAGCAAAAATTACTATTTTTAGCATTTTTTCGGGCCCTAAACTTCTGGAGTCGTTTTGAGGCCCTAAATGTTGTTTTTTGGGAGTAACATAGAAATTTATTCAATGTTTCTCACATCAAAAGTTGCATTCCTCGGATATATATTTCTAATGAGGTATTTAGCGTGTCAAATGAAGATCATATGCCAAAGTTACGTCTCTGGTAATTTGATGTACCAATTTACCCAAACGAGGCCCATAGTTTTGGCGCTTCATCTCCTAGGGTTAAGTTTTTAGATATTTAAGGTTTTTCATTGTTTCTCAACAATAAATAGGCCTTCGAGCCTCATTGTAGCACAATTTAGAGGCCTGTAGCTCTTCTTAGAGATAATCTACCATCGCCCTAGCTAGTTTATTTCCATTATGACTGTAAGCATACTTCAGTCATTCAATTTTAATGAAATGAAGTTTTATTTCCACTGCATATCTATGTGTATGTTTATTTCTATATATTATTGTGTTCCTGCATAAATCTGGATCAGTGGTATTAGAGCGGTCTGCTCTTTCTCTGTTTTTCTTTCCATGTCCCCAACGAGGTTAGGGTATAAGGAGTTAGGGCTCGATCTGGTAGAACCCTTGCAATATTAGCCTCGCAAACCCAAATGACCTCCCATGGAGGAACAAAATAAATGCGAGGGAGCAGGAGATATTATCAAAATATTGCTTGAGGAGACCCTCGAGAAATATAAGAACCCTATGATGGATAACTTTGCCCAGATCCTTTAACGACTGCCTACAGATGACACATCTACATTCAACAGCCTCTCTGGAGGCACCACTTTTTTCAAGGTACAAGTCAACTTTTACATTCCTCTATTTAAAGCCTAGATAGATGTAGATGCTGTAGATAGATGGTTGAATTTACTGGAAGGGTATTTATCGGTCCATTATTTCTCTGAACAAGAAAATCTTAATTTTTCACTCCTAAAAGAGTACCCCCATGTCAAGGACTAGTGGGAAACTTAATGTGATAAAAAGGATGGGAGGGAACCCTCTATGTTCAAAGCCGCACCCACTTGGAATTCGTTCCGAGATGGAATCAAGGAACAATATTACCCCATGGGGAGCTATGAGAACAAGTATATCCAATGGACCACACTGCGATAGTAAAGGGATCAAGATGTGCACAAACTGATGAATTTTTTCCACACCCTGCACACTAAGTTAGGTATTAAAGATTTAAAGAGACATTTGGTGCTCAAATACTGCCATTTTTTGCACATATACATTCAAGAGGAAATGGAGTTTGTTGACATTACCTCGCTTGGCATGAAATATCACTATGCCAGCAAGATTTAGCATAAATTTAAGCAGAAGAAGTGAGACTTTGGATTCGTGAATCTGAATCCAGGGAAAGGTGCCCCCAAATTGTAGAACAAGGGGAAAAACCAAACAAGGGCGACTCAAAACAACACCAAAAATCCAAATAAGGACACAGGGAAGTGGTGTGAATTTCATAACAACCCCACGTATAGCACAAACAATTTTCAGGCCAAGCAGTTGCTGGTGGCCGAACTGAAGGTATCCGAATCAGATGCATGTTATGATCCTGAGTGAGAACTAGACAAGGGGGATGACAAAGGGAAGAAATCATTGATGTGGAACCTAGTGACACCATTGTCACCACCAAGCTCTAGAGGGAGGATCCCGAGGACCTCGAGGAAGGGGAGTGCCTCTTCCAGTCACATATGTGGGTGGAGGGTTCTCCACTGTAATCTCTTGTCGATAGCATAAGCCAAAAGAACCTCATTTCAGTAGAGGTCATGAAGCGGCTTGACCTACCAACCAAAACACACCCACAATCGTATACCATTGGCTAGCTTCACCAAGGAAGAGGTCTTTGCATCCACTAGTAGTGTCATATTATGTACAACATCAAGCCATTCATGGATGAGATGATTAATTTATTTGAATTTAAATTTAAAAATTAAATTGTTAAATAACCAAAACTAGTCGTTAGAGAAATGGAAAAAAGTGAACATTGATAGGTCAAAGAGATGATTGATTTATCTACATTTAAAATACAAATTTAATTATTTAATATGCTTATTATATGAGTTAATCATTGATTGTTGGAATTATAAATTGAATAAAAATATGAAGATTAAATTATGGAGATTTTTTTTCCAAAGAATTAAAATTATTGGGTAAAATTTCAAGAAAGTTTAGGTGTTAACCAATATTTTTTTTTTTAGTCCTATTATTAGGTTATAATTGTTCGATTTATAATTTAATGTAATAATATAATAGAACTATAGATATAAATTCAAAGGATTAAGTTTTAATAATAATAAAAATATTAAATTTATGACTTGGTGTCAAATTAGAGTGAGTTAAATTGTTGGAATGAAAAAAAAATGAGATATTTAAAATGTCAAATATTGAAATTGAGAGGGGAATTTAGAAAGAAAATTAATTAAGTTAAATATTTTTGAGGAATTGATCAAGAGAATAGAAATATTAAAGAATAATTTAGAAAAGATTAGAATTAGTATTAGAGGAGAGGCGTTTAGATGACAGAGAGTGGATGGTGGGTTTTCAAGGTTGGCTTAATTGATATCCGTCATCCCAGTTAAATTTATTAGGATTTTTTTTCAATTTCAATGGCTTCCCTAATGACCTAACAAGAATGGTATGGGTCAAATACTAAGATTTTAGATTTTTCAAAACAAATAAGGTGTTTTGTAGAACGGGAGTGCTCAACAATGGAAGATTTTGAAGTGCGATTGTGGATGGTGTCAACCTTGTGTTCTTTCAACCGAGTTTTAAAGGATTTTTTTATTTGTCCTATGTAATACATTCAACATGAGAAGGGGATCTCATAGACTCTAGGATCTAACAAGCGGTCTTTTTTATCCTTGGCTGATATGAAGAGATGGTTAAGGGTTCTCTAGGGCTTAGAGAAGGTTTTTATGTTCTTTTTATAGAGGATCTTGGATAAATGATTAGTAACACCTAGAATGTAAGGAAGGGTTACCATGGAAAATTTTAGGGGCTAATACTCATAGGTGGGCTAATTTTCCACGATTTTTCCAAAAAAAAGATTCATCAATTTCCATTTTTTATAAAAATGATTCGCCCAAATTTTACAATATAAAATTATTTTACCTTAAAAATCACCAAAATTATATAGAGAGTGCATATGATCATTATAAATTTGAATAATTTCACAAATAAATAAATAAACGTTTTATATTTTTCATAATAGGGACTAGTGAGATTCGCCAATGTTTTTAAAATTCTAGATAATTTTCCATCCTTAAAATTTTCCCTAGTTACCTTGGCTAAGGGAGGGGGGTTGGGAAGATTTTTAAGGAACGGATGGAAGCTAGAGTGGAAGGCCTTATTGATCTAGTAAGAGACAAATTATTAGAATTAAGAGTTATGGAGGGATGGGATTTTTCTTTGGGAAAGGATTGGGAGGAAGATACTCAAATGACATGGGTGACAAGGGTTTTGAGAATGACAAATTTTTGAGTAGGGTGGTGGTGGGAGTTAGAATGAAGGTACTTATCGGTATGAGCCTTCTTTTGGTAGATATGGTGGGTTAGAGAGCCATCATAGAGGCACGAGAGAAGGACATCCATAAAGGGAATGGATTGGTTCTCTTCCAGCTCCAAGGTGAACTAGATGTGGGGGGAGCTGTGAAATAAATTTGCAGAGTGCAGGTATACCATGGGACCATATCACAAAGGTTTCATCTACAAAATTCTTCCAAAATTTAGTTTTGAGGTGGAAGGTTTCAAGGTCCTTGGTTTCAATGTGTTCCCTCTTATTTTGGGAGAGAGGGAAGAGCCCATGGTTGTGTCCTCAGTTTTTTCATAACAAACCCTGTCAAAGGTGAGAAAGGTGGTGGTTAGAAATAATTTGATAAGGTTAAGAGTTTCAAAATCTATAATTCTAGAAATGAGATCAATGGATTTAGGGACAAGGAGTTTGGTAAATAACGATATGACATCAAAGCTAACCATGATGTCATCCTTATCAAGCTTAAGGGTCTTGATGTGCTATAAGAAATCATACGAGTCTTTAATGAAGGAGGAAGAATGGAAAGAATGGGAATGAAGGTTTTTTGAAAGAAATTTGGAAAGGGCATGAGTGTTACCTCCTATAGCTCCAATGACAAGCCTAACGAGGATATCCATCTTGTGATTTTTTGGATGACCATAAATCCTAGGGGTAATGGGGTTAAGGGGGATAAGGATCTTTTGGATTGTAGGGTCAAGGGAAGAGGCTTTAATTCCTTTGGTGACCTTGCTAGTAATAGAATGGAGGGGGTTTTCAGTTAAGGAATGGTAAGAACATGGGGAAATAAGATAAATAATCTTACAATGGTAATCAGATGAATTTATAATAAAAGAGGCATTACCTTTATCAACTTTAAGAACAAGAATATTGGGGTTGGAATTGAGCTGATGAAGGGCAAGAAATTCATCCTTAGAGAGGTTAGGCTTAGGGAGCTTGGAGTTTTGAAGAATGCATTCAAATTCTTGGAGAAGCTCTTCTGCTGTATGGGTGGGAAGGCAGTGGGAGATAGGTTCAATGGAGAATATAATATCTTCATAGGGAATGGAATGAGGAACAAGGGAAAATTTAAAACATTTCTCAAGAAGGCTTAATGAGGGGGCATCAATCTCAACCGAGGAAAGTTTAACCACTTTTTAAATAAGAGAGGGAGGAGGAAGAGGGGGATGAGAGGAATTAAGGGTGGAGGGGGGAGGATGAATTAAAATTGTTAGGATTATAGGGGGCGATTGGATTAGGAGGGGTAGAAATAGAATAAGAATTATTACGAGTTATAGTGTTTCCATTATTATTAATGATAGCTAAAATATCACAATTATGATTAGAGTAATAAGAATTTATATGAATATTAGAAGATGGGACAAAAATAGAGGAAGAGGGGTTAATAGAAATGGGAGAATTATTATTATTATTATTATTTTTAAAATTTGATTTAAAAGAATTACAAGAATTAATATTATTAAATGATTTTGATATATGATTACAAGAAACAACCAAATCATTATAGTTAATCAAATTACTATTATTATATGAATGAAATATTGAAAAAAAAATTAATGGAATAGATGTTATTTCCATTAATTCTATTTCCATGGGAGGACACACTGGAAGGATGACGGATGACCGAGCAACTAGTTTTGTTGGAACACCGATCAAAGAGGAGGATTGGGAGGTATCCAATAGAGGGTCAGGGTGTTTATGTGGGGAGGGAGTGACTTCCGGGATGTTTTCAAGGGTAAGAGAGAGGACTTGGGTCAAGGGAGGTTAAGACATAGGGAGGAAAACTAAGGGGGAGGAGGATAGAAAAGAGGAATTTTGAGTCATGGGAGTTGCTGGGTAACACAAAGAAGATGGAGGTTGAGATGTAGAGGAGGGCATTGGAGTATAAGGATGCGAAAAAAGGATTCGTTGATGGATGTTTTTTGCGAAGGTGAAGACCAAGTTCATCCAAAAATGGAGGGTAACATGATGAAGATGGAGGTTGAGCTGGAGAGAATAATGTTGAATGATAAGATTGTGCAGAAGTTGGTAAGGGCTCCGATGAGGGGTGTCTGTAGCATAGAGGAAGGTGAGGTTCATCTAGAATAGGGGAGAACGATGTTGTAGGTAAGGTAGTCGAGGGAGATGATGGGTAACACAGTGAAGATGGAGGTTGAGCTGGATAGAAGGGCTTTGAAAGATGAGAATGCACATAAGACAACAAGGGCTCTGATGACTATAGGTAAGGTAGATGAGAGAGGAACGATAGGACTTAAAGCTGGAGGGAAAGGATTTATAATTTAAATTTGGGTTTCTAGTACTGGCTTACTTGAAAACCTTCTTTAAGCCCTAGAGAACCCTTAGCCATATATTTAGATCAGCCAAGGATAAAAATTACCCCTAGTTAGGCCCCAGAGTCTACTTGAATATTGTTAGGCATAAATACTTGAAAAAAACTGAAATTTTGGCCTCTGTCACTACCTTGAAACAATGAGAATTTGATCCCAGTTACACCCATGCCTTGGAATGTGTGTGATTATCTTGTTCCAGCCAGAATATCTCCCTTGCACCCATGCGAATGATGGTATTTTTCGTAAAAAAATAAAAAATACTCACTAAATTAACCATGGCTAGAGAAACACATGTTCTATTGCTTGACAAAGGGAAAAAATCAACTTACTTGGATGAAGATGCTCCTTCATCGGTTCCTCTTTCTCATCCTTTCCCTAGTGCAAAGAAGCTTGGAACTTTTCTCCTTGTCTTTTCTCCAAAACACAATGATCAAATGAGGAGGTATGAGTTGCATTTCTAATATTTTTTTCCATATTTTATAATATTCCATTTTTAATTTTTGGGCTTGAGAGAGTTTTTGCTTTATATTTATTTTTGTTATTTTACTTTTTGTAGGAAGATTTGTGAGTGATATTTTAGTGTCTCTTTTTGACGGATCCCATTTGCAACAATGATTATGAGTTATGTTTTCTTTACTGACATATAGGGGTAGGTCATATATCACCATCATTGCTTCATTATTGACCACTAATGCCATATTGTTTCGTTTGGTTTGACCCTATCAAAGTTGGGACTTTAGCCACTCTGTCTTATGCATTTCGTCGCTTGGTGGTAGAGCTTACCTACTTATGGATACACTAGTTAGCACCTCTTTTCCATCCTGGTGTCCACACAATTATTTTTTATTATTACCTTTTCATAATCCCTCCGTCTCACCCGCCATGAATTAGAATATGAGCGTCATGTCCTCTCCTTCGTCTCTTTTATATCCATACCTTAGAAGGATTTGACACTTTATACCTTGTGATTTCAAATTTTTATCAGCCTATTTTTGCATTTTGAGCCTTCGTTTCTTTCTTTAATTGTCATCATTTATTTGGCCTATCATCCGCTTTCACTTGGTTTTTTACCCTTTCTTTGAAGAATCGCTGAGATGAGTGCTCTTATTAGCCTGCCTCTTTTCCTATTTATGTCACAAGGAGTTCCATCATGATGAGAACTAGTTTCTACACCTTATACCACTTGCTCCTCTAAGAAAAGTTTTCTTTAAACTCTTTTCAAATTCCTTAAATCAGAAAATATTGTCAAGTGAGCTTGTTTCATTCACGCTCAGTAAAGTACTTGAAGGATCGTCTACCTAGTATAAGTTTAACCCTTTTTAGGACTGGGATGGACTAGTTACGGAAAAGGAATACTCTAGCCTTCTATGGCTAGAAGGTTCTCCCATGTACACTTTTATCTCATTTTGTGGATTTGGGGAGAAATTTAAGAAAAATGTACTCATAAAAAGAGAAGGGAGGGAACTGTAATACCCCTATGTTTGTATGTAAACATATTTTGTTTTTTATTGAAATATTTTTAGTTGTGGTGGCCCAAAAGTCATGGTGAACTATAATTAAAATAAATAATAAATTATGATGATGTAATAAATGAGTTTTATTAATGAAAAGGAAAAATTTGAAATTACTTCAGACAAAAACACTAGAGTTAAAGAGATTATTTCCAAGATCTAGAAGCCAAGGTTGATGGATAAGATCAACAAAAAATTCCCTTAAAATCACTCCTAAAAATCCCTAGGGGTTGACTAACAGAGAAAATCTATAAAATTACTCAGTGTAGGAAAAAAAATTGGGTGATGGTGAATAAAGCACTGTGGGAGAAAAAGGCGAGATTTAAAGAAAATAGAGAAGATGCATTTTTTGAAAAAGAAAAATAAATTAGAAATGCCTAGGCTATTGGGTTAGCAAACCCTGGAAAGTGGTACTCTTCTAAGGTAAGATATCCTAGGGAAGAAAAGATAAAATACTTTATCTGTAATCACAAGATGTTTTTGATTCCTTTTGTAGCAAATATTTGCTTAGGAGGAACTGGAGGATTAGCTCATGGTTGGGAGTAAAGTCTTTCACCCAAGTGATGCTTCATTTATAAATACGGTTATAAATTTTTGTAGAATTATTAACTGTTGGTTTGATGAAAATTATGAATATGTTAATTATTTTTGAATCATCCAATAGGAAATATAATATGTGCAGTTAATTTAGTGAATTTATATTCTGTATGGTATGGGGCAAGGAAATGAATGAATATGGATAAATGAGACTGGTCGTACAACTGTGTGGAAATTCACAGATAGATATAAAAGAAATGACTACAGTGAAAATTTATGATTTATAAACTGCAGATGGATGCATATGTAGAAATAATTTTTGTCTAAGAAATTCTGGAAGGAATAGTGTAAGAATATCATAATTTTTACTGTTACCAGAAAAAATAAGAACTCTTGATTTATAATTTATGAAACTGATTTTAGTTTTGGGTGGGGCTATGTATGTCGTGAGAAGCTAGGATGGAATGAAGCATAGTTTTACTTTAGATTTCGTTGTTGCAAAAAATAAGATATACCACACAGAAAGATAAACCCAATAAATGTATTAATAATGAGAAATTGATCAGAATCATAGTTGGGTAGCCAATCAAAAAAACTGATATTAAATAAAAATTTATATTTAGGGGATTTTCTATAGTGTTTTCATGTGCGCGACTGTTGTAGTTTAAGATATGAATATTCCCTTGAGGAAAAATGAGAATACTTCACAAAACTGAATCATAATTTTTATGATGTGACATAGTGATAAAACCGAGGCTTGGTTTAAATCATAGAACCATAGAACATGTGATTCGGCGGACCACAAACAAAGTAGAAAAAAGAAATTATGGTATTTAATTTTTACCCGGGTGAGTAAAAAACTAAGATAACTTCATAAGGAATTACCAAATTATTGCATGGGTAATACATTAAATTCCTTAATTAGTGAACTAATAATCATGGGAGAAGTTCTAAACCAGGAAGAAACAACAAATTAAACATGTATTTCAATCTCCAAACTAGAAGAATGTCCTTTTGAAAATGAATGATAGAAATGATAACGTGTATAAGAAAAATATACACATGATAATAATTTTATGATAGAGGAAAAAAGTTTGACAAATATACCATTGGACAAAGTGTTGATTTTTATGGTTATAACTGGGGCAAGATATGGAATATCCCAGTAAACGTTGAAGTGGTAAAAATATAGAGATGGGTAGAAGGGATAGAAATCATTTTTTTTCAATCGACTGTGCATACATAGATAGTTTAATAAAGTGATGAATCAATGAGTATCACGTATATTAACCCACTATTCACTAATTGAACCATTAATCTTTGAATGAAATGTATGGAGTCTAACGTAAATGGTAACGACCAACGAAAATAAAACAAAGGAACTTGAGGTTCTGCTAAACCCAATTCTTATGCAGTGACACTAACATATAAACATAACATAGCGTAGAACTTAGTCACTTTAAAAAACAAGTAACATTTGTAGGAATTTAAGTAGAAAATAAAGGCACAAGTGCGTTTATATAGATTCCATCTTAATAAGGTAACTAGAATACAACATGTGTATAAGCCCTTCAGACTAAGAGTTATGATTTTTCTCACCACACAGAATAAAAAAACTTCAAACAATGAATTAAAAGGAATTACAGAGTAGGTCTTAGAGTGATACAATGGTATAATTGGATATAATTGTCTTCGATAAAACTAAAACCTCCTTCCAGACTTACCAATAAAAATATACAGTTTAAATTAAGGTTGTAGGCCAACAAAAAATTGTCAACCTCCACTCAGTATAACAATATATAGATAACAATCATTAAAATAGCAGAATAAATCTTTTGGAAACTAGATAACCACAACTAGTTGTTTGTGTTCACCTCAAATAACGACACCCTGCTTGTAATTGAAGAAAAAATTCTATAGGAGTATGTGTAAGGCACCAAACTCGAGAGGGAAGTATATGTCGGTCAACCTCGAGAATAGCTTGTGTTTAGCCAAGAGGTACATAGTACACCATTTTCTTTCCTACAGGTAGAGAAAAAGATAACATTAAAATGATACAGGGTATCAATAAAATATTGAAGATAAACATGGTCAAGAAAAAGAAAATATAACCCTTGTCATTGAGGAAGGAGGAAGATCATACTTGGCTAGAACAAGATTTTTTTTTTCTCCTATAAGTAGGGTAGGAAAATTAGGGTAAGGGAGAGAGTTAAAAATCTCAACGGAAGAAAATGAAAGAGATAAGAAAAAAAAAAAATTGTAGGAAATAACACTTAACGTTAAGGCGTAGAATCATCTATCCATTTTTTCAGGCCAGAAATTCCACATGGAAATGCCAAACTTCACCAAATTCGGATTACCAAGGATTTGAGGAGCCATTTCCTCTGGTTGATCGAATAAGGTAAACCCTAAGAAGTTAATGGAAGTAAAATCTGAAAAAACAAAAATAGGCCCAATCAACAAGGGAAAAGATTTTTAAAAAAGGGAAACCACCTCATTAAGGTGAACTATAAATCCATTTCTCTTCAGTTTCAGATCCATTATTGACAATTTTCCTAGACCTATAACAAACGACAAAATAAAATGCGCCATTGTTTAAACGAAATAAATAAGAAAACAAAACAAAACCTAATGTTAAGAATGAACCCTCACATTTCAAATTCTTACCACGAAGCTTGCCTTGCTACCATCGCGTTGTTTAGATTCTAGTAGGTGTGTGAGAGAGAGACTCGATAGGGAGCACGCTGAAAGACACGTCTAGAAGTTTCATAGACCAAATGAAAGAGAAAATGACACCTTGGAGAGATCAGGGTTACTGTTACAAGGATACACCGTCGGATCAAAGGGAAACAATCATGGCTGTCTGCTTAACTATATTACATCAACATTATAACGACCAAGTGGTAGTAGGAGGTGAATCATGTGATTGGACCAAGGTGGATCAGTTTTATTGGGTGTTCTATCCAAGGATTCACATTTGGGAATTATGCAAAAAGCTGAAGACTTGTGAAAAAAAATACATATCAGTTAACCTTACACTAAGCATAAATTTCATATAAGAATATTGGTAATAATAAAGTTCGTATGGTTATTGTGCCTAATAAATTAACATGACACCATAGTAGGTATAGTATTTATTTTTTTCTATAAGGCGTGGTATAACTATAACATTGAGAGATCACCCTTGGTGGACATGCGTTATGAATCAACTTCTAATGTATGATAAGAGCGAGTATTAATCAGTAAATTGTTAATCGATGTACGTGTCTACCTAGAATTAGGAAGGGAGGGAAAACTTAAATAAATACCCTCACCTTAAACTCTCGTAAATAAAATTGAGACTTAGGGTTAAAGTTAAGAGGGAAAAGTTGGTATATGGTTCACTCATCATCTTGTGATTAGGTGGCGGAGGGCTCCATAATAACTAGATCAATAATGTTAGAAACAATAATTTCATATAATGTGTTAATAAATTAACATTAAATATATATATATGAATTTTTTCTTGAGACACATGACATAATGGTATTAGACCACGATTTACCACACTAGGCTTGGAAGGCACCACCACATTTAAATGAATATGTGTAGTAGTATAAACATGAGATACTCATAATCATTTGTATTATTTATAAGGTACTTGAGTGAAGCAGACGATGAGAACCATAATTAGGTACATTCTAAGGGGTAAATTGTCACCTTTTTAACCTAATTATTCTCTCTCTCACACATTTAATTTCATTTTGTCATGTTTTTCTTAGTGATAATGGTGTATTAAGGGTTGTTATGCTTCGAGGCATAATATGGTTTAAATGCAAGAAAATCAGGGGAATAATGCCTTTTTTTAGGAAGATTTCACAATCAGTGCTTGGAGTAGACAACAAGGAGTGATTGTAGGAAGGTTGACCACCTCCTTAACTCCTAAAGGCAACCAATATATCCTTGAATTTCTCCTCCAATAGCTCGAAATTAGTGGCAGCAAATCAAGTGAAAGATGAATGGGAGCCAAGTTCTACTCCTCTCGAGTTCCAAGGGAACAAACACTTACTTTTAAGGGATTTTTTTCTAGATACCCTTGATCATAAATAGGCTAGAGAAAGATCTCACTAGGATTCGATTTTCGGATGTAGCTAGAGCACTCTTGGCTCTTGTGTTAGACATTTTTGAGTTTCATATATTATCTACGATATTGGTTATGAAATAGAATGAGAATTTGGTTTCTTCTCCACTGAGTTAGGTTCAGGCAGCTAAGCTTGTGGGTTAGGGCCCAATCCATTGGCCCCACTAACTCTTATGTACTTGTGTTTTCTCTTATGTTTCAGTAGTTAATCTCTTTCATTTTATGTTGAGTAGCAGATAAAATGTCAAAATTATGTGCTAAGAATCCATCTCTCACCTCTTCCATTGGAGCTTGTGGAGGAAGGTATTCCACCACACACTAAAATGTATTTTAGTTAATGATTTCTTGGAAAATTTAGATAGTTTAATTTTCTTATCATGAACATGTTCGAGATGCAGAGGTAGATTTCTGTTTCAGTTGAATAGGTACGCTTATTTAAATTCAACTAATATTTTCCACCTTTTTTATGATAATTTTATCAATGATGAATTCATGAACATGTAGTTTGATTGTAGGCTTGAATAGAGTAGCATAGGAGGACCCCTTCAACACCATAAAATTTAGTATCCACCCTTCATTAACGACCTTCCATCGAAGTCACCTACAACCCTATTTTCTAGAAATCACCACCACATCACTGAGAGCCACCTTAAGAGTGAAAGACAAGATTTGTGAGCAGTTATGAGCTTGCAAAAGGGGTTTTCCACCCTTAATATACCTATATACACCTTCACCCCACCTCTCCTAACCTTTTCCTCACCATTTCTAGCCTCAAACTCCACATGACTGGTTTCATATAGATTTTTAGGATATCTTGTAGCACTACAGGAAATATTGTAGAAGCTTCCTTTAGCAGTGCCAAACACTTTCTCCTTTAGCCAAAAATAATTCTTTCACCTCATCTAATCCTAGCCAAGCCACCAATAGACCTTTAGCTCTGAACCTTTGGTCCAAGGACCCTATTAGACCACATCAACGCCTCCTTCTTTTGCTGAAAAATACGACGATTTAAAAGTGTGATTAGCCCATATATAGATGCATCATTCAACAAAATATTTAATCATGATATAGATAGGACTCAATTAGTCATTTGATTCACTATGTGTACTCTATATTCGTTTCCTTTTTTACAATTCAATTCAACGATATAGCTTCTAAATGCCACTTAGTGTAATTTCATTTCTTGCATTAGCATAAGTGTGAATTTCTATTTCTTGCAATTAGCTAGATGAGTCAGTGTGATCTAGAGTATTATATTTAATTTTTGTTAGAGTAATGGCCATGATTTATTTCCAATCCTAGATTACATTTAGAAGTGTGACATACTTCTTTTCATAGGAGTAACCCTAACACTAGAACCTCATTGTAGCACTTATATGAGGATGGACTGAGTATAACTCACATGTTGTGCATATAGCACTATCACCTCCAAGTTTGTACAAACCTCAAGTTGATAATGTAAAGCTGAGTAGCCTCTGGGAGTTGCACAACTCTTGGTGAAATACCAGGGCTCACGAGAAGGCTTCAATAGAATGATGGAGAATTCTCCTCTAGCCATAATAAGCGACAAAGAACTATATGTTGAGTTGGGAAATGGTAGTGCCCCACCAACCTCTCAATTTATGGATATTATTTAAAATTTGAAGCAAGAGTTGGATCGTCTCAGGAGTAGTAAGAAACACCCACTAAAATCTAGTGAAGAGGAGGAAATAATGATAAGACAATTGATCAAAAGGTCTAGTCATTGAGGCATACAATCATAAGGGATGAAAACGAAAAGGGTGGAAAAAAATCAAAGAATTCTGAAAGTGGAAATGAATTAAATAAGAAATATATGAAAACATAGAAAGAAAATAAGAAAATGGAGTTACAAGGAGAGTTTAGGAAATCAATCACCCTAATTTTTACGGGGAAAAGGAGTAGGATGCGGAAGCATGGATTCTTAATATGGTTAAATATTTTTAGGTATATGAGTATGAGAGTATTTTGAAGGCTAGACTGGCTATTTACAAGTTGCAGGTAAAATATACTCTCTGGTGGGAAGAGGCCAAAACTGTACATCTGTTGGAAGAGAAGATCGTTTCTTGATAGGAATTTTAGAAACTATTTAAGTCTCGGTACCAAAACACATTTTTATGGTATCGATGGCTTTTCTCCCGTAAATGTTTTTTCACTTGGTCAATTTTTATGAAGGAAATGATAGCACATTATGAGGATACAAAGAGCAACACCTTCTTTAGCCAATTGATAAATCTCAAACAAAAGGGTTCAGTGGGGGAGCACATTGAGGACTTCCAAAAATTGAATATAAGGGTAACTGATATTTCAGAGCAACACAGGATTGATCTCTTCATAGGTAATTTAAAGGATAACATCAACATGAAGTTAGCGTTTTGGAACCTGATTCATTGGAGAAAGCATTCAGGCTGGCCAGAAAAATTGAATGTAAAATTATGGTGACAAGGAAGCCTACCACTCACTTCTATAAAGATGGAAGTGTTGATACTCCTAGATTTGCACAACCTACAAGGTTGACACCACAAAAATTGGAAGAAAAAAGAGCAAAAGGGCTTTGCTACAGTTGTGATAGAAAATACACTAAAGGTCATAAGTCTGCTGAGAAGAAATTATTCTACATAGATTGTGAAGAGGAAGAAGAAAATGAACAAGAGTCTTCAAAAGAAGAGGGTATACACCACGAACCAACCCTAGAATAGGAAGAAATGAGTATGACCATATTTTTTAATGCATTGGCAGGTATTACCACTCCTCAAACTCTCAAGATAGAAGGACATATCAAGAAGAAAAAGTTAATAGTGTTGATTGATTCAGGTAGTACCCATAATTTTATTAATTTTAAGGTAGCCAAGGAATTGAATTGTTTCCTATACCCAACACTAGAATGTCAAGTGATGGTTGCAAATGGAGGAACTCTAAATTGCTCTGGAAAATGCCATAATATCAAGCTAACCATGGGGGAATATGTATTTAATAGTCCAATTCTTTCCATTCCTATGGGAGGTGCTGATGTTGTACTAGGAGTACAATGGTTACAATATTTGGAGACGGTAGCCTTTAATTTTCAAGAAATTTTCTTGAATTTTATTTTAGAAGGAAAGGAAGCTGAATTACGGGGTATTGCAGGGAAGCCGAGAAAGATAGTAAGCTCTAATGTCATGACAAATATTCTAAATAAAAACAATGAGGCATAATTGCACAATTATGCTCACTAGAAGTTCCAACATCAAAATCATCTATTTCTTGAGATCTCCAAAAAGCCTTGGACGGTCATTCCAAGGTGTTTGAAACTCCCAAAGGACTCCCACCTATTCGTGATCATGATCATGCTATTCATTTGATTCCAGGAAGTGTTCCTCCAAACATAATGCCTTATAGATATCCTTATGTCCAAAAGAGCGAAATTGAACGTATGATTGCAAAAATGTTAGAGGTTGGTATAATTCAACCTAGTCAAAGTTCTTTCTCTGCTCCTGTAGTATTGGTACACAAGAAGAATTGATCATGGTGCATGTGTCCGGATTATAGGGAGCTCAATAAGCTCATCATTAAGGATAAATTTCCCATTCCTGTGACTGATGAATTATTGGATGAATTACATGGAGCAATTTATTTTACCAAGTTGGATCTTCGTTCAGGATATCATCAAATTAGAACGAAGACTGAAGATATTCTGAAAACAACATTTCAAACTCATGATGGTCATTATGAATTTTTGGTCATGCCTTTTGGCCTTACCAATGCACCTTCTAAATTTCAAGGGTTGATGAATTCCATTTTCAAACCCTTACTTAGAAAATTTGTGCTAGTATTTTTTGATGATATACTAATCTACAAGAGGTCTTGGAAGGATCATGTTCAACATGTTGACAGGGTGCTCAAACTATTGCAGGAGAAACAATTATATGCATAAACATCCAAATGTTTCTTTGGAGTACAAGAGGTGGAATATCTGGGTCATATTTTATCTCATGAGGGTGTTAAGGTAGACCCTAACAAAATTAAAGCAATTAAGGAATGGAAAGTCCCCACAACCATAAAGCAGTTGCAAGGATTTCTCAAGTTAACGAGGTATTATCGCAAGTTTGTTAAGAATTATGGGAGAATAGCAACACCTCTAACAACATTATTGAAGAAAGATGCATTTTCATGGAATCCTGAAGCAACTAAGGCCTTTGAACATCGTAAAGAAGCAATGTTCCTAGCACCAGTCTTAGCTATGCCAGATTTCAGAAAAACCTTTATTGTGGAATGTGATGCCTCAAAAAATGGAATTGGTGCTATTTTAATGCAAGAAGGAAGACCCATTTCTTTTGAAAGTCGTCCAATCAAAGGAAAGTATTTACGAAAAGCTATTTACGAGAAGGAAATGTTAGCAATATTACATGCACTAAAGAAATGGAGAAATTACCTAATGGGAAGGCACTTCAAGGTAAAAACTGATCATGATAGTCTTAAAAACTTTTTGGAACAACGAATATCTTCAGAAGAGAAACAAAAAATGAAATGGAAGTTTTGAAAAAAGGTGTGGAAGCTAAGATGAATGGCATGGAAGTGGGCATGGAAGCTAAGATGGATGACATGGAAGCTAAGATCGATGGAAAAATGAAAGACAACATGGAAAACATGAAGAATGATCTAAAAGTAGACATAGAAGGTTTGGCAAAGTTGATACAAGAAATTTTTCCTAATGGTGAAAAGATAGTATAGGAAACTCATGATGAGAATAAAATAAGTGTTAATCGTGATTTCGTAAACTCTAATGTTGGAGGGAAGAACCACCATATTCCAAAAATGGATATGAGGAAGTTTGATGGAAAGGATCCTGTAACATGGATACTACAGATGGAGAAATATTTTGATCTCAATAATGTGAAAAACACACAAAAGGTACGCATTGCAACTTTACATTTAGAACAAAACCTACTTTCTATATATAGAAGTCCATGGGGCCATAATTTAATCCTAGTGGGGCCACCATATAACCCTAGCCGACCTAAAAGTAATGATGTAAGGGCACAATAATAAAAATATGAGGGTTACAGGGGTACAACAATAACAACAATGGGGGATACACTAACATAATAAGGGACTACACTATTAATATAGGGACTTAACATGCGCCTCTCCTTCAAACATGTGTTGTCCTCAACGCTTGATTATTTCTTGATGCTTCTGTATAAAATTATCATCCTCCCATGTGGAATCTTCTACAGGAAAGTTCTTCCACTTGCTGAGATACTTTGAAATTGATCATACTTGTCAAGTTCTTGTTTCTGTGACTTCTTCAGAACTTCTTTCGATGTAATGTTAATCTTCTTGTTGTTTCATTAGATTCTGCACCAAATTTAGGCTATCCTTTGAGAGTTGGAGATCTTGTTGTTGATGCTCGATGTGATATTCCACTAATTTATCATCCATATTAGCTATTATTTGATCCTTCAAACCATCCAACCTAGCCTCCATTTTTGCTTTTAAACCATCTATGTCATCTTCGGTTGCTCTTCGTAAGATTGAAATTTGTTGCACTTGGTACCGTAATTTTGACATCTCATACTGCAATTCTTCCTTTTCATGCGTCATAGTATAGATTTTTGAGGGCGTAATGTGTATGGAATTAATTTTTGGAGGCATTATAGAACCCAAAAATTCCTTAAATATGCCCTTGGAATCACTTCAAACTGCTTTTTCAAACAAACGTTATGCAATTTTAAAAACCAAATACACACCTTTTTCTTGCTTTTGAGGAGCTCGATATTAAAACTGAATTATCTATATTATTTTGGATCTTCTATATTTTACATTTAGCACTCAGGTAGCCCTATGAATTCTCTTTTTACTGCCACATGTCTGACCTAATTTTGATTCTTGAAGACAAAGTTGTGCCCAATCTCCTATGATGACCTAGCTATGGACTAGTTCAGTAGAGCGAACTTGTATGACTTTCCACGTGTCACTTTTTTCTCCCTTGGCTCTGAAATTGATAGAAATGGAACTAAAGTCTGTGTCCTTCAAGCCACTTTTTATAGAATTCCAATCTAATGCTTAGAGAGAGAGTTATAAATATTTTCCCATGATCCCTCTTTGAGATGAAATTCGGGAACCTGAAAAATACCTTGCTTCCACAGATCATATCTCCGCAAATATTTCGAAACAAGCTTTGAATTTTTTTGAAGATTTTCCTCAGAAATTCAGCTTCGAAATCTATAAATTTCATCTTCTGAATCCTCGTAGAAAAAAGTTATAGTGAAAATTCCGCAATGACCTGTTTAGGTTAAATTGAGGAACCTGCAAAAGCCCTAACTTCCACAGATCATATCTCTGAAAAATATTGCGAACCAAGCTCTAAAATTTTGCGAAGACATTTCTCGGTATTTCTGCTTCATAATCTAAAAATTTAATCTTCTAAACCTTCGTAGAAAAAAAAATTATAGCGAAAATTCCACGATGACCTATTTGGAGCAGCGAAACCCTAGAATCCAAAGCTCTGATACCAAATGTTGTGAAACTAGCTCCAAAAATAGAAGAAAAGAGATATCAATGCCTTAGAAATAAGCCACTTCGAGGAGGAAACCTCTAATACATTACATGAATGAAAAATTCTTGGATGATACAAATGAAAAAACCTCCTTTCTATATATAGGATTCCATGGGGTCATAATGTAATCCTAGTGGGACCACAATGTAACCCTAGCCGACCTAACAATAATAATGTAAGGGCACAATAATAAAAATATGAGGGTTACAGGGGTACGACAATAAAAATAAGGGGGCATACACTAACATAATAAGGGACTACATTATTAATATAGGGACTTAGCAGAGCGATACTATGGCGATCGTGGTAAGGAATTCATTGAGTTAAGCACGAGACAACTAATAATAGATGAGTTTGTAGCAAAATTCAAAAGCTTGTTATGGTATGTTCACTATATTAAAGAAGAGAAAGGCAAGGTACAAATTTTTTTGAATTGTTTACAAACATCTTACAAGAAAATGATTGAGTTCGAAAATCCTAAGTCAATGCACAAGGCAGTAAGAAAATCTAGGTTGTGCTATCAGCAGTTCAAGAATATAGGATTTGGCTTAAAACCCTGGAAAAACACAGACATAACCAAGTATGTAATAAGTGAAAAAATACATAAACCTCGTTATCTTAAGAATTTTGGAAAGGATCACTACTAGAAGAAAATCAGTAAGGGAAATGTAAGTTATCCTACACAGTCTTACACTCAGTCAAATCCCATGGAACTGAACAAAAAAAAGAGCAGTGGGATCAAGCAAAGAAAACCACTGAAGTGTCAGGGTTGTGGCTAACCAGATTTATTAAGGAACTATCCTCATAATCCGTGATATGTTTAGAATATTCAAGCAGTCCATAAACCAGCGATAGTCAATGATGTTTCTAGAAATATTGCGAAGATCAATGCGACACTAAAAGAAATACAATGTGAGCATCAATATAATATAATTGAGATTAAAGGTGACATTACAAGTCAATAATTTTCTATTTTAATTGATTCAAAGGCTACTTTAAGTTATATTAGTCCCCAAATTGTGGAAAAATGTAAATTAAAATCTAAAAAATTTAAGGATGCATGGTCGGAAAAGTTAGTGACTAGTACCAAAAGAAAGGTGACAAGTCAAATAGAACATTGTATCATTGGCTTAAATGGTTACCTTACAAAGGAATATTTAAATATTCTTCCTTTAGGATTCTATGATTTATTAATAGGCATGGACTGGTTGGAGAAACTGGGAGTTGTAATAAACTGTTTGGAGAAAAAACTGAGTTGTATGGGTCAAGATAGGAAAACCTAGCTAATTACAGGAAAACTTGAAGCAATATCAATCTGAAAAATTTCATATTTACATCTGAAAATGAGTGCAAGGAAAGGATTCCATGTATACATGGTGCTAGTGGAAACCAATAAACAAAAAATAAAAAGGAAAATTTATATGCTTTACCAGTCATTGGTGAATTCCAAGATGCTTCTCCAGAGTAAATTCCAGGTTTACCCCCTCATATTTATCCATCGATTTAGTACCAGGTTCTACCCTAATATCTAGATCTGCTTATTGAATGAGCATATGAAAGCTACTAGAATTAAAAATTTAGTTATAGGCACTGTTGGAGAAAGGTTACATCAGACCCAATGTCTCACCATGGGGGGGCTCAATCCTAAAGTAAAATGATGGAAAATTTAGGATGTGCATTGATTATCATCAATTGAATAATTTAACTAAAAAAAATAAATTCTCGCTGCCCCAAATTGATGATCTTTTGGATCAAGTGAGGGGATAAACTACATTTTAAAATTTGATTTAAGGATGGGTTATCATCATCTGTGAGTAAAAGATGAAAATATTCATAAGAAAACTTTAAGAACTAGATATGGAAACTATGAGTTTTTACTGTTACCCTTTGGTCTCAGTAACACACCAACAACCTTTATGTGTTTAATGAACAATGTACTCCACAAATATATTTATAGGTTTGTGTTAGTATTCATAGATTAAATTTTAGTGTATTATAAAAATGAAGAAGAGCAGAAAGAACATATGAATTTTTTTTTACAAACTTTAAGAGAACATCAATTATATGTTAAACTAAACAAATGTGAGCTTTACAAATATATAATACAATATTCAGGTCATGTTGTTTCCAAGGAGGGTCTATATGTTGATATTGAAAAGGTTAGGGCTATTATGAATTGGAACATACCTAAGGATGTGTTAGCAGTTCACTCATTTATGGGGATCACAATATATTATTGAAGGTTTATAGAGGGCTTTTCAAAATTGGCTTATCCCATTACTTACTTATAGAAAAAGGGAACAGATTTTGAGTGGACAACCAAATTCCAAGAATGTTTTAACAAGTCAAAAAAACTTCTGAAAATAGCCCCTATATTAAAAATTTCATACCCAAATAAGGAATTCATTTTTTGTACTGATTCTTGGGGTAGTGTTGATGCAGGAAAATGTAGTAGTAGCCTATGAGTCTAGGAAGTTGAAACCGCAAAAAAATAATTATGTTGTGTATGATATAGAGCTGGTAGGAGTGATACACACTCTAAAAATGTGGAGAAACTATCTATTAGGGAAAAAGTATACTTTTATGACTGATCACATCAATCTAAAATATTTCTTTAGAAAAGTCAATCTAAATGCTAGACAAACAAGGTGGCTATATTTCCTTAGTGAGTTTGCATTTTTTATAAAACACATAAAAGGAAAAGAAAAAAAATCACATACACTCTAAGTAGACATGGCCATGCTTTGATGGGGATATCTGTTAGTAGTATTAATATAGATTTTGTGGAACTATTAAAAATTGAATGCAACAAGACCTTGAATATTTGGAAATTCAACAAAAATTGCAACAAATGAAAGTCCCAGGATATGTTAAAACTTCTGAAAAAGTGCTAACCTACTAAAATAGACTATATATTCCCAATGTGAGTGTGGTAAAACAAATTATACTTGATGAATACCACAAGAATCCTTATGCAGGCCATCCTGGATACCAAAATATGATAACAAAATTAAGGAAAACGTTATTTTGGCCAGGCATGAAAAATGAGGTGGTGGAATACTTCGCAAAATGTATAGAATGCCAACAAGTAAATGTGGAACATCAACACCATGTTTTATTGTGGAACCATTTTCCCATTCCCAAATGGAAGTGGGAAGTGATTTCATTACAATATTACCAAGGACAAAGAGACAACATGACTCCATCATGGTGATAGTGGACACTTTGACTAAAGAAGCACATTTTATACTGGTGCAGTCTACTTTTGCAACAACACATATTGCTAATATATTCATGAAGGAAATTTTCCGACTGCATAGAGTACCAAAGATAGTAGTGTCAGAGAGAGATGCTAAATTTACCTCCAAGTTTTGGAAAGCTTTGTTTGGGGGCATGTGAACTCAATTAAATTTCAGCATTGCATTCAGAAAAAAAGGACCAATAGATATTGGAGGATATGTTACGACTGTACATCATGGACATGTCTACTAAGTGGGAGGATTTTCTGCATTTAGTAGAATTTACAGATAATAATAGTTAATTAACATCAATAAAAATGAGTCATTTTGAAACTTTATATAGTAGAAAATGTCATACACTTCTAAGTTGGATTCAACCGAAGATCGGTTGATATTAGGATTGGATGTGTTGCAGGAAATGGAGCAGGCTATATGGAATATTATACATAACATCAAAACTACGTAGGAGAGACAGAAAAGCTATGGGGACAAGAAAAGGAGGTATAGATAATTTAAGATTGGGGGCCATGTTTCCTTAAGAGTAAAACCAAGAAAGAGCATCGTAAGAACCTAGACTTGTGCAAAATACAAACCATAGTTCTGTGTGCCTTTTGAAATCTTGGACAAAGTTGGTCTAGTAGTATACCAACTGGGTTTTCCTAGTCATATTAAAGTTCACAATGTTTTCCATGTCTCTTTATTAAAGAAATATGTTCATGGTAACTCTCACGTTATTGATTGGAATCTAATATAGGTGGAACCTGAAAGAGAATTTCTACCAAAGCCACTCGGCTTCCTAGATGGAAAAATATCTTGCTCCGTGATCTGAATATGGAAAAACTAGTTTATCTGTGCTAGCTTCCTCATCGGTATTAAGTAAAATGTGTGCATAAGGATCGTCTCAATTAACCAGTTATGAGAGGGTTTATGTGTCTTTTATGAGAAATTCATGAGATAAATTAGTATTAAAAACACATGAAAAACAATTAAATTCAGAGAAATAATACACATGAAACACATTACACAAAGCTGATAACATAGTTCATCCCTCCTGGGCTACATCTCCATGGACCTGCTTCAATGGCTTGGCCCTCTTTGGATTAATATTTAATTCCGTGATTACATACACCTACAGTGCTATAATGGCTCCCTAACCTTCTCCATTGGATTCATAAGACCCAAAAAACCCTAGGTGTCCTCTTCTCGCTCTGTAAATGGTCTTCAAGTGATCTATACATGCCCTTCTCTCTTGGTCACCCTAGGCTTCTTTAATATTCAAAGTGGAAAAATCACTTACATAATTGATCCTATGCCTTTGCAACCTGAACCATCATGCTAAGAGAATCCAAATAATGTAGAATTGACTCTTTTTTAGCCTAATTTGGTTGAAATATGCCAAAGTTATGGCTTCTTCAATTTTTCCTTGAAAAGCTCCTCCAAAACTAGAGAAATTCCAGTTAACCCCGATAATTCTAGAGCTAGCACCAAATTTAACAGCCTCCACCAAATTAATCTATGATTAAAGGTTGGATTAATTAAATATAAGTGGACATTAACTATGATTTTAGCGCTCTAAGCACGTTTATGGGAATCCTCATTAAAAAAAGGATTAGCGCATTTTAAAGCAGGTTTAAGGGTTAATTAAACCTATGTTTAATGCTAATTCTATGACATTAGAAATAGCTACCTTCATGGTTCTGAGCATAGGTCCTATGGATTGAGGACTGGCCCTTCCAGGCTGGCACATTTTAACCCTGCCGAAATCCATGGTTTAAAACAAATGCAATTCATGCCGATAGGTTATTAAGAACCTTATTGGTTATGGTATAGTGGTAAGACCTACACATAGTGTGGGGAAGGTCACGGGGTATAACTCAACCTTTGCGCTTCTGCCCGTATACAATATTTTTCCTCCAATAAAAATATGAAATTTTGACCTTGGATATAACCAAACTTCTGCCTTTGGGGTGCACGTGGCGGTCTTCGGGCTAGCCATGTGTCAGCATCCCATTGGTTCTCCAAAAAGCAACCAAATTGTGCCAATGAAATAGAAATTTAGCAAACCACAAATTGAAAATTTTAAGCACACCATTGGCTAGAGAAAAACCACTTTTGACCGATAAATTGACCCCTTTGACCCTGTTTGAATTTTTTTTTTTAAATTCCTCTGTTTAGTCAAGTAGACAACATGCTCTAGCTTTCTCATATGAATTGGTTTTCACTGAAACGAAGTGCACCAGATTCCTGGCGACGATACCTATCCAATCATTTTGGTTTGGAGTGATTATAAGAAATTTGAATTTTTAGCAAATTTTTTCCCCTAGTTCAGTTTATGGTTACTTCTTTCCACTGACAGGATTTTGGACCCACAAAATCTGGTTACCTGATGAGAGTTTAATACTCTTCTCTTTCCCAAGTTATATCAACTTGATTCTACTTGGAAAAATATCTATGACAACCACTTGGGTTCACTAACATTCCTTGCCTTGCAAATGGCCTTGTAACTTCAACCAATGTCCTCCTTTCACTGCTGACACAATCCAACACTTGTTGGCTGCTTGTTGACTGATTAAACACCTTGTTATGCCAAAGTGATCCCTCAGTTTTTGAAAAAATTCCTGATGGCCTTCCCACTGAGAATCTTGTTCCTCCTTTGAATACACATGCATTCAATGCAAGCTTCTTCTTGGAAACTACTTTTCCAAGTTAAGCCCATCTGAGTGAACTACAAAAATGAGTTCCAATATCGGTAATAATAAGAAAATAAGTGACCATTCTTCTTACCTCCATGGTTCCAAATTCCACATCTCGAAGAATGCATTCACTATCTCCTTCACTTCTTGGCATCAACACATCAAAATGGTCTACAATGGCTGTTACTTTGGCTATAATCTTTTGGAATCTTGTCCCTCTTTCCGCTTCTTGATTCCATCATCCTCCAGTATTGACATGCTACTCATGCCATGATTTGAGAATGAATTCTAATCATGAGCCTCTCGCTCTAGAGTGGACCTTCCAAAATCCTGAGACATCTTGTTAGAAGAAAAAACATTAACTTGAAAACACATCATGCAAGAAACAAAACTTGATGACCTATTTTATTTTTCTTCTTCAAAGAAAAAAATATCACATCAGTGAACATCACCATGTAATCCTACATCTTGGTGTGAAAATTCATCGACCAAACAAAACTTCACATCTCATGAAACAATTCGTCAACAACTCCCTTTCATCTTTGGATATCAAATCAACTCTTCCAAGTCGATATGACAAGCATGTAACACACAATAGACCAACACAAGTAGAAACTCATGCATGTGAAAATGATCAACATTATCAAGTTGAAAAACATACATTATAAAAAAAACACTCAACTAACACAAGGCGATCACTCATGCATGTTCAAGCACAATGAAACTATAAAAATTCCACTACACACACACACAAACTCTCATGCATGTATACAATGATCAACTCTCTCGCAAGTACAATCAAAAGTAAAAGAATCATATTTACATGTACAAGTAATTAGAGAGCTCAAATGATGAAATTTAGACCCAATTCGACCTTTGGTATTGTTACAGAAAATTTGGTGAACATATGCCACTTTCAAACACCTTCCTGGTGCAAACATGCAACATACATTCTAGAGAAACATAAACAGATTCAATTAGAAAATAAATACATCAATAAGGCAAGAATTGCATCAATCATCAAAATAAATGCAAGGCTTTAATTTGTTGAGAAATCTAACCATCTCTTTACAAACTACTTCAATGGCGCTTCTTTTAGTTGCGCTTCATCATGTGAATCATCATGACCCACATGAATTATGGAATCCTCTTTTCCATTCTTGCCAAGATCTTTTTCCACCTTCTTCAAATGTCATGGATGACTTATTCGATACAAATTCCAACACTTTTCTACAAGATGACCCTACTTATGGCAATGAGTGAAAAATAATTGCATCTTCTTTTCAACATGGTTTGCATTATCCATTAGACCTTTGGCTTTCTGTCTCATTTGTTTAGAAGTTTTCTTGTGTATGGATATCTTCTTCCAACACCTCAAAACAATATGGTTATTCAAACCACAAAAGGAACATGTAAATTTTCTCCAAATCTTATGTGAATATTTTCCATGTTTATCATAATCAAAAGAAACTTTATTGAAGGAAGATTTATACCTTGCACATTCACCTTTTCCGCCTTCTCGAGGAGGTGAATTTGATTAGATAGTGGTTCTCTTTGGAATACCAACAATGGCTTCAATGACTTTAGAGATTTCAGCATCCTCTTGTTTGACATTTCCATTAGTTTCATGCTTATGAGCATCTTCTTGCAAAGTGGGTGTAAAACTTTTGCATTCCTCATGAACACAAACTTCAGAAGCTTGAGGTAATGGGAATGTAATGAAATTCCTTCTTGGAACACCTCCATGTGCCTCCTAGGATTTGGAGCATTCTCCATCATGTTGTCCATAACCAAGACCTAAATACCTAGGCCTTTCCTCTACAAAAAATGGCTCAACTATGCCTTGTGCATGTTTTCTCAATACTTTACCTTCATATCCCATGTTAATCAATAATTTGGACCCTATTCCTCTAGTGTGTCTTTCAAAATCACGTTCATATTCATTTTGAGAGGAAATTGAAGATAAAATTTATTTTAATACCTCATTTTCATGCACATACTTGCCTAGGGTTTCCTTTGCAATATGGAGCTAAGTCTTCATCTCATGCATCTTTTCAAGAAGCTATTGCTTCTCCTCATTCATGGCCATCAACTTCTCTTGAAGTAAAGTGTTCTCCTTCTTATCTTCATACATCTCTTGCGCCATATCTCTCATGATGTATAGCTTCTGCAACATCTCTTTATCAAAGAGTCTTGTTAAGGAAGTTGGATTAGAAACAATGCTTGATGAAGCTGCCATCACACTTGTAATGCATAAAAATATTCTTTGTTGTGATTTGAGAGTTGAGTCCTCAATATTAAACTTCTCTTCCCTTCAGCTTACACACATAAAATTTGACACAGTTAAATTCTCCTTGCACAAATAAAAAACCAATAGCTAATTCTCTAGATAACCTTAGCAAACCATCTCAGGGATAAAATGAGCTAAACTATGCTCTGATACCAACTTGATCTAAATATGGACAGACTAGTTTTGTTATGCTATCTTCCTCATCAATATTAAGTAAAATGCGTGATTAAGAATTGTCTCAATTAGCCAGTTATGAGAGGGCTTATGTGTCAAATTTGTGTGTATTTTTTGAGAAATTCATGGGATAAATTAGTTTTAAAAACACATGAAAAACAAGTAAATGTAGAGAAATAATACACAGCAGGCACATTAAATAGAGCTGATGACAGAGTTCACCCCTCCCGGGCAACATCTCTATGGACTTACTTCAATAGCTTGGCCCTCTTTGGACTAATGTTAAATTATTTGATTACATGCACCTACAACACTCCAATGGCTATGAAACCTACTCCATTCGATTCAAAAAGCCAAAAAACACCTAGCTAGCCTCTTCTCACTCAAGAGATGGTCTTCACATGATCTAGATATGGCCTCCTCTCTTGGTGGCCCTAAGATTCTTTAATATTAAAAGTGGAAAAATCACTTACAGAAGTGGTCCTCTGCCTCTGCAACCTACACCATCATGCTCAAAGCATCCAAATAATCTAGGATTAGCTCTTTCTAAGCCTAATTTGGTCAAAATATGCCAGAGTTATGAATTCTTCAATCTTTCCTAGAAAAGCTCCTCCAAAGCAAGAACAACTCTAGTTAACCCCGACAATTCTGGAGCTAGTGCCAAATTACGCAACCTCCGCCAACTTCATATGTGATTAAAGGTCAGATTAATTCAATATGACTGTGCATTTAATGTTATTTTAGTGCTCTAAGCACGTTTATGCAAATCCTCATTAAAACAAAGGATTAACACATTTTAAATGAAGGGTAAGGGTTAATTAAACTTGTGTTTAATGTTATTTCCACGCCATTAGCAATAAATCCCGCTGTGGTTGTGAGCACTGGTCCTGTGGACCAAGGGTTGGAACTTTTTAACCCCACCAAAATCCATGGTTTAAAACAAATTTAATTTGCACCGATAGGTTGTTAAGAGCCATGGTTTTGGTCTAGTGTTTAGAACTGTGCGTAGTGTGGGGGAGGTCATGGGGTCAAGCCCGACCTCCACTATTTCACCTATATAAAATATTTTTCCTCACATAATAATATGAAATTTTGACCTTGGAATTAACCAAACTTCGGCCTTTGGGAGGCACATGGCGGCCTTCGAGCTAGCCACGTGTCAGCATTCCATTGGTTCTCCAAAAACCAACCAAATTGTGCCAACGAACCAGAAATTTGGCCAACCACAAATTGACACATGTTAGTAGACCATTGGCCAGAGAAAAACCACTTTTGACCAAGAAATTGACCCCTAATACCTTGTTTCATTTTTTTTTGAAAATTCACCTATTTGGTCAAGCAGACAACAGGCTCTAACTTTCTCATATGGAGTTGGTTTTTGATGAAACGAAGTGCACTGGATTCCTGGTAATCAGAACCATCTCTTTGTTCTATTTTGGAGCAATTCTGAGCACTTTTACCTTTTTAGAAAATTTTTGCCCCTAATTCAGTTTCTGATCACTTAGAAATCAAGTCGCAGCTCTAGTTAAAGTGCAGTGGAGGAACTTTACACCTGAGGAGGATACTTGGGAGTAATATGATACAATGAAATATGCTTATATAATGTGGTTAAAGAATGAAGAAAAAAAAAACTAAACACTGAGCACAGTGTTAATTTTAAAAGAGGGGGAAGATGTAATGCCCCTTTGTTTATGTGAAAACATATTTTTTTTGTATTGAGCTATTTTAAGTTGTAGTGGCTATAAATCCATGGTGAAATAGACTTAAAAAAAATAAAAAAAAATTATGTTGATGTAAGAAATAAATTTCATTAATGAAAAGGAAAAACTAGAAATTACTTGGGAAAGAAACACTAGAGTTAAAGAGATTATTTCTAAGTCCGGAAACCAAGTTTGATAGATAATATCAAGAAAATTTTCCCTTAGAATCACTCCTAAAAACCCATAGGATTTGAATAATAATATTTAATACGATTGGAGAGAAAATCTATTAAATCATTCGGTGTAGGATAAAACATCGTGTAAGGGTGAATAAAGCACCGCAGGAGAAAAAGGCAGGCTTTAAAGTAAAAGGAGAAGATACCTTTTTTGAAAAATAAAAAGAAAATGGAAAAACCTAGGCTATTGGGTTGGTAGACCTTAAAAGCGAGACATTGCTAAGGAAATATCTGCTAGGGAAGCAAGGATAAAATACTTCATCTAGAATTGCAAGAGGTTATAGATTCCTTTGGAAAAATATCTCTACTCAGGGGGAACTGGAGGATCAATTCATGGTAGGGAGGAAAGTGTTTCACCCAAGTGTCATTTTAGTTATAAATCCAGTGAAAAATTTCTGTAGAATTATTAATTGTTGGTTTGATGAAAATTATGAATATATTGGTTATTTTCGAAGCATGTGATAGGAAATATAAAGTGTAGATAATTTAGTGAATTTATATGCTATATGGTATGGGGAATGGAAATGACCGAATATGGATAAATGAGAGTGGTTGCATAACTCTGTGGAAATTCCCAGATACATATAAAAGAAACAATTACATAAAAATTTTAGGATTAATAAACTGCAAACAAATGAATTTGTAGAAACACTTTTTCTATAAGAATTTCTGGGAGGAATAGTGTAAGAATATCATAATTTTTACTGTTACTGAAAAAGGAAAAAGAAAAAATAAATCTTGATTTATTATTTCTAGAACTGATTTTAGTTTTCGGTGGGGTTATGGATGTTGTGAGTACCTAGGTAGAGACAAAGCATAGTTTTACTATATATTTCCTTGTTGTGTAGAACATGATACACCACACATAAAAATAAACAAAATAAATGTACTAATAGTTATAAATTGATCAAAATCATAGTTGGGTAGTCAATCATGGAAACCGATATTAAACAAGAAATTATATTTAGGGGATTTTGTGTGGTGTTTTCTCATGTGCTATTGCCATCGTTTAAGATCTTAATCATCCTTAGAGGATAAATGAGAAGAATTTCCAGAGGTGAATTATAATTTTCATGAATTAAAACAATGATAAATTCGGGGCTTTGTTTAAATAACATAACCGTGGAACATGTGATTCACTGGACGACAACCAAAGCATAAAAAAAAAATTATGGTATTTAATTGATAATCAGGGAGAGTAAAAAACTGAGATAACTTCATAAGGAATTACCAAATTAGCGCATGGATAATACCTTAAATTCCTAAATTAGTGAAATAATAATCATGGGAGAAACTATAAACCACTAGAAGGAACATAAAATTAAACATGTATTTCAATCTCCAAACCAGAAGAATCTCCTTTAGAAAACAAATGCTAGAGCTGAAAACATGTATGAGAAAAATATGCACAGGATAACAATTCGCTGGGAGAGGCAACATAGATGAAAAATATATTGTTGGACAGAGTGTTGATTTTTATGGCTATAATTGGTGCACAGTATGGAAGATCCTAGTAAATGTTGAAAATGTAAAATTTGAGAGAGAGATAGAATTCATTTTTTTTTCAAACGACTTTTCATTCATAGACAGTCTAATCAAGTGATGAATCAATTAGTGTCACGTATATTAAACCACTATTCACTAATTAAACCATTAATCGTTTAATGAAATGTCTGGAGTCTAACATAAATGGTAACGACCAATGGAAATAAAATAAGGGAACTCAAGGTTGAACCAGTAAACCTAATTCTTATGCAGTGAAACTAACATATAAACATAACATAGCGTAGAAGTAAATAACTTTAAAAAATAAATAACATGGGAAGAAATTGAAGTAGAAAAAAAATATTAAAGTGTGTTTATATATATTCCATCGTAATAAGGTAACTACAATACAACATGTATATAAACCCTTCAAACTAAGACTTATGATTTTTCTCACCAAACAAAACAAACAAACTTCACACAATGAATAAAAATAAATTACAAAGCAGTGCTCCAGAGGGTTTCAGTGGTATAATTGGATACTGTAATTATCCTACAGAAAACTAAAACCTCCTTCTAGAGTTATCAATCACAATATACAATTTAAATTGAAGTTGTCAGCCAACAACATTTCCTTAACCTCCACTCAGTATAAAAATATACAGATAACAACCATTAAAATAGAACAATAAATTTTTTGGATACTCGATAACCACAACTAGTATTTTTTCTTCACATCGAATACCGACACTATGCTTCTAACTGAGAAAAACCTATATAGGATTCTGTGTAAGGTACGAACCTAGAGAGGGAAGGGTATGCCATCCAACCTAGAGAATTGGATGTGTTTAGCCAAGAGGTACATAATACACAATTCTCATACCTGTAATTAGAACAAAATAATAAAAAAATGATACAAGGTATGAGTAAACTATTGAAAAAAAAACATGGAAAGAGAAAGTAAATAAAACCTTTGGCGTTGAGGAAGAAATTATATCATACTTGGGTAGGCCAAGATTTGTTTCTTCTACTCCTGTAAGAAGTGTAGGAAAATTAGGGTAGGGGGGATTTAAAAACCCCAACAAAATAAAACAAAATATTTCTGAGACAAAAAAAATTAATCAACTGCGTGAAATAGAACTTAATGGCAAGGCATAAAATCACTTGTCCATTTTTCGAGGCCTTAAATGCCATAGGGAGATGCCAAACTTCAAAAATGTGGGATTACCTAGGATTTGAGGAGCAATTTCCCCTGGTTGATCAAATAAGGGAAGCTCCAAGAAGTTAATGTAAGAAAACCATGAAAAAAAAACAATCCCAATCGAAAAGGGAAGAGATAAAAAAAGAGAGAAGGGAAACCACCTGAGTAAGATGAATTATAGAGACATTTCTCTTCAGGGTCGGCTCCATTGTCGATGGTCTTCCTAGACCTATAACAGATGAGAAAAGGAAATGGGCCATTGTTTAAAAAAACTAAATAACAAAACAAAAAAAAAACCAAAGGTTAAGAATGAGCCCTTGCAGTTCAACATTCTTACCACGAAGCTTGCCTTGTTTCCATGGTGTCATCCAGATGATATCAGGGGAGAGAGAGAGAGAGAGACTTGGCGGGGAGCACACCGAAAGACACCTATAGAAGTTTTGTAGAAAAAGAGAAAGAGAAAAGGACACCTAGGAGAGATTAGGGTTACTGTTGCAAGGATACACTGTTGGATCAAAGGGAAACAATCCTTGTCATTTGCTTAACCATAATACATCAACATTATAGTGAGTACGTGGTAGTAGGAGGTGAATCACGTGAGCATTACAGGGTTGATCAATTTGATTCAGCGTTATGTCCAAGGAATCACACTTGGGAAGGCCCAATACTTATGAAAAAAAAAATATATCAGTTAACCTTTAGACTAAGTGCGAATTTCATATAAGAAGCTTGGTAATAATCAAATCCCAATAGCTATTAGGCCTAATAAGTTAACATGAAACCATAGCAGGTATATTATTTGTTTTGTTCTATAAGGTATGGTATCTAAATATAACATAAAGAGCGCTCCCTTTGTGAACATGCGTTATGACTGAACTTATAATGTATGATGAGAGCGAGTCTTAATGAGTAAACTATTAAGCGATGAACATGTCTTCCTAGAAGTAGGAAGGAAGGGAACACATAAATAAATACCCTCACCTTAAACTCTTCTAAATAAAATCAAGACTTAGGGTTAATGTTAAGTGGGAAAATTTGGTATATGGTTCAATCATCATCTTGTGACTAGGTGGTGAAGGGTTCCAGAAGAACTAGATAAATAATGTAAGAAACAACCATTGTGTATAATGTGTTAGTAAAGTAACCTTTAAAAAAATAAATTGAAATGTTTCTTGAGACACATGACATGAACATTTATTACCATTACTCATTGATGCAGGAGCATCAAGGGCGTTTTTTTTATTTTGTAAATATGTTAAAAGGGGGTGTGACAATTTTTAATATTTTATTAATTAATTTGAATAAAATAGGAGAAGGTGAGGATTTTTGTAAATATCCTTTTATTTAATAAAAGGATATGAGAGATTTAGTTAGTTAAGGATATAAAGGGATAAGATTCTAGATAATAGGATTGTTGAGATATTTTAGTGATATTGAGATATTGAAGGGATTGAGCATTTAATTAAATGATTTTTAAAAATTGTATAAATAGGAAGGGATTTTGAGAGAAAAATACATTGAGTTAGTGTGAGTGAGAGTGAGAGGTTTTTCTGATTGGATGCCTTCGGGCAGTTTGTAAAGGGCCATTAGTGTCAAATATCAGGTCAAAGATAAGTTTGTAAGTAGTCTCTTTTTGTTTGTATGAAAACAATGTTTCAGATTTATATATATATCGTTGATTGAATGAGTAAGTCGTAGAATTGGAATTGACTTGTGATTGTTCTTTGAGTTCACTGGTTTTTATTGTTATGACGATTTGAGATTCAGTTGAATCCGTAGTGAATGGTTTATTCCAGAAGCAATGAATAATTGCATTACATGTTTGATTCCGGTGTTTATTTATTAATCTGCATCAAATAGATTGAAGTGGCAGATATAAAATCTCTGTGGATCAATCTCAAGGAGAAGAAACTTCTGTATAAGTAAATGGTCAATTACTGGAGGGCGCTATTGTATATATTTTCCGAGAGTTCTGTTTTGAATGTTTGTTTACTGTCTCTACAAATGCAGCACGCTGTCATTGAAAGGAATGATCTTCACTGATTTGAAATGAACGCATGAAGCGTTAATGAAACGCTGGTTACTTTAGTTAAAACATAACTTAACTGCAGATTGAAGTGGCTTGGAACGTGTTAACACCATACAGACAGCGTATTGGTAAATCGATGGGGTTTTGAAATAGGCGCAAGTTTAATTTCATTCCATTAGCAATTTATGCAGCAAAAACAAAATTCCGGTTTAATTCATTTGCCGTAGAAATTTTATGTTGAGTCGAATAGTTTTCTGTGGAATCGATTGGTGAATCGAATGCATGGAGGCGCAGAAATGTGGTTCAACTCTGTTTGAAATTCAATTTAAATACAGTTTTTAAATTGTTGAATAGTCTGAATAGCGTGGCAGATTGGCAAAGTAAGTTTATGCAGCGATGAACACAGACCAAGTATTGAAATTGTGTTGTAAATCATTCTGTCTATTCGACTGTGTGTCTGGATCGATATTTTGTGGGCACTCGATCTAATCTTTCATGAATTGATTGTCACAGAAAAATAATGCTTGCAGAAGCCATAATAATGTTTAAATATCCGGTCGATGTGGGAAAGCGTGGGCAAAAAGTCTTCAAATATGGATTGATTGCATTAAGGTAAGAATGAAGTTCAAGACTTTGAAATTTGAATGATGATTTTATCATGTCAAGTTTGTTTTTAAAGGGCGCAGTCCACAGATGTGGAAAAGAAATAAAAATGTATGACTGGTGATCTATTCGGGTAAGATATGAGCGCATATGAAATGGAATTCTGGGTGTTTTGAATACAAAGCAGAACGCTGGTATTAAATGGACAAATCTGAGTCTTATGTATGTAGTGGTAGTACTTGTCATGGACACATTTCTTTTATTGAGATCCGGCAGTTTGGATGAAATGAAAAATTGAGTAGTTTGTTGTTGAGATTTAAACCAAATGTAATATGGTTAGTGGGCAAACATATAAGAATTAAACATATATCTTGAAGGTAGGGGCGCAGTCTTTTAATTAAATCTGGCCATATATGAATGAACAATATGAAATGGGTGCATTACAAGAATGAGATTGAAAAAGGGATGAACTGATTTGATAATATGGAATTCACTTGTTCCATAATCATTGGTTAAATTTTAATGAAGCTTTTGCATGAATGATTTGAATTTGGCATTTGGGGGTTTCTCAAGATTGGGGCTTATTAATTGTTATGAAATGATTTTATACAATGGTTTTAAACCATATGTTTGGAAAAGCTTCCGCATGCAAATAGTATGTTAAGTGAAATTGCCAACTATTAAGGTTCTTGATTTGGGTAAGAAGAGTGAGATGCACGCTGATATGCACAGAGTAGAAAGATTCTGGGTTTGTAGGCCTAGCACTACATCACTCATCAAACAAGGACATCCTTTGTGTCGCCCTTTCATAGGTTACTTGTTTGCTTCATTATCTTACAATTTGTTTTTAGCTTTCCTTGGAGCCGTACCATCCATATGAGTCACTCTACTCCTTCGGTTGGTTACTCTTCCAGTCATATGAACCATGCCTTGATGCCTCCTCCATCATTGCATGATATCACTTGGTGCTCATTAGTCATGCTTCCAAGTCACTCTTGTGTCATGTCGCTATGTGTTAAAGGGAAATATCAACCTGTGTCGGCCATCTGTAGTAGCCTACTAACCATTTTGAGTCAGCCATCCCTATGTCATTTTTACTTCATCGCTTTATGACTTCATCCATACATCACATTGTATTGGTATGTTCAATGTGGATTGATGGGTGATACATCAAGGCCTTCCTTCCACAGACCTTATCATGTCAACTTTAGCTCGTTATCCAAGAGCTCGATCCAGGAACCATGAGAACTACCTTCGAGCTTTCACAAATTAGTCGCAAGATTCCTCGTGATAGACAGTGGGTTTACATAAATGGCTACTCATTGGTGTTTGATCTCATCTCATCTATTCACACTTAGTGGTTTTTACTATGTAACATGGGGTCCATTTTCCTCATTGGTGGATTCCTTCATGTTTTTTACTAGTTTTCCTCATTGGTAGGTAATTAGGTGGTTTCTACCATGTTCAACCTCAACACTACTATTCGCATGATGTATATTTGTACCATCGGGGTTATGTCGAATACCTTGTGTTAGGGACATCTCACTCTTCTATGAAATCCTTCCCAAGCTGCAGTGGAGTTATGTATCATTTATGTAATTTAAGGACTAGCTTGAGACACTTCGCTGTCTGTTATGTGTCCATAGTCCTACTGTCACTACAAGAAGAAAGAACATTGGTGAGGGTCATATTTGTGACAGACCTTTAAGGTCCATCACCAATGTCACATATGGTGATGGTCATTAAAAAAACGTCACTGTAAGTGTATATAGTGATGGTCCTTTCTGTTCCGTCACCAAAGACATTTTCAATGACACTTTTGGTGAGGGTCATTAAAGGCCCATCACTAATTCTCTCTTTGGTGACACTTCTAGTGATGAAATTTTAATGACCGTCACCAATGCTCTTTTTGTTACTTTTGGTGATGGTCAAAAAATGTCCGTCATCATTGATCACTAAAAACCGTCACTGTAAGTGTATATAGTGATGGTCCTTTATGATTCGTCACCAAAGAAATTTCACTTTTGGTGAGGGTCATTAAAGGCCCATCACTAATTCTCTCTTTCGTGACACTTCTAGTGACGAACTTTTAATGACCCTCACCAATGCTCTTTTTGTTACTTTTGGCGATGATCAAAAAATGTCCGTAATCATTGATCATTACAATGAGTTTTTGATGATGCTATGTGCCTGTTAATATATTTTTTGTCAAAAGATAAAAATTTAATACCATTATTGTGGAGAATTTTTTATAATATGTTCAAGGCCATAGTGGTTAGGGTCAGTCAATTTTTAAGAAGTAATAAGTGTATATCATTTCCGCCAAGTAATGACTAGTCGAATAGAGATTTCCTATGAGTCAACACATGATTCATATCTATTAAGTTAATTATTTAACAAATTCCATTTAGATAAATTTCCACTATTGTGTGTAGGAAATATATTATTTAATACATAATCGAGATCTGACAATTCTATTAATGAGAAAGACCTTACAATCCTCAACAATCTGGGCACACCTTAAATTAATGCTTTGGCAGCCACTAACATTTCTTAACACCCCACATGTCTTGGAACATCTTTGTACCTAGAAAATCCAGTGATGACATTGATGCCCAAGCACATGGTGGCATGCGCTAGCACAACATGGAACTCTCCTAGCATGTGTTGGCATGCTGCATATAGTCCCTAGCATGCCCTAGAACACCTTGGTTGAATGCATTGACATACATTAGCACTTGGCACACAATGCCACTTGGCATGTATTGGGACCTATTATTAGTGTGCCTAGCATGCCCCTTTTCAAAAATATAAATTCCTAACTTATTAACCCTCTTACTGGTTCTTCCTTTTGTTTCCTTGACACATATTGACATACCCTCGCACCCTGCGCCACATCCTTAGCACCTAGCATGTATTGGCATATATTTTCACTATTAATTGGAACATGATATAATTAGCACACCTTAGAAATCCCAAGCACACTTTGGGAATTCTTACCATGCCTTGATAATCCCTAGCATGCCTTACCAATGCTTAGCATACCTTTTCACTCCCTCCTTGGCATGAAAACTAACACTGACCATTAACACTAGTCTCTGGTAGTACACGTTCCTCATATTCATTAACTTCCATGAATTTTTACCTAGTGCTCCCTCAATGTTTTTTCCTAGTACTCCTTAACACTCATCAACATGCATTATCACTCTCTAGAACAACTTAGCACTCTTCAACATTCCCTTCCACTTCATCACATGCATAACACTAGTCGCTGACACATATTGGCACTTGGCACATGTTGGTGCTTGGAAAGTCTTAACATGTATGGAATACGTTGAGATGCCTTGGTATGATTTAGCATGGTTTAATATTAAATTTATTTGTGAAGATCAATTGTTGGAAAGTAGGTGAGAAGCATCAAAGGAATACTTGGAACTTAGAATGCATTAAGACTTTGCACTTGGCACCTATTGCTACCTAGTGTTGGTGTGCCTAGCATGCCCCTCTTGGAAAAGGTAAATTGATGAATTATTAACACTCTTATGTGTTCATTTCCTTGTAGTTTAATTTTTTTCTCCCTTTTGTTGTCTTGATAGTCCTTGACGCACATTGACACACCCTTGCACATCTTGGCATGCCTTATCACTTGGCACATCTTAGCATGCTTGACATGTATTCCCACTATCTGGCACATCAAGGGGGTGAAGAGAGATGTAGTCCTAAAGTAGGTCGAGTACGAGGGTCGAGTAAGGGTTGCTAAAGGGAGGTCATGATCATCCTCCAAGAGCAAGATCATCATGTGAGGGTTCAGAAGAATGTTGCATGCCTTAATGGTCAGTTTACGCTAGGAAGTAGGATGGCATATTGTTGGTTCTCTTCTGGCAGATCAAGCTTAAGAGAGGTTTCTCATGAGAATCTAGGCATGTGATTTCAATGGTGTCTTTGTGTGAAGGTCGTATCAAATTCTGAAATGTTGAAATTTGCAACAAGAAACAATGAGATTGGAAGCTAGAAAGGACAAAAAAAATGCACCCACACTGGTGAGGAATTTTGATGCACCAGGAGTGAGGAATGTGGGGCGTCTAATTTATTTTTCCCTTAAATAAATTGGACAATAAATTGTAATTTCATCTCATAACAAATTGTGTCAGTTAATTAAGTCATGATGACCGAGTTAGCTCAAGAAATTCAAGTTGAGGGTCTAATATGAGGCATCTAGAGGGATTCTAATATTTTTGGGGTCTAGTTGAAGTTGATGCATTAGTGGGGTGAAAGTGTAATTAACTCAATTAAATGAGTTAAAATCAGTTTAACTAGTTCTAACTGAGTGATGAGATAGTGAGAGGTCCAGTGAATTAAATTATATTTAATTCACAATGAGTGATCAATCAGATAACTCATAATTCGCTATTAATGGTTTCATGCATGTTAGTTTCGAGGAATACCCAGTTGAGACAGAGGTTAAAGGGAACATAACTCTCAGTTGTATTCAAAGAAAATTTCCCATGTGAAATTATAAAGTCATTGGGATACCATGATGGATTGTGCAATCAAGGAAGACTAATTTTCCTAATTAATAAGGAGTTAATTCCCTAGGAATTTCATGAGCAAGGCAGGCTGAAGTAAGGATGAGAATTGGCTAAGTACTAGATCGAGTTTGGCTATATAAATAGGAGACAATTGACAGAGTGTTGGAGAATCTCATGAGAGATTAAACATTGTATTGTTTCATGATTCCTTGACTTAATACACAATAGAGATAGAGGGGTTTTGATTACTTCCTTTCCCCAAACACATCATGTTTTTGTGCGATTGATAATTTATTTCTCTTACTTATATGTGATTGTGCAATCATGTTTATTTTCCATAAATTGTATGAAGGATTAAATATCTTGTTTTAGTATATTACAAGATCAAATTGAATCTCGTTGGTTATATTTTCTACATGGTATCAGAGTAGGAATTTTTTGGGCGGTGAGTTTGTAGAGAATATTTGAAGATTTTGGTGTAAAATTTTCGAAAACAAATAGAATATTTGGATTCCTTGCGAAAATCTACCCCAATGGAAAAAAAAATCGGTCAAATCGGAGCTCGGATGAGGGAGATATCATCGATTTAAAATCAAATCTTTTTTAGAAACTTTTTGTAACTTTGGGACAATTACACTATGCCCGAGTCAAGAACCTATATGCACTTGAGGTACCAGATTCATGCAAATCTTTGAGGAGAAAGGCATAAGTTAGAGACTTGGTGGTTTAGAGGGAGCATAAATTACCTCTCAACATGCATCCTCATGAGAATCAGTCTCAGAAGGTTGTGGAGTAGTTGCCACAATTGGAGAAGCAGAGAGGAGACCGAGTAGAAGTTTCCACTCAAGTAGAGACCTCCATGAGGGGGAAATTTCGAGCCATATGGGAAGAGGGAGTAGCCATACCTCAAGGTGTAAGGTGGGGTTATGTGTAGATATAATCCCAAGATAAGAAATTTGGGCAAGGTCCATTGAGATGGCATGTCTCATGTATCGAACTTGGCTACGAGGAGCCCACATTATAGCAGTAGTAGGAAGAATCAGTTAGATTGATGTAGTCACATGTCAGCAAGACAGAAATCAGAGTGATAGATGTCAAATACTAGAGCACAAATAGAGTTAGCAACAGTTCAAAGGGTACATATGCATATGTTAGCAGCAATGCAAAGAATCCAGTACTAGATAGGTGCAGTAGCTAGCAGCAGTCAGAAGACTCTGATGATAGATGCATTATACTAATTCATTTTTTCAGAGGCTATTCAGTTTCAGGATTTGCAGGTGCAAACAACACTAGAGAAGTGCAGCATGCAGAACATTCCAAAGGTACCAGATGGGGATAGATTGAGTTCCTTTCTTGTTGAGAGGGAGTGTTGAAATTTGCAACAAGAAACAGTGAAATTGGAGAATAGAAAGGAAAAAAAAATGCACCCACACTGGTGACGACTTTTGATGTACCAGGAGTGAGGAATGTGAGGCGTCTAATTTATTTTTACCTTAAATAAATTGGACAATAAATTGTAATTTTGTCTCATAACAACTTGTGTCAATTAACTAAGTCATGATGATTGAGTTAGCTCAAGAAATTCAATTTAAGGTGATTGAGGTGGATATTGGTGGCCACCCGCCTATTCCACTTGGCCCCTCACCATTGTCTCTTTCAGTTTTTCAGTTTCCTTAATTATAGCACAATTTAATATTTTTGTTAGTTTTTTCGGGTCCTGAATTTTCGGAGCCATTTTGAGGCCCCAAACGATGTTTTTTTGGCATGAAAGGTTTGGAAATTTCATAGATATCATATTAGTATTTGTAGTCCTCAGAGATATCTTTCTAACGAGGTATCATGTGCGTCAAATGAAGATCATATGACCAAGTTACGACCCCGGGAAGTTGGCTGCCCAACTAACCCCAATGGGGCCCATAAACTCTTGGTGTTACATCTCCTCAGGTTATGGTTTTGGTTGTTTAGGGTTTTATCTTATTTTAAATAATAAAAAGACCCTTGATCCTTATTGTAACACAGCTTAGAGGAACAAAACTATCAGTTGTATTTATAGAAAATTTCCCATGTGCAATTATAAAGTCATTGGGATGCCATGATGGATTGTGTAATCAAGGAAGGTTGATTTTCCTAATTAATATGGAGATAATTCCATTGGAATTTCGTGAGAAAGGCAGGCTAAAGGAAGGTTGAGAATTGGCTAAGTACTAGACCGATTTTTCCTAGATTAGCAGGAGACAATTGGCAGAGTGCTGGAGAATCTCAAGAGAGATTAAGCATTATATTGTTTCATGATTCCTTGACTTAATGAAAAATAGAGATAGATGGTTTTGAGTAGTTGCTTCCCCATATACATCTTGTGTTGTGCGATTGATAACTTGTTTCTCTTATTTATATGTGATCGTGAGATTGTGTTTTGTTTCCACAAATTGTAGGAAGGATTCGGTATCTTGTTTTAGTACATGATTAAAAGATTAGATTGAATCTCTTTGGTTAGATTTTCTAAATGAAATAGAAGAGAGGGTTGATACCATCTTGCCTTGTGGTGGTTAGTAGGCTGCAAGGTCTGTGATAAAGACCAACATAAATGGAGGAGGGCTTGCACTGTAATTTAGAGCCATAATAGAAGTCGACGCAGGCGTAATATTGACTGAGTTAACCCTAGTTTGAGGGTTGACATTGAGATTTGAAGTTCATGTCAAGATTCAGTCAAAGAAATGCCCAAAATCTATGGATCAATATGAGCTAGGTCGAGTCACTTATGGAGGCAAGAGTTGTGTTTTTTCTATGTGTGGATAGGGTTTGTTCTATAACAATTAGAAGTACATAAGCATAATTCCCTAGTTAGGTCAGTTTCCTAGGATTTTTAGTTCATAAGGTATGACCCTAAGATCGTGGAAAATTTGCGTAGAAGAAGATGGGTTGTGACCCTTAGAGTAAGGTTTATTTCTACAATAAAGATTGCAGATCTGGAAGATGGTTTGCAGATTCAATATGTGTGGAGACAACAGATCCAAAGGAGGGTGGAACCTGAGCAAAAGATTGAGCATGTAGAAGAAATGTGCCATATGAAGAATGGATTGACATGCAGAGGAGTTGATTTTGGTGGAGTTTCCGTAGAGTTTTAGACAAATATCTGAAGAAACCTATAAAAAATTAGTAAATGGACTGTTAGTGGCTGATTTTTTACCCTAGTTCAGTCATCTATAGATTGTTAGAATTATGATAAGAGGATTAGTTCATATTTGTTCATAGATTGGACAACAAAGATCAAATTGTCGATACATAAGAATAGTGATCTTGAGAGGACTCAAACCATTGTTAGGTGGAAGATTTGAAGAGCCCTAGATGAAGACAATATTGTGGGCCCTAGATCAGTAAAAAGAATTGACTGTGGTTGGGCAGATTGATTAGGCCAAGTACAGTTGTAGGGTTGTTAGGTTACTGTCAAATAAGAGCCCTGACTCTTGTTCTGGTGAAGGACAACAAAATTGGTAGAAGAGCAGGTGTATAGGGCCTAACAATGTGCATACTTTGAAGAACTAAAGTAACAATCAAGTGGGCCAATAAACTAGCCCTAGTTCACTATATTGTAGAGGATTGATTCAGTGAGAAGAAGGGTAGCCTACATAGCCCTGGACTTCTCATCTTGGACCTATAGCGTGGCAAAAGTGGGCATACCAAAGAGTTGTTCACAAATGGAATTGTGAACAACTTGTTACCACTCAAACTAGTAGTGGATCTAAAAGGGGTTCCTAAGAGGGCGACTACTAGGATAAGGGAAATGATGGAGCCTTAGCCCATTGTCACCATAGCTAAGGATCCTTTCTCTTCATAGAATTTCACCGATGGGTGGAGTCCCGGTAGTTTAGGAAGTCACTTTTAGAGTATAGGTAAATGAATAGGTGGGAAGTGACCCTCAAAACCCTTTCCCTAAGATAAAATAAAGAGTGGGACTTGATTTCCTTTTAAGCAAGGGAATTATCTTCGAGGGAGAGAGGAGGGGGATTGAAGGGTTGAGGGAAAAGAATAAGAATTATTAACGAAGTTATCAATCCCTAAAATCCTTTGGGAAGTTGGATTCCCAAATGGTCCTTAATGAAATGCCTTTGACACCAAATGGGACCACACGGGGCCAAGTGGACCCAGCACAGGTTTGAGGATGGAATTTAGCAACCAATGATGTTCCTATCCTAGACAAGGTGATGGGAAAGGATCAGACAAGTGTTTTTACTTCGATAGGTCAAATTGATCCTAGTAGGTTCTATCATTGGGAACACCTACGCAAAACTTGATCCTAGAGCTAGGGCTTGAGGTATTCGGAGAATCCATCGTCGGAATTGGCCCAAGTTCTGAGGAGAGTGAGGGTACCCAGCAATGCAGCTGCCTCTAGGAGATAGAAGTTTTCCTCTAGCTAGATTCCTGGGAAATTGTTACCCTAGGTGACCTAATGGGGCTAGACCTAGGGAATGTGAAAATTTCTTAATCTAAGAAACCCTATTGCAGTATCTTGATTTAATTCTCCTACTTGAATTAAGTTACAAGTCAATTTCTGAAATATTCAATAAATTAGAAAAGTAAATAGTAAATACAACTAGCAACCTACACATATAGATCAAATACTGAATAGCATGCTCATAGACAAAGTGACACATGGATTTTCTGGACAACTATCCCCAGAAAAAACCCAATGTGGGAAAATCGGTGTAGCTAGCTTTGGAGGATTTTCATTATTATGCAGAATCTAAGTATAACAATCTTGGGTACCAAAATTGGTTCACCCAACAGAGAAATAAAAACGACATCAATACGCTGCTCTGAATCCCTCTACGTCAACCTAACTGGCCTACGTCGGACTCTGCGCTACTCAGTAAGGGCATGCGTCACACCTGAAGGGATTACACTGCCCCTGTGCTCCCTGACTTGGCCTGCATCAGCCCTGCATGGCTCCTGCTGCCTCTGCGCTGCCCCTGCTGGGCTCTGGCTAGACTGTGTGGCTCCTGCTACCCCTGTTGCTCTGGCTGGCTGGAATAATTAAGCATAAAAGGCATAGGTAAGAAAGAAGGCACTGGAAAAAGGTAATGCATAACAGCCAGCAAAATTGAAGAAATGAAATGAAAATAGATCACTGTCCACAAATAACTAATATAGCTCAATGGGACTAGAGAGTAAAAGCTTTGAGAACAACAATATGTGCTTATAGAATCATCTAAGAGAACAGAGGAGACTAGTTCATGAGGTTAAAATGTTGTATAATTGTTGGCACATGAAAATTGTAGAATTGTTACAGTAAATATCTGCAGGTACCATTAGTTGGTGATCATCGATAATCATTTCATTTCATCAAATACCCTGATGAATGGGCCTTACATGCTATGTGCATAGAAAAACCCCACAAAAGCTGTGTGATGGAAAAATATTCACACTATATTGAAGAAAACACCTACCAAATAAGGATGACATTTCAAATGGGGCAAGAAACAATAGAGAGATAGACATCGAAAAATTTAAAATGCTAGGGAAATAGGAAAGAAACTAGGTAGCATGGTAGAAAGCACAACAAAGAAAATTATAAAAATGGAAAACCCTACAAATTAGCACCCATCCAAACATCACCACAATTTTTTCTTTAACTCTAAATCTCCAAATTCATCAAATTATATCCTTTATTCAAAACTGATCCTCTCTGTTAGCCATTTTAAAGATAAGGCTGAGAAATTACTACAGAACCATCACCTACATCTACTGATATTATTCTGTGACCAGACAACCTACTTTCGTGAAGACACAGAAAGGTAAACACTCTCTGCCAAGATTTTCCATACAGCCCAGGTTGAGCAACCACATATACATCACCAATTTTTTCTCTTCAGATTTGTAACCTAGAAGAGCTTTGTCTGACCACCTCCGGGTTTCTCCCAGAGTCGCCTAGGCAAGCCCTTTCAACATCATCTGGGCTTTATTATTGTTGTTGATCACTTCCTTTGGATGAGAATTTTGGCACCCTATAAGAAGACTATTGAAACAAAATCCACTCATAAGCTCTTCTTTGAGCATATTTTGCTTCATTTTGGGTTGCCAAAGACCATATTTCTTGATAGGGATAGTAATTTCCTCAGTATTTTCTGGTTTAACCTTTGGTCCATGATAGACATCAAGCTTGACCAAATCCACTGCCTTCCATCGCTAGATTGATAAATAAAAAGTACCCATATGATTATTGTAAATGTCCTTAGAGTATACAATTGTGAGGATCCACATACACATGTTGAAAGCCTTCCATATTTTCAACAAAAAATTGACATAACTCTTCATATTTCTATTGCTCACAAGTATTTTCAGGTGTGCTCGGGGGTCCCAAAAAATTGACACAAATTGATGTAGCTATATTCATGGAATAACACATGAAGATACCTCCCAAACTTGGAACGAGGTAATCAATGATACCAATTTTGAGGAATATATCTAACAAATTAAATAACGAGTTCATGACATTTTATAGAAAGTTGCGAACTCCAAGTACAAGTAGATATGCAATCCATTCAGATCCACATAAGGTTCAGGTTGATGACGAGTTATGGTTGGACTTGCATAAAGAGCAATTGACAAACTCCTAGAAGAAGCTCATACCATTTTGATACGAGCCTTACACCATCACCAAGGCTATGGGTGAGAATTATTTCGAGGATAGTCATAGGATGATTTATATTACTTCAAATGTATATGTTAGGATGATTTATGCTTGATGGGGTGCATGTCTAGAAAGAGTTCCTTTAAGAGAATGAAAAATATGATCGCATGATTACTTACATAAGTAACTGTGATATCTACCTGAATGACACGAGGTAACTACATAAGAGATTTTAAAAGTGACATTTTTAAGGTTTTTTTTATATCAAGGTACGTGGATCATTATGTTTTTTTTCCAAGGCATTTACATATGACTAAATTTTTTAAGTATTACATCACTCTAATATTATTTCTCTTACATGCTCCTAGGTTATAATTCAAAGAATCATAGGTACTAAAATTCATGAAACTCTTGTTTTTTTTCTCTAAATAACTAAATCTCCCAAGTGTGCTATTCTTAATATTCAAACTTGCCTATTGTTAATACTACTTCCTCTAATTGTTATTTTTCCTCCATAAGTAAGCTGACTACGAGGTGGACTTGAACCATTATTAACACGCTAGTGTAGTGTTACTTATTTGTATTTAAGAAGCATAAGGGGTGGGGTTGGTATATGACCATCTTTGCTATTGTTTAGTGCCATGCCCAATACTAGGTTCTCATCCTCTGTTGGCCTTAGGATATGGTTTCTCATTAGTTCATTTAATTCTTTCCCATTTGCAATCTCATCCTACATTGCATCCAACCTGCTACTTTGTAATCACATATCTCTCGTAACCTCACTCTAGTGTGTTCATTAGACCTCATTGAGGTGCATTGACTACCACTCTTTATTGAGCTATATTTTATCGTCAACCCTTTGTTTCACAACCATCCGCTCACCAACTCACCTTTCTCATTGAAATTGTCCAACTCTCTCATCCTCACTTCATTACTCTCTTCCTAGTTAATCTACTTTTGCAAATCCTCATTTCCTTCTTCATTTTCTCACATCAAGTTCAACCACCACTCATTAATTATCTCTACTTCCTCAAAACTTATTCAACTTACTTTTTGGATTTTATGTCCTTCATAGCCATTTAGTCTTTTGAACTCTCATCTTTTCCAACCCCATTGTAACCCATTACTTTATTACTTAATGCAAATTTTTACACCACCATACCATAATCAACCACCATACCATAATAAAAAAGTTAGTAGTAGGAAACAACTTTTCCTAATCCTTTTAGAGTTTGTGTTCAATAATCTCTCTCAAAACCCTTTTTCCTTAGCTTTTGAGTAAAACTAGTTCATGGGATTTTTGTTTTTCGAATATCAAAATTTTTCATTTCCCTAGTCTATTTCGCTCGCATTGCAGGGTTTGTCCAACGAAGGAGGAAGGGTGCACCCATGCTATCCAACTATGATTTGATACACTTGGTTGAACTCAAGAAATTGGAATCTTGGTGCCTCCAATCACGGCGATTTCTATCCCAAGACTACCACGAAAATCTCCATTAGCTCCATTACACCGAGGGGTTCAAGTGGGATTATTAGAAGAGGTGTGGATGGCCATGATCACGATCACTTCCTGTGAGATGAAATACCTAGTTTTTCGTTACCTCCATGAATCAGGTGAGAGTTTGTATTAAACCCATTTCAGTGAAACCGTTTTATTTTATATGAACATCGCATGTAAAATTGTTTTTCAATGAGATTTTTTGAAGCTTTCCATGTAAGTGCCAAATATTTTGAAATTTAGGGTAATGGTAGACTTAGTATGCTTCTTACTCTACTCTGTAAGATTTGAAGCCTTGCTGCACTGGTGAAAGAGTTGTGTATATCATGTAACCAGAAATACTCTGTAGCTTAACGTGGAAGTGGAGGACATGAGCGAATTCGAAGTGTAATCACAACAAAGACATAAATATGTCTGAAACCCTAAGAGGAATTTAAGGTATTATATCGTGGTTATAATCCTAGAAGGAAAAATTCACAGTTCTGCAACATTGATTGAAACCCCTGCGTGCTAAATATTTTGATTCGACCTTTTTTTTTTCAGGACGAAAAAAACACTGTTATATATAATAGCTCATATTCTTTGATCAAATATCATTTTCCAGCACATTAGACATACCATTCTAGCATATTCCAGATAGCAGGAAATATATGAACCCCATGAAGAGGCAAACCAAATCCATCATAAGAACAGTACAAAGGCCATAAAGACACATAAAAACTCTACATACCAACCACAGAAAACTCATCCAATACGTAACTGAATAGAACATCACTGAGCCCAGATACATACCGAGGGTGAGTGGGAACATCATCTGATTGAAAACAAAATAAAGGAGAATATGGATAAAGGAAAAAAACAGAAAAGGATCTGGTATGTACAATGAAGATATAGCCTATAAAAGCAGCATAAGAAAAAAGGATATCATGCTTGCTTGCAAATGTATTCTAGCCTGCTTGAGAAGATCAGACTCGCTTGATGTAGATTATGATAGAGGAAAAGATTGAGAGTCCAACAGAGTGGAAGCCCTATAATGCATGATCTGAATAGCACCATATGTGGACTCCAGCCCTCTTTTGGAGAGAAGGTCAACACACATATTTTTCTCCATATGTATGTGTTGAATAGTGTAGGCTTGAAACTTTCCTAATAGATACTTGATCCACTGTACCCAACCAACGCTATTGCTGCATTGCATTCCACATATGTCGTTGATCCCATCAATGGTGTACTTCGAGTCTCCATATATGTGAATTGATGGGAGATTTAGAATCAAAATAATGGAAACAGATCAAAAACATGTCAAATTGTTTTCGGTTAACCAAAATAGTTTCAATCCCAAAACCTCAAAAAAATAAAAAAAATTGAATGTAATTAGAAACAAATCGATGAATCAATGATTCTAGCACATACCATGAGCAAGGGAGGCACCTTCCCTGGGTAATTCAAGTAATAGAGGTTTAATGTGATATCTTATTTATATAATTCACTTAAATACATGTATTCTGTTATCATACTTCATTGGCATTACTCTAAACTCATAACCACTAGGAAAAGCATTGCTCAAAACCCCTACCAGGTGAGAAATGAAAATAAAATAACTTATTAGTATATGTGTTTCCATTTTTACAAATGAAAATAATGTGATATTAATTCCCTCTGAGGCCCTTTCGTTGAATGCATGTTGTAAAACCTTACATTTGAATACAGTATCCCAATAAAACTCTAAGAAAGTTGATAGACAAATGGCTTCTTGCAAGATGTGATGTAATGCCTGTTGGCTGAGATTCTTATACAACTTCATCCAAGAGTTCTTTAAGACAATAGATTATATCCAAGCATGTTAAAACAGATTCATTTGGTGATAGTAAAGTAATTTCTTATCAAAAAGGTTTTGGTGTGGCAGGGGGCACACTTAGCCAAAGGATTGCTTTCAGTATCATGGCATAAACCAAACATATAGCCAAAGAAGTACTTTCAGGACCATGCCATACATCATGAAAGTTCTTTATTTTATCCGTGATCATATATAATGTACATTTTGGAAGAGATACTGGATGTTCAAGCATGGAGTTGATATACTATCAAAATTTGGTAGTGTACTTTAGTAAAATGACCAAATTAAGGTCTCCTAAACCATGATCATGGTCAATATAGCTTTGATTATGCTTAGTTCTCCCATAACGAACACTAGCAAATAATTGTGGAACTTTATCCTGAAATAAGAGTTGCATGTTTATGAAATTAATCTTGTTGCAAATTACAAGCACAATAATCACAACTGGGAACATTGAGAGGAAACAATTCTAGTGCACCTTGAATAAATAGATTGAAAATATGTAGCTTGGATTGAAACATTAAGAGTGAATACATTAGGAAAATAACTTGTGTCTGTCAGCATTCTAAGAGTATATTTTCCTATAGGTGTGATTTATTTCATAATCAATTGCTCTGGAAGCTTTCCCTGGATGAATATTTGAACTTTTCCCTTAATAATTGAGAAACTGTACAATGTCATTTATATAAACGCCAAGTAATAACCACAAGACGCTTTGAATATTCTGAATTCTTTGGCCAATTTCAAGAGAAACTAAGCATGTAACTTAATTAAAGAAGATGATGCACATGCAAAGGGCATGCAACAAAAAAAATATATGATGTTACCTGCACAACCATAATACATTATGCCTAAAAAAACGATCACAAATATGCCCCCAGTTAATTGACTTCCACCATACTACATCTAGAACAATCTTCAAGAAAAACTAAAGGCATTCAAAAGCTTCTACTCTCCATATGCACTCTCTTTTGCATTCCAACGAGATATTTTTCCTAATGGTTTCACTTATTTAGTTATCACTCACTCTGGTAGCTTGCCCTGCATGAAGATTCCAAGTTGTCCCTTCAGAATTGAGCACATGTAAAATTTCATTTCATTAAGGTCCATAGGATGCTCTGCATATTCCAAACTCTTTGGCCCATTTTTGGAAAGACTAGGCACGTAACTAATCGCTGTAGATGAAACACAATAAAAAAACATTCCTTCAACAGAAAAACTATATGATGTACAACCACAATATAGTATGCCTCAGACAACTTCTAGAAATACCTTAAGCCAAATTAAAGGAATTCAGTATTTTGTATTCTCCGCAGGTACTCTCTTCTTAGGTGTGAATCTGAGAAAACTGCTCTGATCAGCTTTTTCACCTATACAGTAAAACACAAACTGTTACTCCAATTGCAGGCAAAATTTATCAAGTGACTTGCATAGAATATCCCCAGGGGATGTTTCAAAGAAGGATAAATTTCCCTATTAAATAATGTAAAAATTACAAGATATCATAAAAGCACTCCATTTGAATGCAATTTTCGCAAATGTTTTAGGGAATGGTCATCATCTCATAACTGGGTAATGATAACTGGCATCAAACCAGAGAGGCAATATTTTTATATAATAAAAATTTACTTGCTCCTTTCAACTGTGATTTTCATGCAATTAGTATTTGTTGTGAACAACTTTCTTGCAACCTTGTGATTGAGAAAAAGCACACATGATTTCCCACATAATTTCTTGAGAAAATTTATATGAATTAGAGTGCTGCTTTGATCATTGAATAATATTTATTCGGATGATGAGTAGAGCTAATTTAGAGCTCTGCTTGTGACAGCTGCAACTCTATCCAGATATGTTTCTTAAGTGCTCTCCTTCAACTTACAAAGCAACAATTCTAGTGCACCTTCAATAAATAGATCAAGTACAAAACTTAACCATTTCACCACAAAGTTTGCTTTTGGTTCAAAATGATCAATATGTGGAATTAGAACAAATTATTGCTGAGGTTTGTGCTAGAACATATTCCTTAAAAAGATCCTTGGTATTCAGAAAAGAGTATTTGCAAGAAGGATGGCTAGAGATTTATTGGAAATACACTAGCTCTTGTTAATTCATAATATTGGGTCAGAATCCAAGTTTTTTTCAATTCCACGGATTACTCCCCACATTACCTACTGTAAAGAAATGAGGAGCCGTATGAGGTGGGAATTTCATGTATGATTTTGAAGAAGATAACGTTTCAATGGAATGAATGACCGTAATGGATGTCAGCTCCATCGGAAGGGGTGTGAAACATGTTTCCCAAGGGTTCAATGTCCAATATCTTGCAGGACTCTTCAACAATTAAGAAAACATGTTAACCTCTTTTCGAGGTTGCTTCTTGGTTGCCCTTCCTTTCCAACTTGTCGAACAATGCTTCATCATGTTCCCTCTCAAACTCTACAATTTCCCTTTGCAAGATAGCTTCACAAAATTCAACTCCTTCATTCAAAAACTAAAGAAATAAACTTCAACACTAATCAGGACCATTGTCTGATTCAAATTCCACTTGTTGCAATTCCACAAGCAACTTCCACTAGATTTTCTTTCCTTCTTCCCCATCTCTATCACATACTTTCATATAGGGTAATCTATTGAAGTTGTAACTATGGTTGATCTTCATCATTAATATTTTGGCCCTTAAATTATGTAAGACATGTTCTTCATGTCATTTTACTTTAGCCGTTGAGATGCATATAATGACATATGTAAGACATATTCTTCATGTAGGCATCAAAGAGAGGAAAATAAATTTTCAAATTTAAATTATTTTTTCCCCCAAAAAGGAAAGTAAACCCTCCAAATGATCAAGCCGATTCCATCAAGGGTCACAACCATTCGGCCTCATCAACACTAGAAATATGCCACTCGTCCTCCTCAACACACAATTAGTGGATTACACTTCTATTCATGATAGTCCTGAGGCAGACCGAGTCCCATTCTTTGAGGAAGATCCAGCTCTGAGTCAGATCTATTTCTGGGCAGAAGGTTAAAAATCTTAGCAGACCGAATCTTTGGGCAAGATGAAGAAATTTTGGGTAGATAGACCTAAGTTGTCTAAAGGGATTCTTGTAAGAAATTTGACCAGGTGTGACCAAGGCTATGTTAGAAGTAAGTTTGATTTTATGTCTGCCTAAAGAACTAGATGTATCTCTATTGAACTAGATAATTTCTCTATGGAAAAGGCTGTTGGGTTTTTAACTTTTTAACTAAATACATTGCAGAACTAAAATTAATTTCCCAACAGAGTTTCACGATACACATTAGCTATTTACTGATAAAATTATGAATACTTGTAATAGCTCACCTTTTGGAAAGGGAAAGGTCCTATTGAAGTAGATATATTTTTAGTCTCTGAGTTTTTCACTGCATCACATTCACTCAAATTAGCAATGACAGATTACGAAACTAAAGACATTGTATAGCTAAAATTCATGTTCCAACAGAGTTCTACTATGCTTGGGTGTTAGATATTTAGTGATCAAATAATTAATACTTGTAATAGCTCACCTTATGGAAAGGTAAAGGTTCTATTGAAGTAGAAACTTTTTTAGTCTCTGATTTTTTCAGTGCATCACTTTCACTCAAATTAGCAATGAAAAATTTGTCAAACTTCTTAGAATTTTTCAATAATGAAACATTCAGATCCTGGACATTTTCAAGAGTAAAAATATCAGTGCCGAGTGATTTCCTAATTTGTGATCCACTATTATGATAGTGAGTGGCTTGTTCACATGCCTTTTCAACTTGTAAGTTGGCAAGAAGAAAAACCTGCAGTGTCTGTGTTGCCAGTTCCTCATAACCTGGGTAATTAGAAGTACATGTTATTACACAGAATGCACTTCCAACAGACAAATGTTTTTGAAGTGATGTTTTCCATTTGTGTGGAGAAGAATGGCCATCTTTTAATTCACGTGCTTATATTGTAGATAACGCTTTTCTTTGTGCACAATTAGCTTTACTTGGTTCGGTAATGTCTTTATTGTATAACACAATACTCACTGAAGTTGTCCTGAGGCAAACAATGTAGCCTTGAAATATCCTCTGGTTCTTGAACTTCAGAGGCCATAAATCGAGTTGTTACACTGCCCATGTAAATTATCTTAGCTTTCTCCATATAAGAAGCTAGTTTATGGTTACATGTATGTGCCATATTTTCACTAGTCCATGGTAACATAGAAGACTCTTCTCTCTGACTCAAGGTTGTTGATGAAAACTTTGTAACACTTACCTGGGCATACTTAGGAGATATTTTTTTCCAAACACACTCATTATCGTTCACCATTTCCAAATCTCTGACTGCAAACTCCTCTTCCATGACATTTTGATAAAAAAATACTGAATATTTCAACAACTAATTATTTTCATTGTGCCTGTTAACTAGAATTTTGGTCAGATATTTTCATTTGGTAAGCACATCAACAGTCTAATTTTTTTATAAAATCCATCGATAATTGACTACTATCTGTTCATCGTCATTTCCTAACAATTGCAATCCATCCAGATGACTCTTTTAAACCCTTGATTCAATTCATGCTTATGAGGATTCTAATTAATGTGAACCACAGGTTTTGGAACCTCTTGCAATCCAACCACTGCGATGTCTGCTTCAACAGTCTCCATGGCATGCTTCTATGTAATAGCTTGACTAATTTCATCCAAAAATGAACTAAACATTCCTTACATTTGATTCTTTAAAAAAGCATCCTGACAAGCACCTACAAAATTATCCCCTGGTTTAGATTTCTCTGATAATCGAACAAGCATTTCTTCCATTTCCTCCACAGAAACTTCTCAATATTTCACTAAATTTTATTATTTACAAGAATACAATGACAATATTTACAAATGCAATATTGTGACACCTTCATCTAGGGAATATGTAGCATGCATTCTTACATCATTCTCACTGGTTTCCTCCAGTGACAAATCCAAAACTATTCTCTTTTCCACCAACACACTACTTTTCAGAATGCCTTTGCAGGGTAAGAAATATAGAACTCCTTGTTTTTCCACTAAGGCAACATTTTCCTATAACAGCCCTATGTTATGCCTCCCTACATTATCTATGTGAATTTCTCCAACTAACGACTTTAAATTCCACTGGATTTTTGCACATCCAAAAATAACATAAATTGAACAAGCTGCCTCAGTTACTGCATTCTTACAGTCAACCTTTGTTGCATGCATCTCTACATCACTTTCATCATTTACATCAATCACCAACTCCAACCTACCGTGCACCATTTAAAAATGCGATATCTTCATGTGAAGTTACTCTAGCACATTCACTTCTTTGATCTATAAAGGAATTTAAATGTCCTGTCATTTGTCGTATGAACATTCTTGAGGGACTCCTCTTTGAGATGATTCACTACAGAGCCTGACATCCAATGCCTCTCTCTCTATCCCAAAGCATCCATCACTTCATAAGAGGATCCATTCACAGTGTTAATCTCTCATGACTCCTCAATTGATCTATCACTCTTTCTTGAAAACTCACACATTTCACCTTCTGCGTTATCACTTGCATCTAGATTATTAACAGAACCTAGAAAGGTGAAATTCCATCCACTTCTTGGTCTGGCACTCCTTCCAATTTGGCAGGTAAATGATCCTGCTGAGAAGTCTCCTTGGCATGCATTGCTGTATGATCTTCCTTGCTTACATCAAATATCAAATTTGGTATTTCCTCGATGTCTACCAGAAGAGCATCTTCCAGTGGAACAATCGAACATGTTTGATTTCTCTCATCTAACAAAGATTATGGTATCCCTTTCATTGTCACTCTTGCAATAGCCTCCTTTCCACTTGGCACGTTTTACTAAGACTCCACTTAATTCCTCCACGACATCACAATCCCCATTAGACTCAATGAATTGTTCCTCCACATTTTCTTTCTTATTTTCATCTAATAAAGAACCCAACATCCCTTGAATATTTTTGTATTTCAAATCAATTCTCACCAGATGAGAAGATACATCCAGGGTGGCATGGTCCAAACTTTTTTCAATCCTTATAAATGGAGATGAATATTCTCCTTGTTCATTCCCTACCTCCATCCAGTTCTTGTTGCCTATGCATTTCTTTTTCCTTCCTCCTCATATGATGTACTATTTTGAATTTTCTATTCTCTGCATATCAAACATTATAAAGCCTCTTGCACATTGTTCTCATCTCTTTCATTTGAACATAATTCCGATAATCATTGCATTTATGAAGAAAGGATATATTCATGTGAAACCATGTCCAACTACTTCTCTTGGCTAATGCCATCACCTTCATCCCATAGAGAATCCGACAATTGAATGTTGACTTGACCACAGCCATTGCTTACTTCCTGCTGAGATTGAACAAGAGAATCAAAATATCTCCTTCTAGGGGGCATTACTCTATGCTTTGAACTTGAATTTTTCCTCTTTTCCCTTCTCTTCTATCTCGAGACTCCAAAAAATTGCTGCAACCCATCCTTTCTGTCTCCTCTGCCCACTGAAATTTCAAAAACACTTCATCCTCGCCCTTATATGCTCCTTCAGTTTGAAATCCAAAATCATCATTTCCACTATTCTTGTTTTCTGCATTTACTTCTGTTGAATCTGTATTTTGTTCTAGGTTATGCGTATATTGTTTTAAATTATTCACTTCAGAACATAGACCAATCATAAGAATATTCTTATTTTGTGCAGGCCTACAAATCAATGACTGAGGAGGAATTGGCAATAAAAAATAAACCACATTGCTTAGAGGCATTCAACAAAATTGGTAGATCTTTGGTGTTTTTTCTCAAATTCATCCCGGACTGTTCAGACGCTGGCTGATTCTTCTTACCTGTATTTTCAAACCCATCTCCAAAAATATATAGCCATCTAGAAGGTAATGACTCTTTGAGCCCTTTGAAAATATACCACATAATAATCTCCGCCCACTTGTTTGAGCTGGTTATCAACTCACCAATGTCTAGTCCAAACAAGTTTCCTTCAATGATCAAATTAATTTCCTCTTTTCAAATAGAGTTTAGAAGCATTTGCATAGATTCTGGAGTTGTTGCTTCTGACCATACATTTAAAGGTCTCAAATTGCTTGATTTATATGTATTTGCACCATTTTAACTGAAAGATATATTGTGCAAAGTTGTTTCAAGCTCAAAAGTATTATCCTGCCTATAGAAGTCTGAACCCCAATAATCCTCGCAGTGGCCACTTTCACCAAGTAGAATATGTGCTTCATCAACATCATCAAACCTCAAACCTCAATTTCACTTCCAAGTTTTTCTCTATAACAATTTTTGTGAGTCCTGCTTGCCAGGCACCAGTTACAAACTTTCTTCCACTTGAAAATTCACAACAATTGAATTTAAATTAGCCTCAAGTGGGTTGTATTTCATTTTTAGTATATTTCTCTTGATTATTTTCTTATACAATCTCCCCACTTCTCTTATCGATTTTCCAGCGTTCCTTTGCACCTCTTGGTGCAATTGTTGGTTATAAGAATATTTAATATTCTGGATCTATCGATTTGAGATGGATATTGCAATATAAATCTGAAGGATCCATGAGATTTCTTCATGTTTGATCATATTTTTTTAATGTTAAATGTTATCTTGCAGGAAAATTTCAAAATTTTAAGTCATATTAATTTAGTACATTAATGCAAATTCATACGCTGATACAATGGTGCAAATGCATGGATTTAGTTGTTGAATGATATATGATGGTTTAATAGGAGGACAGGACACTCGCACCCACCACTATAAGCTTAAGATCCAGGATTCTCATGAAAACCAGTCAAAGGAAGGAGCAGTGGGCAGGTTAACCTTAAACATATGTAAAACCATCCTTAGTTTCACTAGGTGCAGAGACGTTTCGTTACAAGGTGGACTAGCTGTCATATTCATCAGTTTTGATTTTTTTGTAAGATGTCTCATTTCTGCAGTGGAATTGGTTTTTCTTGATGTTCTATGCATTCTTTCTGGTTTATGTCAATGGAGGTGATTGAATCACTAAGGGCGACTAGAGATGATCGGGGGCTGAGGATGTCAAATTTGGAGTAAATTCACAGAGGTAAAGTGACAGCAACATTGACAGGGACATTAAGGTGCAAAAATAATGGAGCAAGAGACAATCAGTCAGATCTCAATTGTGCTATGGACCCACTCTGCTTTCTAAGCAAGACAGGGAGGATTGGTGTTAACTTTGTGTGGTTGATTGATTTCCCATCAAATAAGAATAACATAAAAATTATAATTTCATTCATGTCCACACATGATTACATACGTGCATATAAATAAAAGCTAATTCTAATCTTAGAGAGGGAAGTTGAGAGAATCTCTCAACTTCCTCAACAACCCAATCCAAACTAAGTAAGCATTATCCTAATACCCTCCCTTAATGCTTAATTTACAAAACATATAATACTTAATCACAATTACAATACTTTGAACTTTCGTTTCTTTTTCTGATCTGGTCTTCATCAGCAAATATACCTACTCTGCAGTTGTCTGGACTTCGCTCTTTCTTTCTCCACATCTTCGATCTTGCCTTTCAACCCATTTAAAGTACACCTGCTTCTGACCATCAATGCTGACTTTGTAAGATTAAAGATTCTTGACAGCCCCGAAGAAGAGCCTTGACACTAAACTACCCTATGGAAATATTTCCATCTGTGAAATAACCCCAAAGAATAAATTTCAACAGTTTATAGGAAAATATTCTAGGTACAGAATATGATCAGTGATTAATCTTACAAAGTGACCTTTACACAAATGAATCTCACAACAACAAATATAAGCTTAAACCCCATACACTTGCAAATCACATTACAAAACATGCTTTAAAATTTTTTTAAGAGATGGATCAAGAGGTTCATACTCACTTGAAGAATCTTCATAAATTGCTTCAGGTGAATCTTGCGAAAATGTTGCATAGGCTGATTTTTTCAATTTTCCATTTAAAAGATCTCGAGCCCGAATTTTGCAGTTGAATGCTGTATGTCCATATTTATGACAATAGAAACATTCTGTCTTATTTTTATTCACCCTTCCCTTGGAGAATAGTGTAAGTTCATTATGTGAACTAGCCTCTATGCCACCTATCCTCTTTTCTTCTGCCATAAGAGCTGCTATCATTTCATCAAGTGATTGATGTGGCATTTGACTTAGAGTAAATATGGCATTATCATATTTTGAAGATAAGCTATTTAATAAAATTTCCTTTGCATCATCATCATCTACTTTAGAATTAACTTCTGACAACTGTCTCATCAAAGATATTAACTCATTTATGTGTGTTGACAATGATGTCTCGCTATCCATTTGGAGTTTAAACAATTGTAACTTTAAGAAAAATTTTGCATTAACAACTTTTTCCCCAAATACCTTATTCATTTCTTCCCATATTGCTGCACAAGATTTCTTTAAGTTAATAAGATGTAGCTGGGAATATGCAAGTGATAGTCCAAGGATAGACTTGGCTCTTTCCTCTCTTTTTTCCCATTCAATTAACTGTTTAGCATCTGTAGGTGTTTTTTCTGAGCCTTCTACAATATTCCATAAATTTCTACTCTTCATTTGCAATTGAATTTTTACCTTCCAAGTGTAGAAATTAAAGCCATTAAACTTTTCCAATACAATATGCTCCATGCTAAATCTAAAACTCTACATATCTAAAACAAATTGCAACTTAAACTTAATAAAAAAAAAAATGAGCTCACGCTGCTTCACGCTGGTAGAGAAAAGTGGCAGATTGTCTTCACGCTGGCGGATTGTCTTCCAGAATCTTTAACCAATTTAAAATGCATCTGGCTTAAAGAACAGTCGTTCAGATTCTCCAGAAACCGAGAAAATTGAAATAGAGAACCATTCAATCAATTCTATGTTCTGATTCACAAAACTCTGATATCTTCTCAAATCACAAAAAATCGAAATAGAGATTGACCACACACAGTAGTAGAATTAGTAGTTTTAAGACCACGAAACGAACGTTTTATCAACAAAAACAACTAGATCTGCTGGGAGATGGAATTACGATCTGCTGAATTGAGCTGGGAGACGGACGGAATTACGATCTGCTGAATTGAGCTGGGAGACGGAATTACGATCTGCTGAATTGAGATCTGCGGAATTGAGCTGGTTCAATGAACCATCCCAGGAAAAGAAATGCTAACTCGAATGTTCGAATTCTCTTCTAAATACTAGATCACCATCAATATCGTAAGAGCTTACTGTGTATGGTTCAGGTGATAACAGAACGCAGGGTTCCCACTATTGAGAAGATGCATTAGATATTCAACGAAGTGGACATTACAGGCACTCCGATACCAAAATAATAATAACATAAAAATTATAATTTCATTCATGTCCACACCTGATTACATACGTGCATATAAATAAAATCTAATTCTAATCTTAGAGAGGGAAGTTGAGAGAATCTCTCAACTTCCTCAACAACCCAATCCAAAATAAGTAAGCATTATCCTAATACCCATGATATATGCTAGCACTAATTTGGAGGGGATGATTTGGTAGATCAAACCCAATACACGCTATTTAAAACAAATGTGTGAGGGCAAGCTATAAGAAAAAAATTGCTTGAGTAGAGATGAATTGGGTTGATCCATGATGGATTCTGAATTGGGTTCTTCAGGTTTGTTCTCATGGGCTATTCAACATAAAGAACATAAACACTCATGTACCTCTCCTCCGCTATGGCATCCTGGATCAAGTTATTATCCCATATCTACAGACACGACATGTTCATATCCATACCCCATGTCAGCCAGGGCAGATGATATTGCCAAAGGTAGACAGGAGGTCATGAAAATGTTTGAAGGAATGCATGAATCAGCTTATGAATTGTCCCTGAGTGATCTGGTGGAGTAGAAGGCTGCCATGCAGAAGATATCAAATGAGGAAGTGCATATAGAAAAACATAAAGCAGAGGAGAGGAGTTCAGGAAAGCACGACAAGAGGAAGACAAGTGGAAGCTATATAAATGGGTCAAGTAAGAGTAAGGGAGAAAATACTAAATAGTTTCTTCTCAATATATTTATTCCCAGAAGCTTGACAAACCAATTTCATTCTACCTCTAGGTCAATACCCACAATTTTTTCTCAGGTGAAGAGCCATGATTCAGAGAAAGGATTAGGGAATACATATCCTATTGCAAACCTGTATAAGATAAAGACGTCCTATTCTCCTACTGGTTCTTCAATTGGCTTCTCCAAGGTGTCTCCTAAACCATCTTCTGCCCAGGATGGTTAGTCTTATTAGGTTCTCCCAGCTTCTACCATACATACTGGTTATAATTTTGGCCTTTGGAAATTGAGCATGAGTCGATGCTCATTCTGTTGCGGGTACACTTTCTTCTCCAAGATTATTTTCCAGGTGCTTCTTCTGTGTTTCTCTTCATGCAACTTCTGAATTTTCAATTTCTAAACATTGAATATATTTTATCTTAATTATGAACTGGAAAACCCCAGGGTTCAAGCTTAACTCCATGCTTAATAACCACCCATGGCTTAAGAAGTCCACACCAGTCACTTACAAATTCAGAACATCACAATCTATCTACTTACAATTTCACTTATAACAGCCACAGTGCCTTGAGATGCTATCTTTTACTCTTAAAATGTGGGAACATAAGATTATAACTAAACGGGGAGGTAGCAACTTCATTAAGAAATTATTATTTTATTAAACCTATCATTAAGGAGTGGAAAGATGGAACCTTAAAAAGTTTTCTTTAGATGTTTCTTCCCACGTCAGTCTTGTTGTCGAGTGTGAACTTCATCCATGCTTTTTGTTGAAGTTTTATCAGATTTTATCTCTTTATGATCATGTTTTATCCATGTCGGTTGACATCAGAACAGTTTTTGCCATGCAAGTAAACTTTGAGAAAGCAACCCCTGAGTCATCCTGAAGTCAAATTCTTTTTGCATATACATCAAAAAATGTTAGGACATGCTAGTGAAAAGTTGGAAACTACTAATTAATTATTGTCTGTTTTCTTTTCAATTTTTTTTTTATCATGAGAATCGATAATTAAATACTGTCATTTTTCTTTCTATTTCTCTCCCTTTTTTTTTTTTTTTTAGTATTAGGAGAATTTCTTTCTTTTTCCTTTTTTTTTGAGTATTAGGAGAATTTCTTTCTTTTTCCTTTATTTTTTATTTTTTGGGTATTAGGAGAATTCCTAAACTTACTTCCTGTCTTTGAGGAGGCCCAGGGTCATGTTTGAGTGATTGACCCTATACTCCTGAGCCTAATACATTATGCAACTGCCCACAGACACGCTAGGTGTGTTAACTGAGTTTCAAACCTGCGTGCAGCCTCAATATTTCTCAGCAAAAAAATTCTTCCTTGGACTAATCTGGGGGTGGTCCAGGATCAACATTTGTGGCTGCCTTATAACACCACGAGTATATCCAGCAACATGTAAGCCAGATATACCAGATCTTATGATTTAGAAAGAGCCTTATAACACCAAGAGTATATCCAGCAACCTGTAAGCCAAATATAATCCAGATATACCAGATCTTATGATTTAGCAAGAACGGAGACTCTAGGAAATGGGGAGTCTACTCCTTGAGGCGAGATCATAGCAGGCCATATACTCAATGGGATTTGAATCATGGTCTCGTTAGTTTCACCCAGTGAGGCCATATACTCAATGGGATTTGTACCGCGGTCTCGTTAGTTTCACCCAGTGAAACTTACCGTTAAACCACATATCACTGTATAATTAACTATTCTCTATTACTTGAAACATTTCTAAAACTTTAAAGTCGTGGCTGATTGGATTACTCTAACACTGAGCCGCTTGCCCTTTCATGAGGTGGTTTAATTGAGTTTTGAACCTGGGCAGGGCCTCAATATTGGTCAGCAAACACTTTCCAATGCAGGTCATCCACTGTTTGGCCTAGCACAATAGGCTAATTAATAATTGTCTGTTACTTGAAACATTTCCGAAAATTTTAAGTCATTGGTTGGTTGGATTACTCAAACACTGAGCCAATTGCCCCATGCAAACACTTTCCAATGCAGGTCATCCACCGTTTGGTCTAGCACAATAGGCTAATTAACAGTGTGTATTACTTTAAACATTTCCGAAAATTTATAGTCCTTGGGGTTGGATTTCTCTAACACTGAGCCACTTGCCCCTTCATGAGGGACGCCTTTAAAGGTTCATCATAGATGTGTGTATTCATATTTCCAACACCCTCGTCAGGCCACACTTTGGCTAAGGTCCCCTGCCTAACCTCAAGCAAAACTAGCTCTATCCCCGTCTTGAAAATTATACATACTAAGATTTACCCCAGATTTTCCCTTGGCCAATGTGCTGCTGTACTACTGAGCTACATGCCCCTTCATTGTGGCCATCATTAATGGTTCAACCTAGATGTACGGTTTTCTATCTACAAAAAAGAAAACACCTGATTTGGAAGTAAAGCATAAAAAATGAACGAAAGAGAATTTATAATGAACAAAGTTTTTATGCCAACATTCTACCATATTCCAAAGTTGTCATGTTTGAATTCTAAGTCATTTATATAGATTTTAATCATTGCTTTACATTTAATTGAGTATAATTGTAGCCCAATTCATTTCATATTTAATCATCCCTGAATTAGGTGTGCTCATGTTCCTAAGTCATGACTTTTGGACCTATGTGTGGAAGTGCTCGTTGTTCTGTTTCCAAAGGTTTTGAAAGTGGTCATTTCAAAAGTCATCCCCATTTCCAAATGTTGTCCTTACCCTGTTTCAGGCAACTAAGACTTCAAAATATTGTGCTCTTTTGTTGAATCAAAAATTTTATTTGCATATTAAAGACTTGGAATCCAAAAGGAAAAAGTGGTTCCATTTAAAGATATGTGCAACCTAAATTATCCAAATTTTTTTTATTACACTCCATCCATATATTTCGTTGCAGCATTCCTAGTCCTTTAGTATTCAATTATAACTCTATAAAATGAATATGGCCATCCATATTCAAAGGCTTCTGCTTTTCTTTGCATTATCTTCTAATAAGGATTTTTATTTCCAAGTAACTCAACTACCAAAGGTAGTACATGTGAGTAGAGAATTAATTCAACTACCAGTTATTCTCCTACATAGTACATGCTTTGATAGATTATATCAAAAGTCTTACCAATAACATTGATTGTTGTATGTGGACATTTTTGTTTAGGATGGTCCATTACATAATCAAGATGAGGAGATGGATCATGCAATTATACTTTCTCTTTCTGAAGAACTAACCAAACCAGATGGTATATGATGGCAATTTTATTTTTTTACAGTTACTTTTAGTTTAATTATATCATTTAGCTCAATGCTTTTCATATATTCAACTAAACCTTTGCTTCTTAACAAGACTTTTTCATTTCCATGTTTTAGTGAAACTATTTATGGTTTGATACTCTCATACAACCTTTATCAAGTTACATGCACTCTCATTAGAAAAAACAAGAGAATTTTGCTTGCCATGACTATCTTTCTTTGTCATTGTTGACTTAAGAAATTTTTTAGCTAAGAAACTAGTTTCAAGGTTATGGCATAACTTGTCATATAAATTGAACATAATTTATATCCAAAATGTTAACTTATAAACTACTTAGCTGGTTTTAGGATTTCCATTTAAAATATACTTCAGTTTGAACTTTGAACGAGTTGTTCCATAGACTTGAATATTAAGAGATTTTGGTGTAAGGATTAAAAATTAGCCCATAAGGCCTCTCAGTTATTCATTTATTTTATCTAATATAACATTTACTGTTAAATTATAATCACTCGGCACAAATACACCATAGATCAAGATCATACTTTGTAGAGTGTCGTAGAATAAAAATAGGAGCAGGGACACTGAGTTCTTTCTGTTTTCTTGGTTCTTATTCCTTTGGTGTATCTTTGCACCTTTAGGGGCAATTACTATTTTAAAGTTTAATTCTTTAAAGGGTGCTAGCTCAATGGAAGAGCACCTACTTTACAAGCAGGAGGTTGGTGGTTCGATTCCATCGTGCCCTGATATTCATATATAGAGAATGTCGAAGATCAGTTTTTGGTGACGGATGCTCTTTTGGCTATCACCAATGAGCTTATGGTGACATTTTTCGACCCTCACCAAAATATGAAATGGTGACGGTCAACGAACGCCACAATATATACGCATCAATAGTGACGACAATTAAAGGTCCGTCACCATAAATTGTTGTTGTTTATATGAAATGGTGAGGGTCACTGTTTGTCATTATAATCATTGTTCGTGACGGACCTTGATGTCACCAATGCATTTATGGTGACGGTCAATGAACGTCGCCATATATATGCACCAACAGTGACGGCCATGAAAGGTCCATCACAAAAAATCGTTGTTGTTCATATGAAATGGTGACGGTCACTATCCGTCATTATAATCAATATTAGTGATGGACCTTGAATGTCATCATAACACATATATTCAGCGACACCGCCTTTGGTGACATTCAGTTTTTTGGTGACGGAGGCTATTGTCCATCACCATTGCTCATATGAAATGGTGACGGTCACTATCCGTCATTATAAATAATTATTGGTGACAAACCTTGAATGTCACCACAACACCTATACTTTTGGCGACACCACCTTTGGTGACGTTCAATTTTGTGGTGACGGAAGCTATTGTCCATCACCATTGCTCATATGAAATGGTGACGGTCAGTATTCGTCACTATAAATCATTATTGGTGACGGACCTTGAATGTCACCACAACACCTATACTTTCAGCGATGCCACCTTTGGTGACATTCAGTGTTTGGTGACGAAGACTCTTTTGACCCTCACCAATGAGCTTATGGTGACCATTCTCGCCCTTCACCAATGTGCTTTTTTCTTGTAGTGTGTTGTTTACTATCACATAGATCTGCATTGTATTTGTTGATGGCTCTGCTCTATTTTTTTGAGTCACATGAATCCACTATGTATGTCTTGGTGGCCATGTTCTACCATTTCATAGTATGGATAAATAGTGTATTTTATGGCTGCCATGTTTTGTATTTCTAGCGACCGAACATGGGTATGCTCGACTCAGGGATCTTATTAACACATATGAGATTTCAGCTCTTATGTCTTCTATTCTAAATCCTTGGCTTAGTCTCCTCACTCTTGTTTTGACATCTGAGCTCTCTCATAATATATTTTCGCCAACAGCTTCTCCTTTGACCTCATACATTAGGTGGCATTTTTTATTAGCCTATTTTTCTCCCTAGAGTTCATGCCTTTGAGATAGCATGGTGCTTGACCTTTTTCTTAACCTTACACTTTCTTTTTTCCAATCATGACATGTAGTCTCATGGATGAGGGCTTGTCCGTGTGACTTCAACCTCTCATTCGCTAACAACCCGCGTTTTTCAGATTGACTCATCACCTATTCGAGTTGAATCTTTTTAGAGTCTCGTGGCTTCGAGGAGATCAGTTCGACTCATCACCTATTCGAGTTGGCTAAGGCTTATCAATGAGAAGCTTCCATAACTTGTTTTAGTCCTAAGCGTCTACATTTATCCTCTTAGGAGCCTTCTTCATCCTATCTATAATGGACCATGTGAGAGAGTTGGGCTAGCCAAAGATTTTGGGATCGGTGCTTTAGCATCATATTTACGTTGTGAGAGACAAAGTTTATGAGGTTTATGCTACTTGAGCCTTTGTTTATCATGGATTTTTTCCGAGGAGACTGCAAAATTTTGGAGAGGAAACGCTAAGCGAAGGTATATGTGTATCTTGATTTTGGATTAATAGTAATACACGTTCCTTCTGAATATTTACATATTTACAGTAGTTTTATATATTGTTTCTATGGTGTTTTGAGTTAACAATTTCGTCATGGAATGTTTGGGGTTATGTGTAGGGGTTAAGATCGAGTGTAGACGAAGCAGATCCTTCCAGTAGAGTGCTGGGATTTTGCAACAAAATCAAAACCCTTGACAGACCTACGAGGAAGCGTGATGCAGGCTCTTTTATTTTTATCACCTAGAACTGTTTGTATGTTGCATGTATGAGCATTGAGTTGCTAACTGATGTATTTATCTAATAGCCATATTTGTTTTTGTTTATCTGTGGGGCACAAGATCACGGAACAATATATACTTGCATGTAAATTTCATTGCAATAACCATGATCTCATTTAAAGAAAAAAAAACAAAAACAAAAACTACAAAGTATACTAATAACGGCTTATCATTTTGAATTATTAACCGCATATGCTACTATGGTATCATGTGCGGAAAAATTCGTTGACGTTGGGAAGACGACGTGCCACTAAAATTTGTAATGAAGCCATGACCAGATCGAGAAAAAACTTACATCAAGATGGGACAGCACGAAAGTAATTGCCATGGCCTGCCATCTGGAATTATTGAGCTTGTATACTTTTCGTTTGTTTTTCTAGATATTTTCAACTACGCAGTGTGAATGCGGATCCAATTTGCGGCTGGAAAGGACGCGCATGGAATGAATCGTGTAATAACCAGGTACCACTGTACCACGTTGTTCAGGGAGTAATCTCAATTTCTGCTTAGTTGAAAAATCTATTTTTCTTCACGGATACTTGGTGGATTGGTTGGAACACTAAAGGAAATAAAGATAAAGATGGGAGTTTCTGCTAAAACATAATTAACATCCATTTTATAAACAATTTTCTGTGTTATAAAATTAGAATACAGGGCTATTGTGACTTATTTTTAAAGGATAATTACCTTTAGGCCTATTTAGCAAATGTAATAAAAAATTCATATAACAAAACCAAAAAAATTGACTTTCATTCATTTATATAAAACTCAAATTACCAGTGTCATAATGTTGTGCTTTTATATTCAAACTCAGTCACTATCATCTCTGTGAACAAATGGGAAAATCCAATGGCAAGTGGACTAATATGAGAGCATGTGCCTTGAAAATTTTCAATAAGGAAGAAATAAGGATGGATGGTATGATTGTGACAGGAAAACTCATTTGGACTAGTTGGTACTTCTTAATTCATTTTGGTAGAAATGGCTTTTGGGAAGCATAATATAAACTACAAGAATAGTATTTATATTCAATCTCATTGTCCCCGGTCTGAACAATTGACAAAATCCGATGGCAGGTGGAGTAGTATGAGCATGTGCCTTGAAAATAAAATAAAGAAGAAACAATGATGGAAAGCGTGATTTTCCGACGAAAACGCAACATCCAACATTTACCCAATTATACTATGTGATTTTAAAAACAGATTTTTTTAATTAGTAAATGTTTGAGTGTAATATTTTATTTTGTGGTTGCTTTATTTTACATTATATATTATTATTATTATTTTAATTATAACTTCAATGGATGTATTTGGTTTTATGTATTTGGTTTTATTTGGAGAAATATTTTTAGGGTTTATTTTTTAAAATTTGTTTATTATATGATAATGAACATTAATATATATATTTTTAATTGTAAATATTTTTAGATTGTAAAAATTTGAGAAAATATTTATATATTAAGAGATGGATTATTGATCTTGATATATTTAGAATTAAGATAGATTTACAAATTTATATAGTGTGAGTTTGAGAATGCCTAATGATTAAAAATATGTGTTTTGCCAATAAATTATCTACATATTTTTGGACTTTAATACTTCAATTCTTGTTTTAGATAGTTCCCTTGTCTCAATAACTAGATGATCCAATACACCAATTTAATATTTCCTTTAACTATAATCTCAAAATTATATTACTATTCTTATATATTTTAAATGAATTTGATCCTATATAATTTTAAAAATGTCATTTACAATATGATATAAAATGTTGATTTTAATCTTTTCAAATAAAAAAACTAAATTTAAAAATCTTTAGAATCTCTAACTTCAAACATTGCACATGCCAAATTCTTTTTTCTTGCTTTTAAATATAATTATTTTATTTTTCCAAACTCTTATATACTTATAATTTTATTTACATTTCCCTGCTTAATTTTAATTTCTAATCCATTTTATATGTCTTAACATTACGTACTAAGAAAAATAATAGCCAATGAAATGAATTGCAAATCCTTAACAACATTATAATACGTATTTTGAATTTCGTTGACACTATTTATGGTTAGGTTCATTTCACTTGATTGTTTATAATATATCGGGATCAATATCAACAAAGTGGTGAATTAGTCTTCTTGGTACCATCTCTTCGGTTAATACACTTAATAATATTCCACTACATTATCATTCATCTTCAGTTAATACACTTAATAATATTCCACTACATTATTATGCATCTTTTGGTTTGGTGTCATGTAATTTATTAAAAAAAATTGATACATGTATTTGTATTTGATTGCACTGAATTATTTTTAATTGTATTATCACCTTTTTATTATTTTGCAATATATGATTGCAAAATATGTGCAATACTTAATTTATCTAAATATTTTTTATTTTTATTTTATTGTCATTAAAATCAATACATATAAATTCCTTTTCTGTGTTATATAATAGGATTAAAATCAACGTAATTTAGATTATTAACTTAAATTAGTTTTCACTATACTCTAATTTAAATAAATATATATTATTGTTCAACATTATATTATTGTTAAAACAAATTTAAATACTCAATTTATAATTATTAAATGTACATTAATTAACATTATATCATTGTTAAAACAAATTTAAATACTCAATTTCTAATTATTATATGTATATTGAAATTAATATATTGCATTATTTCATAATGCATATACTTTCAATTGTGAATTTCGAAAATAAACATAGATATATAATATTTTTCAAACTTGAAAATATTAATTGATTTTGGTTATATAAAATTATAATAAAAATAAACTTTATAAATATAAATTTTAATAAATTATTTATTTTTTATTATATAAGATTATTATAAAACAAGAATTTTATTTATATTTAAATTTCATTATGATGTAAATATCTATATTGTTATTGTTTTACAATTATTTATAAGTTATTTTAATAAGTTATAAGAAGTAAATTAGCTGTTCATGTCACTAAAAATATTTCTGACGTAGATATCTCTAAATTGGTTAGCCTCTATCTCACCTCGATCCTCTTCAATTTTCAAGGTGAGTTTTATGAGAAAACTTGTGGTGTTGCGATGGGCTCCCCTCTTTCTCCCATTGTTGCTAACTTATTTATGGAGGATTTTGAATCGAAGGCCCTCGCCTCTGCTAAATTCCGCCCTAGGAAGTGGAATAGATTCATGGATGATACTTGTGTCATCTGGCCCCATGGTCAAGAGAAATTATATCTGTTCCTTGGACACTTAAACTCGCTTTCTGATTCCATCAAATTCACGATGGATGTAGAAGTTGATGATTGTCTCCCTTTCCTCGACATCCTTCTCTCAAGGAATGCAGATGGTTCCATCTCTCACCGATTTTTTCGTAAGAAAACCCACATATAACAGTACCTCCATATTGGTTCTCATCATTTTCTAGCTCAGAAATTTAGTGTCCTCTGCACTCTTGGGACTCATGCTTTTAGAATCTCTAATGACAGGTCCTTGGAATCAGAGAAGTCCTATATTCTTGACGTTTTTAAAAATAATGGTTACAGTAGATCTTAAGGTCCTAAAGCCTTTCGAAAGTCCTATAAAGGATTGAGTGGGAAATCTACTCAAGTGGATCCCATCTCTAAGCTCCATCTCCAATTTATCCATGGGACAACGAACAAAATTTCCCATGTCCTTAGAAGAAATAATGTCTCTACCTCTTTCAAGCCTCTCTACACTATTAGAAATTATCTTGGGTCTGTTAAGGACCCTATCGACCCTAAGGACATGAAAGGGGTTTCTATGATTCCTTGTTCATGTGGAACTCCTTATATTGGAGAAACATGTCGATCCATTAGGCAGAGAATCCGAGAGAATGTTGTAGATATTAGGCACAATCGGTCCCGTACCTCAGCTCTTGTTGAGCATGTGGAAATATCATGTCACCATGTTTGTATTGAAATTCCAAAGTCGTTGCCAAAGTAGAGCACTTCCACCATAGGAAATTGAGGGAGGCAATCAAAATTAAACGACATACCAAGAATATGAACCAGGATGATGGTTGGAAATTAAGTAAGAGTTGGATCCCAGCTCTTGCTAGGTAATTTTTCTTATTTGGTTTAGAATTTATTTATGTATATTCAATTTTCTAATTATTTAATTAATTGATTTATAGTTTTATTAATTTATTTCTTTCCCCTTTCTGTTATTTATTTATGCTCGTCATTTTTTATTTATTATAATAATTTACCCCTCTATCCTAGGTAAATAAGTTTATTTTTATATTTATTTTATTTTATTTTATATATATTCAATTACTAACTAACTAATTAAATAAATTGTTGTTGTTGTTGTTGTTATTATTATTATTATTATTATTATTATTATTATTATTTAATCTAATTAATTTATTAACTAATTGAGTTCCTTTTTACTTTACTTTTATATTTATTTATTTACTAAATTATAATTCCTAACCCTCCATATTTCTTTATATATTAACCCATTTTTAAAATTTTATTAATTAACTTATCATTAAATTTTAACTGACTAACGACTAATTCTTTTATTTTTACCCTCCCTAATCTTTGTTACATTTTATTATTATATAAAAACTTCTTAGCCCCCTTTTTAATAAAATATTTAACTTCATTAATTTATTATTTTTAATAAAATATTTAATGTAATTTAATTAATTAGTTATTGTATTCTAGTTCCTAACTAACTTTCTAACGACTAGTTCTTAACATCTATTCCTATTGACTAGTTCTTAACGACTATTTCCGGATAATGATGCATCTCTACTATTTATTCATTAGGATCGATTTTTTTCCCAACCTTGTCATGAGGATGAACCACATTAGATGGTTCAAAACATCGACCAAATCCTTATTATGTGATTAATCCAGAAGAAACTCATCTACATTTATCTTCACAACTATTATCTTATCAAATATTTTTATATAAATATTATTTTATTTAAATTAATTTTTTTAGTGAAATACTCTGCAGTAATATTTATATAGTCTATTTACTTGTCTAGATTAATTATATGAGGAGATAATTTCATAGTTATTCATCTCAAAATAATTAATTTTAATGATATAGGTTCTGAATGTATTCCGATAATATTACTAATGGGTTTTAAATGGATTAGTTTACAAGTTAATAGCTTAGAATATAGATTAAGGTTGAGTAACAAGATAGTTGCAATATTCAATTTGTTAGTGAAATGAAATCCACAGAATGTCGTACCTCTAAGAAAAGAGACAATATTGATGAGCCTATCTTTGTGCAAAGACGTTTTCATCCATAAAAAAATGATTCCATGTCAAGTCAATACGCTTTTTCCATGGCATACATCTCTTTCTCCCAGCTCATGTATTTAGCCTCGATTTATAACTAAAATGGAGTTCACTCGTGACAAAAAATGAAGAGGTGAAAACTAAAATGGAGCTAACAACTCTTCTCATCATTCAAAATAGTTAAATAGAGTACATAGGAAGTATCAACCATAAATGACTAGAGTGAAACTTAACTGAAATCAAGAGAATCAAAACTGACTATGACAGCTAGCAGATGATGAAATAAATATCATGACAGCTATCATACTGTGAGATTAATTTCTCTAAACCTCCTTATAATCTCAACGGTTACAAGTAGTGGCCCTTACAATGCCTGCTCTCTCTCTTTGAAATTCAAATACATTTTTTCCCAAAGGCTTTTTGAATATATCTGAAAGTTGATCTTTTGAACCGAAAAAAGTAAGTAATATGTCTCCATTATTGAAAATATCACAAATGAAATGAAAACGTGTGTCGAAGTGATTTCTCTTTTTGTGAAAGACATGATTTTTTGATAAAGAAATTGCGGAAATTCTATCACATTAAATCATAGTTGGCTCATTCTGAACATTCAGAAGATCTGCCAGTAGTCTTCTAAGCCACATTACTTAACAAGCTACTGAAGTGGCAACAACATATTTTTCCTCTACTAAAGATATTGAAACGTTTGGTTGTTTCCTGGATTCCCATGAAATCAAATTGATTTCAAGATAAAAAAAACATACCCTGCAGTGCTTTTGCGATAATCTAAATTTCCTGCATAATCGATGTCTGTATAACATGAAAGTGATTTTTCTTCAAAATGTGTGTAGATAAAACCATAGTCTTCGGTACATGTAATATATATTAAGATCCTTTTTGCAACCTTCCAATGAGAAATATTGGGTGATTGCATAAACCTGGAGATAAAAGTAGCTGAAAACATGACATCACGTCTAGTTGTAGTGAGATCTAATAGACTACCAACTAGACTTTTACACAATCTGGAATCAACTGGTGGTGCTAAATCTTGTATAATCAGTTTGGTGCCATGAGAAATTGGTGTATCAACTCATTTTCAATTTTTCATTATGAACTTTCGGATGATGTCAGTAGCATATTTTTTTCACCAACAAAAATTTTATTAGTGAATTAGCTATTTTCAATGCCTAAGAAGTATTTCAGGGCCCCTAGATCAGTCATATCGAACTCTATTTGCATTTTTTGTTTGAAGTCTTCTAATATGATATTGCCTGTATAAAGAAGATCATAAATATAAAGGAATACATTGAAAATTTTTCCTTCATTAGTTATGGTATACAACATTGGCTCATGGCTACTTCTACAAAAAACAATTTTGATGATATAGGTGTCGACGTAACTGTGTCAAGCTCTTCTAGCTTGTTTCAAGCGATACAAAGCTTTCTTCAACCTGTACACCACATTTTGTTGTCTTGAAACTTCAAAACCTGGAGGTTTCTCCACATAAACTGCTTCCTGCAATATACCATTTAAGAAAGAAAATTTTACATCAAGTTGATAGACTTTCCATTTTTGTTGAGCTCATGTGGATAAAATAGTTCTAGCAATGTCTAACCTTGCTACTTAAGGAAAGGTTTCACCATAGTTGACACCAAACTATTGTGATAATCCTTTGAGAACCGAAATTCCCTTATGTTTCTCAATTTATCCTTTTTCATTTAGCTTGGTATTATATACCCATTTTACACCAATTTTGGTTTTCTCTATTAGTAGATCAATTAATTCCCAAGTCTGGTTCTTATCTACGGCGACAATTTCTTGGTTCGTTGCATCAACATAATGATTTTATTTAACTGCTTCTTCAAAATGGGCTGGTTGAGACGAAAGAAAGGAAAACATATTCTGTTGATCAAAATCACCCTCCTGATCATATAGTTTTCATATGATTCTTGTTTTATGATTGTCTTCTAAGATGTTGAATTATTGGTGGATTCACTATTGGAAGAGGTACCATTTTCGAAGTGGTATAGATCTTCTTGAGTCTGGCATCTTGGTAGCTTTTGTGGATAAATAGGCTGATTTAAAGCTTCGTCAATATGATCATACCAGCATCTATTTTCATAAAAATTAACATTTACGATTAAAAAAAACTTCTTGGAAACATGATCATAAAGACTATAGGCCTTTGATTGTTCACTATAGCTTATGAAAATACATATTTCACTCCTATCATCAAGTTTATTTCTTAGCTACCCAAGAAGATGTGCAAATGCCAATCATCCAAAAATTCTAATATGAAATACATTTACCTTCCTACCATGCCATACTTCTTGAGGTGCTTCATCTTCAAGAATTGTTATTGGAGATTTTTTGAGAACATATACTATTGCCAAAACTAATTTATCCCAATAGTCATTAGAGAACTTCTTCTCATCAAACACACATCTATACATATTCATGATTTTTTTGGTTTTCCTTTCTACTACTCCATTCTAATGTGTAGTATATCTTGTAATGGTCTGTATGATGATTCCTTGTTGCTAAAAAAACTTTGAAGTCATTGGGGTTTTATTCTCCTCCTTGATCAGATCTGAATACTTTCAAAGGATTTCCACTTTTCTTTTCTTCTTCTGCATTGAACTCGTTGAATATTGAGGAAGTATCTAATTTATTTTTGAGAAAATAAACCCAGATCTTCCTTCTATAATCATCAATGAAGGTCAGAAAATAAACTCCACCTCAAATGGAATGTGTCTGCATTGGGCCACATATATCTGTATCGATTAGCTCTAAAGGCTCTTTTGCTCTAGAGGAAGAAGTTGGAAAGCTATCTCTTTTATGCTCGGATAAAATAAAAATTTCACAATTACAATATTTTTCACTCATAACAGGGAAACCAATAACCATAAAATGTTTCTGAACCGCGTAGTCTTCATGAGAATATTCCCATACCTAGAATGTCATAATTGTGACTCATCTATTCTTGACACATTGTGGGAAAAACAATGTGAAAGGTTTCAACTTCTAAGAGTCAAAGGAAACATAATATTTTTGGTTTCTTTAACCTTTCCTATCAATATTCTAATAGGAGGTTTTTCATAGATATAAAATGTGTTCCCTTGGAATATTACATCATAACCATGTTACATCAATTGACCTACACTTATGAGGTTGCGATTCAAATGTGGAACATAATAAACATTAGGTATGTATTTATGTTGACTCTATTTGGTAAGAACAACGAAAATACCTTTCCCTTTGGGTTTAATATGGGAAAAATATCTAAGAGTAATATTAGATGTTATGGAGGCATTAGTGCAAGAAAGTAGATTTTTGTTACTTGTCATGTGATTTTTGCAACCACTTTCCAACATGACTTTCTTCAGAAAGAAGGAAGTGATGCAGGGGCATTTGAGCCAATATGAATTCAAATTCAGATCTGAAAACTGAAGAGGTGGTTATGAAAATATTTATGCAAATTAGGGCAAAAATTAGTTAAAACGGATTGTTGATCTTTGTAAAACTAATAAAAGAGAAGCCTGTATTACATGTGGAAGGGAGAGCGAGAACAATGTAGTAGCGTAAGAATGTGTGACTAAGGCTGAAATGTCTTAGAATATAACTGCATTTTGTATATAATAGAAATATAGTGTTTTGTGGATTTTCTGTGCGTTGAATTGGGTTATTATAATTTAGCTTTATGAATTTAAAATTTGAGTTGTGATTTTTATTTATCGACCATCGATCTGATGAAATAGAAGATCGTTGAATAAGTTGTTGTGCGGCAGGATTAGATCTGCAATCCAGTAAAAAATATAATGTTATAGTGTGAATTTGTCACAGGTATGGCAGATTTAAACAGTGACAGACTTACATACAGTTGAATGGAGATGGAGCTGTTTGGCACTGTGGAAATAATTCAGAGAATTCGAACAAATTCTGTGTATATTTTGTTTGAGATTGGCAGTGATAATCGATCTCTGTTTAGAGAGTTTATACAGGTTTAAAAGACTTGGAGTGTTAAATTTCATCGTGCGATAACCATCGCATCATCAAGCTAGAGCGCGAGAGCAAGTTGCTCGTTGGATTACAAATAGAGTTGCATGAGCGTAAAGTATGTGGGGCCGAGTAATTAGTTGATCGGTGGGATTTGGTAAGCCTAAAATTAATGTTGGGTTTAATGATTTCCATAATGGTATATCAAATCGTGTGACCAGTGGTTAAGATTTAAAATGAAATGATATGCGGTGGGAACCAATATTAAATGTGTGGTGGCTTATGTTTCGAATCAAGGTCGAAATTTATGTTAATGAAATGCTGGGTTGTAGGACCAAGTGTCCTTATTATTGTTGGCATCTTCGGTAAATTTAAACCCAAGTATGACTTAAACCAAAATATTCCTTCTATAATCATCAATGAAGTTCAGAAAATAAATTCCACCTCAAACGGAATGTGTTTGCATTGGGCCACATATATATGTATCGACTAACTCTAAAGGCTCTTTTTCTCTAGAGGGAGAAGTTGGAAAGCTATCTCTTTTATGCTTGGATAAAATAAAAATTTCACAGTTACAATATTTTTCACTCATAACAGGAAAACCAATAACCATAAAATGTTTATGAACCGCGTACTCTTCACGAGAATATTCCCATACCTATAATGTCATAATTGTGACTCATCTATTCTTGACACATTGTGGGAAAAACAATGCGAAAGGTTTCAACTTATAAGAGTCAAAGGAAACATAGTATTTTTGGTTTCTTTAACCTTTCCTATCAATATTCTAATGGGAGGTTTTTCATAGATATAAAATGTGTTCCCTTGGAATATTACATCATAACCATGTTACATCAATTGACCCACACTTATGAGGTTGCGATTCAGATGTGGAAAATAATAAACATTAGGTATGTATTTATGTTGACTCTATTTGGTAAGAACAATGACAATACCTTTCCCTTTGGGTTTAATATGGGAAAAATATCTAAGAGTAATATTAGATGTTATGGAGGCATTAGTGCAAGAAAGTAGATTTTTGTTACTTGTAATGTGATTTTTGCAACCGCTTTCCAACATGACTTTCTTCAGAAAGATGGAAGGAAACAAACATTATTTTGGAGGATTCTCCTTCATTTTTGGAAAGAATCACACTACCGCTTTGTTGATCTGACTGTTTCTTTCTACTTTCATGTTCATAATTCCCAAATTTCTTGCAGTAAAAATAGTGGACATTAGATTTTCTCTATGTTTTCGTTCTCTGTGTTTGGGTTTTTGAAGGTATCAACTACTATGTTGCATGATGATGTTCTGATCTTCCTCCATCTCAATTGATGCTACTGCTATATCCTCTGCATCTTCCTCTGCCAAGAGATAGTTGTACTTTGAAATATTGTTCTGTGGAATATTCTTCTAGGTTAAGGGTTGTTTCATGTGCCATAACTGCTCTAGTCAACTGTTTTACTAAGAAAGTTATAAAATATTGGGATTCCAGAATTACAGTTACAACCAGGTCATATTTTGTGGGTAGTCTTCAAAGATTTTTTTCAAAAATATTCTCATCTGTAATTGATTCACCAATGAGTGTGATCTGATTGACTATGGCTATGACTCTAGTCATGGACTGGTCACATTCTCTATGTTAGTCATCTTCAGAATTTTGAACTGAGCTCTCAATTTGTGCAATTTAACAGTATTCACTATATCATTACCTTGATACGCAACTTTCAAAATATTTGAGGCTTCTTTTTTTGTTTATGTGTTAGTTATCTTGTTAAAGATAGAGTCATCAACTGAGTTCTGCATTCAAGATTGGGCTCTGTGTTCTTTATTTCTTATTCTGCATAAACATTCCTAGATTATTTTTCATGGTTTCTAATGCTTCTTGGGTCGGCTCTAAATAACCATTTTGCACGGTATCCCAATAATCCCAGACTTGCGAAAATGTATTCATTCGTAAAGACAAAAACTTGTAATGTTTTCCAAGAAAAATTGGGTTTTGTGGAAAATCACTAGAGGAAGCAACTTTTCTTTAATGCGTGCGTTTTCACAATATTCTTTCTAAGAATTCAAAAAAAAATTCTTTAAAAAAATACATCATTGTCTTCTTAAAAGAAAATTTAATAAAGGTTTTCTTTATTTCAATAATCAACACTTCTTCAATAGAATATAATAATGGCTCCTGCTTTTTCAAAAAGAAAACACTTTTTAAAATCCTTATTTTTTTAAAATAAGACCACTCATTTAAAAAAAATTTAAAAGAAAATAGTTTTTATGAGCCTCTTTAATAGAGAAGTACATTCAGGTGGTTATCTCACTATTAGACAAATTATTTTAATACTTAAAAATAGTTATGGAAGAAAAAATAGATTTAAAGTGTTTATACATATAAAATGAGATGGTATGGGGTGGTCCAATTCATTTAATATTGTAAAATTATAATAGGAAAACATGGAAATGTGCTCCAACAAAAAAACAATCATCATTGCACTGGGCAGTAAGATGGATCATATTTATAACCGATACAAAAAAATTATTAATGTATATATCACCTTCATATATACATATTTCTTTCTTGTGGAGGTTTTTGCATCAATTTACTGTTTCAAATTAATGCAAGTATTAAATATCAATCCGGGTTGGTGAACTTAGAAGCATCCCCAAAGTATATGGGTTTCAATTACAATAAAATTTTGAAGATGAACTATTTATGGTTAGTTAAATGCATATTACAAATTTATAAAAACTAACTTAATTAATTTCTAAACAATGGATTAAGATATATAAAATAATAATCAAGAGGCTCTATGTTCAGAGATCCTGGTTTTCCTTAATTACTGGTTGCATTATATCATCAATACCGTTGTGAAAACATGAAAGCAATAAATCTAACACTAAACAATAGATTAAGATATATGAAATAATAACCAAGAGGATCTATGTTCAGAGATCCTGGTTTTCCTTAATTACTGGTTTCATTATATCTTTAACACTATTGTGAAATCATGAAAGCAAGAAATCTAACACGAAACAATGGATTAAGATATATGAAATAATAATCAAGAGGCTCTATGTTCAGATATTTCGGTTATCCTTAATTACTAGTTGCATTATATCATCAATACCATTGTGAAAACATGAAAGCAGGAAATATAACTCTAAACAATAGATTAATATATATGAAATAATAATGAAGAGGATCTATGGTCAGAGATCTCGGTTTTCCTTAATTATTGGTTTAATTATATATTTAACACTATTGTGAAATCATGAAAGCAGGAAATCTAACACTAAACAATGGATTAAGATATATCAAATAATAATCAAGAGGCTCTATGTTTAGAGATCCCAGTTGTCCTTGATTACTGGTTTCATTATATCATCAATACCATTGTGAAAACATGAACGTGGGAAACGACAAATCTAAGTAAACTAGTTCACAAATTACAGGTAAGAAAGCTAAGAACTGCACTTAGCTTAGTGTGGGGGCCCTTCCACCCTTGCCTTGAACACTTTAAGTAAACTCATCTACTCAAGACTTCAAGAAATAAATCAGCATGTAGTAGCATCAAAATATGATAGAAAAGATCCTCTATTATGTCTTCAAGTCTCAAAGATGATAATAATAAGTCATACAAGTTTCAATGTCAAAGCCTTCCAAGTGTGAGGCTTAAATAGATGAAATCATAAACAAATTGATCTAAAATGTCTCAAGTAATCATAAATATACATATCCTATCATATCAAGTCGAATCCATCTATCATATCCATCATAATCTAGAAAAATCCCATAAAATAAGAGTGTTGACCTAGTTTCTAGGGATCCTCCATAAAGACTGGTCCTATTTGATCGCATTTGATTGAGCATATTAAAGCTCAATTTGATTTTACCAACAAGTGTACTATTACTCATATTTCCTGATATTTCTAGAAACATATCCTTCTCGAGCCCAAGTTTCTTTCACATATGCAAACCATCATGCTATTACAGAAATTTCTGCTACTGTCCAAAATTGCACTTAAATTCCAATTTTCACAAAAACATCTAATAATTGAAAAACATAAATTACATACATACATACATACATACATACATACATACATACATACATACATACATACATACATACATACATACATACATACATACATACATACATACATACATACATACATATATATATATATATATATATATATATATATATATATATATATATATATATATATATATGCATATTTAGGCCTATGTGAGGTGAATATGATGGTAAATGGATGAATAATCTAGAAAAATAAAATTTATTTCTTAAGGAAAAAGAGATAAAAAACAAGGCCCAACATCTCCCCCAAACTGAAGATCAAGCATGTACTCATTCTATTTCCTCTTTGACCTTCAGAGTCCTGATGATGATCCTATCCCTAATGCTATAACCTCATGTTGTGCTATGTGAAAAATAGAGTCCATGTCCTTACCCCGTTCTTCTTTATAGATGGAGGTTTTTACTTCCTACTTCTCATACTTAGATCTCCAAGAGTTTTTCTGCTGAAGCCACTTGAAAGCCAGTGTGTAGGGAATATTTTTTTTGTTTTTCATCTTCTCCATCTCTTCACCAATATTTTCATTCTCTTTAACCAATTTTTCATTGGTTAGTTTGTAATTTTCATTCTCTTCTTTCAAGTGTCTTTCCATGATTTTTTCTTATTTCTAAGCTGTCAGTAAGCTCTTTAACTCTAAAAGATTATGATCTTCCTCTTTTCAATATTTAGAAACTGAAATAGCTTCTACTTCATTACTTTGAAGGAAGTTGTTTCTATCTAAACCATCCTCATGTACTTGTTGTTTCAATCTTTCAAGAATTTCAGTGGCATGTTTTCTAATAGGAGAAGTTTCCAAGATTTGTATCTCTGGTTCTACTGAATGTTTTCCTTTTTGCCTCCCAGGAGTAGTCACAAAAGATGTTTCTTTTTCTAATACAATTGCCCCTTGTTATTTCTTTGATCTTGTAGATGGATAAAGAGATGTATGAATGATGTGTCTTGTTTCTTCTATGGGTTTATTTATTTTTTCCACAATTTGTTCTACAAGCCCATTTTCTGCTAGAAAATCCTCCCAAACCATCCCTTTAATCTTCAATTGATGATCAATGGGAAAAAAAACCTTGGCTCAAACCTCCTCTATTCCCTCCACCAGTAATAGCTTTGAAGCTCATGCCTCCGATTCAGAAAACCTTCCCCCCGCTGATCAAACAGCCTCCCTCCAGGCCAACAATACTCCGACTCCTCCTCTGCCCAACTCCAATCTCCCTCCCAGGGCGTCGAAGGAACAGGGTCTCTACTCGGAAGAAATCCTCGTAGATCCAGACTGGAAGCCGAATGGAATGGATGTGGATTGCATTCCAACTCAGCACCTGGAAGGCAGTAGCCAAGCTCAAAATATGGACGTCGAACCCGAGAGCATCGATCTCACTGGGCTGGACATTCTGGAACTTGAACTGGCTTGCCAAAGAAAGGAATTTGATAAGATTCCAGACCAACAGTTAGACAGGTTGGAAGCAATCATTTCCAGAGCTTTTCGCCAAAAAGAGCTAGGAATCCAGCCAGGAAGCAAATGGGATGGTTATCAATCAATCAAGGACTCCAAGAAACGAGGCCGGAAAACTGATTTGGAGCATACAATCACAGTTGGGAAACTCCTGGTTGAATCAGGAAGATATGCCAAGTTGACGAAGTACTACAAACCCCTCCCCCATAGTGAACTATGAAGCTCAGCTCATGGAATGTTAGAGGACTAAATAGTCCAGGGAAATCAAGAATGATCAAAAACTTGATAAAATTGGAGAAACCACAGATCCTTTTCCTACAGGAAACCAAATGTAATAGTAACACTCTTGGAAAAATTCTCTCTAGTGCTTGGCCGGACAGTCACTCTGTGGCAGTCGATGCCTCGGGCACTTCTGGAGGGCTCGCCATCACTTGGAACACCCAAGCCATCACGCTCTCGGATTTCCACGCCTCCCAGCACCACATTCAAGCCACCTTCCACATCATCGGCACCAATGTCCGTGGACATCTCTCGAATGTTTACTTTCCTCAGGAAGCGGGTAGGAAAATGGCACTCCTGAATACATTGGAAGTGTTAAACAATGCCCGAACCCATCCTCTCTGGATTCTAGGAGGTGATTTCAACATGATCACAAGCTTGGGGGAAAAAAAGGGAGGCCGAGCTAAGCTTGAACCAGAAAGCGATTACTTCAAGGACTTTATACAAAATAATTTGCTAATAGATCTTCAGTTCAGCAATGGAATTCACACTTGGAGAAATCACAGAACGAGACACCAACACATAACCTCAAAGCTGGATCGATTCATAATTTCTGATAATGCTGTGCACTTAGGGGGTGATATCTCTGCCTCAATCCTGCCTCAATCTGGATCGGACCATTGGCCCATTTCCTTACAATGGCTGCATTTGGGCGATTCCAGAAAATGCCCATTTTGCTTTGAGGCGTTCTGGCTCATCCATCCCGCTTTCAAGGATCTCATCAGTGCTTGGTGGAGAAGCTTAAAACAGCCTGAGGGGTCAAAAATGTACCAGTTCCAGTGCAAACTCAAGTGTCTCAAACATCTCATCAAGCAATGGAACCACAACACTTTTGGTAACATTTTACGGGCACAACAGGATCTCAATAGGGAAATGAGAGCCCTCCAGCAACAGATCATCACGAATGGATACATGGATGAGCTAATGACGCGGGAACTGCAGCTCAAAACCCAATTGGATGATCGATCAAAGCAAGAGGAAATACTCTGGTGGAAAAAATCCAGGGTTAGATGGCTGAAAGAAGGTGAAAGAAATACAAAATTCTTTCATCGAACCACAATACAGAGGCGTATGCACAACTCAATCACAGCCATTAGGAATCAGGAAGGGGAGAAAGTGGAAGAACAGGCCGAGATTCAGCGAGCGTTCCTGGTCCACTTTCAAACGGTGCACAAAGAACCTCCCATGGACAGGAGCACTGCCATCAACAAAATTACTCAACACATTCCAAAAATTATCACGGATGAGCACAATCAGCTGCTCCTTCGCCCAGTTTCCAGGCAGGAAGTTGACGTGGCCATGAAGCAACTCAAAGATGGCAAAGCTCCCGGACCGGATGGGTTCACCACCACCTTTTACCATCATTTTTGGGACCTCTTTGGTGAGGAAGTTTGGATGGTTGTAGAAGAATCTCGTGCAATGCATTGGCTTCTCCCCTCTTTAAATGCAACATTCATAGCTCTCATCCCAAAAGAAGAAGAAGCCAGCACACTGGACAAATATCGTCCCATTGCTTTATGAAATGTGATCTACAAAGTCATCTCCAAGGTAATTGCCAACAGATTAAAACCTCTCCTGCCTCTTCTTATCTCACCGGAGCAGTCTGGATATGTTGAAGGCAGGCAGATTTTAGATGGAATCATTCATACTCATGAAATTATCCATTCGCTCAAGCAGCTCAAACAGGCAGGTATGATTCTCAAAATCGATCTTTCCAAAGCTTTTGATAAATTAAGCTGGACCTACATTCAAAAAATGTTGTTGGCTTTTGGCTTCTCTCCCACTTGGGTTCATTGGATACATAGTCTCATCTCCTCCTCGTTTTTCTCCATTCTCATTAATGGGACTCCTTCCCGCACCTTTACCCCCACCAGAGGCATCCGCCAAGGAGACCCACTTTCCCCTTTCCTGTTTGTCCTGATGGCGGAAGGTTTAGGTCGTCTTCTCTCCTCAGCTCTCAGCTCCCAGCTTATCCAGGGCATCTCTGTTCACAATGCACCTGCTGTCACTCACCAACAGTTTGTGGATGACAATATGGTTTTTGGCTATCCTTCTGTACAAGAGGCTTCCAAGTTAAAATCCCTGCTGCAAGACTTCTCCGATGCTTCAGGAGCCAGCGTCAACAAATCTAAATCCCAGATCTTCTTCTTTCACACTCCTCCTCTAACGCAATCAGCCATCGCCCGTATCCTTGGCTTCTCTATAGCCTCCCTTCCCTCCACCTACCTGGGCGCACCTCTCATTGCTACCCCGCTTAAGCATGCCTCATGGCGCAAGCTCTTAGACAAGCTGGAAGCCCATCTCTCCTTCTGGACTTTCCGCACCCTAAACATTGCTGGTAGACTGGTTCTCATCAAATCCATTCTCCAAGCCATGCCCCTTTACCTCTTCTCCATTTTGGCGGCTCCCAAATGGGCTCTCAACAATATTAAAGCCCTTCAACGGAATTTTTTCGGGGGATCAAAAGGAACCAATCGAAAATGGGCCTTGGTTCAATGGTCCACTGTTTGCAAACCCAAAGAGCAAGGGGGAATTGGCCTTCGAGACCCGCTCCTTAGCAATGCCATCATGAATGCAAAGATTTGGTGGAACTGGCTAACAGCCCCGGAAAAGCCTTGGGCTATTCTATGGAAAGCCAAATATGCCCAAAATCGACCTCAGGAAGATCTAGTTAGACTCACGCCGGAAGAGAATGGTTCTATAATCTGGAACTCAGCCAAATATCACCACCTTCTCATTCAACAGCATAGTTTCTGGGAGATAAGGAATGGCACATCCGCAAGGTTCTGGACTGACGCATGGGATCAAATTCCAAAGTTTACCAATACCTTCAATCCGTCCATGGAACCTGACTGGGAGACTCGACAGCTAGAGACCGTTCATCAACATTGGGATGACACAGATACGCAGGGTTATCGGCAATGGAAACAGGCGGCTAGAATAACCAGGAATGCCAATGAGCAAGAAAGTCAAGCCATCACCGATGAACTCAAAAATCGATGCATCAGGGTTTCGCACGATCAGGATATTTTAAGATGGGGTCACACACCTAAGGGAACTTTCTCCACTCGGGAGGCCTACAAGATCCTCAGTATGGATCCCGAGCCCAAAGATCCTCTTTGGGGAAAAATTTAGAATTTAGGAGTGTGGCCCAAAGTAGCCCTTTTCCTCTGGCTCCTTGGCCACCAACGCATACTCACATGGGACAACCTACGTAAGAGGCACTTCCATGGCCCCTCCATCTGTCCCAACTGTGGGGTTAATGAAGAAACTCAGCAACATCTCCTTCATGCTTGTCCCCTTGCCTCTCAGCTGTGGGAGAAAGTTAGCTTCAGGTGCCAAAGAAATTGCAAACCCGACCCAGACATTAGAGGAGCCATGCGTGGTTGGCATCAACATCCTTTCAAGAGTGGAATTCTCAATCACCTCTGGAGAATCATCCCCGGCCTTCTCCTTTGGACCATTTGGAAGGAGAGAAACAAGCACATTTTTAAGGACCAGAGGACCTCGATAGACATCATCTGGAGCAATTATTGCCTCAATCTTATGGAAACTCTTGACATACAGTCATGGAGCATCGAGGATTTCCCCACTCTTGACAAGGAAAAGGCCATATGGGAGAATTGGGGACTTAAAACTCAACCCAAAGTTTAGAAGCATACTATCCTCAACACTGACAGATTACACCACACATGGTCTCCCCCCCCTAGAAACACCTATAAGCTCAACTTTGATGGTGCCTCAAAAGGCAATCCCGGCAAAGCAGGTTTCGGGGGCATTATAAGGAACCATGTTGGTGTACCTCTTGTTGTGTACATGGGAAGTATTGGTTGGGATACTAACAATTCGGCGGAGCTGGAAGGATTGTGGCAAGGCTTTCTTCTCTCACAGCAGGCAGGGATGCACCCAATTGAGATTGAAGGCGACTCACAGATCCTAATCACCATGGCAGCTCAACTTCTCAACGGGGCCGGGGCGCGTCAAATTGCCAGCAACTGGCGTCTGGAAGCTAGATTGGAAACTATGGAAAGATGGCTACAGGAAAACAGAGCACTCCTTTTCAAGAACACTAGAAGAGAAGGCAACAAGGTTGCGGATTTACTTGCCAATCTAGGAGTTGATTGTGGAAGTAATCTCAGAACAGGGACGCTGGACATTATCCAGAAAGAGGATCACAGGAGGATTTGCCACAATCTAATTCAGAAGGAGGCGAACCCCCTGGATGCGGGTGTTAATGATGTTAATGAGCGTGAGAGGACAGGAGCAGTCGGACGGGAGGCCACATGCCATCCCTCACGGCTGCATTGATTCCACTTGCCCACAGTTAATTCACAATCACATGCTTTTAATGGAGTTGGGTATGAAGGCGATTCTCATTATCGCAGGGGAGGTTCGAGGCAGCCTCGACTGCAGCAAAAACCCCTCGCATAAGATTTGCAAGCCTGGTTATTCAATGCGGTGTTTGGAGTGTTGTAGGAAGGGAACGTTAAAAGCCATGGAGCCGCTAGTCCCCTAGCCGATGAATTCGCATTGTAACTCTGTTCTGGACAGAGCCAGAGAACGCACCACCACTGGGAAGCGCAGCCGTTTGACCTGTTGTCTGCAGCCCGATGAAAGCATTCACATTTCTGTAGCTGGCTCTTGTTTGTCTGCAACGGTGGTTCTGGGCATTCCTCTTGCGACGTGCCCTCAGGTGCTCCAGAGCTCCAGTTCGGGTAAAGCGGCTAAAATGCCCAGGCTGAGGCAAAGGATGAGGTGCAGGAGGGGGTCTTCTCGTACTGCCAGAAGGCATTCTCCTTCCCTTTCTTCTTCCCCGTCTGACACCACTGCTTATTCTGACAGCCTCCCTCGCCTCCTCCGTGGGCGCTTGCTCCGTTCTGGCCGCAGGTTAGATTCGCCTTCAAGGGATGCGCTGCCTGCTCAGTCGCACACGGCCCTCTTCTCATTCGATTGTGCTCTCAACAGACCACGCGTTACTGTGGCCATCTCCGTGGTCTTCTTGGAGGAGCCTCTGCCAGAGAATCCGCCCGAAGAGCAAGCTCCAGTCGACGGCGCTCATATGGACGCGATGCAGCAGGACACGGGGGGTCAGCCTGAGATTTTCAGGGTGTCTTTGCTGGATGAAACAGTTCGTGTTCAGGCCACTGTCACTGAAGCTCCCACTGCTGCCCACCACAATGATGAATTCTCCCATGCTCAAAGCGAACCAGAAGACTTCGGATGCAGAATCGAGGAGGTTGCTCCTGATGAGTAATCCGTTCCTCCTTTCTTGTTTCTTTTTTTTTATCTCGGCCCTCTCTGAGGGAGTGTTTTGCTGTTTCAATGTTTCTCTCAATTCTGGTCCAATTTTTGTTAACGACCAGTTTCAGTCCTTACAGCGGTCTAGTCTTGTTATGGTCCAGTGTTATAGCTATGCTCCTAGTTTCAAGTTCATGACATACCAGCTCGATCCCCTACATGGGATTTTTTCTATCTTGGGTTGTACAAGTTGGCGCCCCTTGCAGGGCTGCCAAAATCTAGTCACTGTCAGCTTAAATTGCCTCTCTATAGGCACAGTTATGGCCTAGGCCAGATGTACCATATTTTTCACTGTTAATAGATTACTCTAACTTAGAAAAATAAAAATAAAAGGTCAGTTAAATTTCACTTAATAAAAGGTCGCCAAATGAAACTAAAAAAGAATAGAATGAACCTTTGAAGATTTCAATTGAATGAACAAAGTAGAACAATTTTCGTTCTTTGAAGAATTTTTGTTTTTTATTATCCTTGTCATTTAGTGAAAGAGAGTAGTTTAAGGACCTCTCATACCTTAAAAACAAATCACGAAAAAAAAATTATGCTTTGTCATTTGCGCACCTCTAACAAAGGTTTTTGCATAGCTCTGGGCACTGTTTCAACTCAGGGGTGCGCCAACCCCAAATTTTCACAATTTCTTAATTGTTCGACAATTTTTCTCACTTTATTTTTTTCTATGGTATGAAAGTGATACACTAGGATTTATTCATAGGTGCGAAATTAATGTGTTTCTCTTTTTTCACATGTGCAAAATTCAAGCTTCTGTCGCAATTTCTCTATCAATCTCCTTAATCTCTTTTTCACTACCTCTAATAGCACGATGCTCTCTTTGGAGTCTTACGTGACTTGGGGCTTTGATACCATGAAAAGAAATGAAGAGGTCAAAATTGAAATGGGGCTGAACACTCAATATTTAAATAGATTACACAGGAAGCCTCAAAAATAAATTACCGGAGTGAAACTCAACTAAACTGAACTAAAACCAAGATAATAAAAGTCAATTATGATACCTAGCAGACAACGAAATAAATATCATGACACCTAGTAGATAGTGAGATTGCTATCTCAACAATCATGATTCCAACATGTGGTATGAGGGCGACAGGTCTCGAGTTCAAAACTCATCCAGCTCATGGTGGGGGAGATTGTTGGAAATTGTGTTCAACACTCCCCGTGTGTTTCACGACATGTAATATCAACCTCTCATGGATCCTACCTCTGCATATTGTAGTGGATACTAATGTTTGCTGGTTTTTGTCTAACGAAAATCGTGATTCTAACAACGCACACTCATTTCATCAGCTCAACTAAATTTTCAAACCTTTGTTGTCATATTATTACAATCTCTACACTAACAATGCAGAAAATACCTTATTAAATTTTCCGTTTAGATTTTTATGAAGGGTGGCTATTATTCTCTGGTTTACTCAATGTTCGCAAGGTCAGGTCTTCTATGTTTTCAATATGGATCTTGTCTTTTTCTCTTCATATACTTGCATTGCAATGCCTATTTTTCAAAATTTGAACTATTTCTCAATTACTACTTCATGCCCCTCACAATACCACTAGAGCTCCCCACCTTGACAACCCCATGAGGAAATAAATGTCTTCCACCTCTATAGAAAATGACTCTGGGCCCACAATGAATTGTTGGGTATTTACATCCCACCAATGCATAATTTGAATACGAAGAAAGGTTTGGTTGGTCATAATGGGGATCTTAACAAATTTCAGTAATCCACAATCCCTCAAGGCATTTATTGTTGGTAGATGTCCCATCGCTTGAATCTAATTTTCATTATGGTGCCTCTCTCTCCATTCCATCATGGTTTCTCCTGCATCCACAAGTAAAATACTACCAGCCATGACTATGACATTCAAAGACAAAACCCCTCCAAAAATACAAAAACGGAACTTGGGGCACAAATGCCTGAAAAAATAAAAATTTTGGCCTTAGCCGCTACCTTGCGATAGGGAGATTTTGACCCCAATCATGCGCAAGCCTTGGAATGCGTTCAACTAGATTGTTCCAGTCGAAATCTCTCGCTTGCATGTGTGCAAATGAGGGCATTTTTTTGTAAAAAAATAAAAACCCATTTACTAAATTAACCACGGCTAGAGAAACTCATGTTATATTACTTGACAAAGGGATAAAATTGACTTACTTGGATGAAGATGCTTCTTCCTTGGCTCCTCTTGCTCCTCCTTTCCCTAGCGCGAACAAGCTTGGAAGTTTTCTCCTTCTCTTTTCTCCAAAACAAAATGACCAAATGAAGAGGTATGAGTTGCCTTTATAATAATTTTTGGCATCTTTTAGAATATTCCATTTTTTATTTTTGGGCTTGAGAGGGTTTTTTCTTTACAATTATTTTTGTTATTTTACTTTTTCTAGCAGGATTGGTGAGTGATATTTTTGTGTCTCTTTTTTAGGGATCTCATTTGAACAATGCGCTTGAGGTACGTTTCCTTTACCGACATATACAGGTAGGTCATATATCTCCATCATCCTTGTATTATTGACCATCAATGCCATATTTATGCCTTAGGTCCGACCCCGTCAAAGTTGTGATATTAACCACTTTTTCTTATGCCTTTTGTTGCTTGGTGGTAGATCTTACCCTTACATGGATACCATAGTTAGCACCACTTTGGTATTTTGGTGTCCATGGAATCATTTTTTTTATTACTTCTTAGAATCCCTCCATCTGATCTACCATGACTTAGAATCTGAGCCTCATGTCCTCTCATGCGTCTCTTTTTTAGCCATACCTCAAGAGGACTTCACACTTTATCCCTTGCGATTACCACCTTTTATCAACATATTTTTGCAGTTTGAGCCTTGGCTTCTCTCTTCCATAGCCATTATCTTCTTGGCCTATCATCCGCTTTCACTAGGTGTTCTACCCTTTTTTGGAAGAACGGTTGTGATGAGTGATCTTATTAGCCTACCTCTTGTCCTCTTTATGTCACGAGAAATTCCATCATGACCGAAACTAATTGCTACACTGTATACCATTCATTTCTCCAAAAGGAGTTTCTTTAAACTCCTTTTAGAATCCTTAAATTAGAAAATATTGTCGAGTGAGTTTATCTCATTCATGCTCGCTAAAGTACTTGAAGGATCGTCTACCTAGTATAAGTTTAACCCTTTTGCAGACTGGGATAGACAATTTATGAAAAATCAATAGTCTAGTCTCCTATGGCTAGAAGTTTCTTCCTTATATACTTTTATCTCTTTTCCAAGCTTGGGGGACAAATTTATGAAAAAGTAACTCATAAAAAGAAAAGGGAGGGAAAATTTATTTCCATTAGTCATCAAACAACAAAATCCTTTGCGTCACCCTTCGACATATCACTTGTCTTCTTTATTATCTTACAATTGGGTTTTAGCTCGCCTAGGAGCCATACCATCCTATCAGTCTCTCTACTCCTCTGACTGGTTACTCTTCTGGTATCAGGGATCATGCCTCGATGCCTCCTGCATCATTGCATGATATCACATGGTGCTCATTAGTCATGCTTCCAAGTCACTCTAGTTGTGTCATGCCGCTACATGTTGAAGGGAAGTATCAACATGTGTCGATCATCTGCAGTAACTTGTTGACCTCTTTGAGTCAATCATCCCCATGTCAATTTTACTTCATCGGTTCATGGCTTCATCAATACATCACATCATCCCAGTATGTTCCATGTCGAATGGTGGGGGATACATCATGGCCCTCCTTCGACAAATATTCTCTTGTCAAATTTAGCTCATTATCTAGGAACTCAATCTCAGAACCAGTAGTACCTTGGAGCTTGCAAACATGAGTGGTAGGCTTCCTCACAATCAACAGTGGGTTTACATCATTCGCTCTCGAATCATCAAGTTCAATAGTGTTTGACATCAACTCAACTATTCACACTTAGTGGACTCTACTAGGTACCTTGGGGTCCATTTTCATCATTAGTGGATTCCTTCATGCATGTTACTAGTTTTCCTCATTGGGAGGTAATAGGTTGTTTCTACCATGCTCGACTTCAACACATCTATTCGCATGATGTATATTCATACCATCTAGGTTATTTTGAAGACCCTGGTTTAGAGACATCCCACTCTTATATGGCATCCTTCCTAGGCTGTAGTGTAGTTATGTATAATTTATGTACTTTGATGACTATCTTGAAACACTTATTTGTCTACTATGTGTCCATATTCCTACTGTTGTATACTCTGACGTAAATCCACATTTTATTTGTTGGTGGCTATGCTCTATCTTTTGAGTCATATGGATCCATTGTCTATGTCTTCGTGGCCCATGTTCTACCATTTCGTGGCATAGGTCCATAGTGTATTTTATGGTGGCCCTGTTCAGTATTTTCTTGTGACTGAGCATGGGTATGCTCACCTCGGAGATGTTATTAGCATATATGAGACTTCATCTCCCATGCCTTTCGATCTGAATATTTGGCTTTGTCTTCTCACTCTTGTTTTGACCTCTTGGCTTTGTCATAATGTATTTCGGCCATCAACTTCTCTTATGACCTCATACATTAGGGGACATTTTTTATAAGCTTGTTTTTCTCCCTAGCGTTAGTGCCTCTAAGATATCATGTTGATTGACCTTTTTCTTAGCCTTAGACCTTTCCTTTTCCAGTCATGACACCGAGTCGCATGGATGGGGGCTTCTTAGTGTGAATGGAATCTCTCAATCGCTAACCTCCCTTGTTCAGTAAAAATGCAATATTTTTCTTCCTATTTTGTGCCTGCAACTTGAGAATATTTTTAGAGTCTTCTGGTTCCTTGGAGATCAATTCAACTCATCACCTATTCGAGCTGGCCAGGGCTTATCATTGATAAGATTCCATAACTTCTCATTGTCTTGAGCATCTATGTTCATCCTCTTAGGAGCCCTCTTCATCATATTTATACTGGACCATCTTAGATGGTCGGGCTAGCCAAAGATTTTGGGATCGAGATCCTACGCTTTGGCATCATATTTTTGTTGTGAGACATAGAATTTTTGAGGTTTATTCTGCTTGAGCCTTTGTTTATCATGGATTTTTTCCTATTATAGTAGGGAGACTAAGTGAAATTTTGGAGAGGAGGCCTAAAAGGAAGGGATATGTGTATCTTGATTTTGAATTAATTGCGATACATGTTCCTTCCATGTATTTACATATTTGCAACCGTTTCATATATTGTTTCTATGGTGTTTTGAGCTAATGATTTTCTGAGGAACATCACTTGTTGTCCTTATGTTTGTGGTTGTTTATGTTTTTGGTTGTGTTTACCTGTTGAGATCGAGTGTAGACGAAGTAGATCGTTCCAGTGAAGTTTTGGGGTTCTACAACAAAATCAAAACCCTTCATCTACTTGCAAAGAAGCCAGGTTCTCTTTTCTTTATATCACCTAGAACTGTTTTTATGCCGCATGTATGACCATTGGGTTCGTGACTGCTCTATTTATCTAATAGCCATATTTCTCTTTGTTGTAAGGTGATCTTATTCTAGCACAAGATCACAAAGCAATAGCTCCTTGCATCATCAAAAAAGCTACACAATACCAATAACGGCTTGTCATTTTGAATTATTGAGCCATATGCTTTTATGGTATCATGAGCGGCAAAATTCATTCACGTTTAGAAGACGTCGTCCGACTAAAATCTGTAATGAAGCCATGACGAGATCGAGAAAAATCTTTCATCAAGATGGGACAGGACAAAAGTAATTGCCATGGCCTGCCATCTTGAATTATTGAGCTTGTATGCTTTTCGTTTGTTTTTCTAGATATTTTCAACTATGCAGTGTGAATGCGGATCCAATTTACGGCGGGAAAGGACGTGCATGGAATGAATAATGTAATAACCAGGTAGCACATTACCACGTTGTTGAGGGAGTCTTCTCCACCAGGCGGCTCTAGATAAGTTATTTTTTATTTTGTAAACGTTTAAACGTGTTTAAACTTTAACCGTCCATGAAAATTGAAATGTCAAAAGTTATTCTTAATTTTAAACTGGGACGTCAAAGTTGGCATAATAAAATGTTTAACTTTGAATAAGTGGTTTTAAATCTAATGAGTAATTGACAATCTGCTTAGTTGAAGTATCTATTTTTCGTCACCGATTCTCAGCGGATTAGTAGGAATACAAAAGGAAATAAAGAAGATTGGATTTTCAATTTGAACATAATTAACATCCATTTTATTTACAATTTTTGGTGTTATAGAATTAGAACCGTGGGCTATTGTGATTTATTCTTTTAAGGATAAATACCTTTAAGCCAATTTAGTAAATGTAATAAAAAGGTTCATATAAAAAAACCAAAAAAAATGACTTTCATTAATTTATATAAAACTAAAATGACGAGAGTCATGAGAAACAAATAGCCTTTATAAAATTGTCATTTCAATATAAATTTCAAATTCCAAACTTGATCTCAACAATATCTTTGAGCTGATTAGTTACAAATTTCAACAATATCTCTAACGTGATTAGTTAAAAATTCTAGATGGACTGTGGACAACATTCTGATCGTTGACGAATTGATCGAATCGATATGGCAGTTTCCACAGCTCAATTCAGAATAAATATTCGATCAAGGACACTTAGCAAAGATGAACGAGTGAAGATGCTTCCATGGTCTGTTGGAAATATTTGATGAAACAATAACACAGAGGGATGCATTTCCCCCACAACACAAAGACTTCAAAAATAACATGGAAATTAAATAATCATACACATACAGACATCATAAAAACATAGGAGAGGATTGAAACTTCTTTTTCATTCCATAACTCTCAAAACAAATAAAATTACATTAGTTATACAAGAATGGCCAAAGCCTATAAACCTAAATCTAATCAATGTGATTCATTGTTGAACGGACGTTCAAAAACTTCTCATCCTTGGGCTATCGAAAGACCCATTTATTTATTAAATCGACACGCAGGTCGGATTCTGAATTACACAGTAAAACACATAAAATGCGTTCAAAATTTAAAAGGGAAGACTTCACACTTTACGTATTTTAGCTCTAATTCCTCATTGCATCTGACTTCTTATCGTAGATCGTAGGTTGGCAATCTTAACACTTAACTGGCGTGGAAACAGAAAAACACAAAACCTTGCGATGTGCGAAATGCGCTTGTCACATCGCATCACAAATAACTTATCTTATGGGCGGTAGAAGGTAAACTTAAAATGTTGTGATTGCGATGTGTGGTAACACTATTGCATCAAAACGAAAATAACATAGCTTGCGCGTGGCGAAAGGTAAAAGGTAAAACTTGCTAAGTGCACACTGCAGGCTGCTTTAAAAGGTAAGTGGGAAATCTTGCAAAGTGTGATGAGGTTGTGGGTCCTGCGAGATCGCATCGGCTGGGAAATAGGTTTTGGTATGGGGTATGAAGTTAAAACTTAAGAGTTGCGAAGTGCGGGTTCTAAGCACTGAAATGTTGGGAAGTGCGGTAAGGTGGAAGGGTAAGGAGAGACATAATAACAAATGAATTAATGCATTTGCAAAGTGTGGTGGAGGTAAGTGGGTCCCGCCGATATCACATCAGTGGAAACTTAACATTGGCGAAAGGCTTGAGAGTTAAAACATAAAAGTTGCGGAGTGCGCCTGCGGGCAAAACGGTAAGTAATGCGGTGGGTAAGACTTAAACGCATAGGTAAGGACTCTACTTTGGTGTTTCTGAACATTGCGTGAAAACGCCTTTAAATCTTAGATCTGTGCTTTTCCTTTTTATCAATCAAAAATTTATGAAGCATGAGTTGCACCACTGTTTATTCATGGCGGTGGTTGGGAGTAAAATTCCAACACTCCCCCTTAATCACAACTGTCGCCATTAGTCATTCCCAGAAATTTTCTAAGATACTCAAAACTCTTCTGTGCTAATGGATTTGTGAGGATATCAGCAAATTATTCCTTTGATCTGCAATGCTGCAAAACAATCTCATCATTGTTAATGAATTCTCTTATAAAATGATATTTTGTATCAATATGCTTTTTTCTCTTGTGAAAAACATAATTATTTGACAATGCTATTATTGAGCTATTATCATAGTAAATGGTGGTTCCTTTGTGTTGATCATGACACAAATATCTTAGCATCCTTCCCATCCAAATAGCTTAACATGCTTCTGCTATTGCTGCTACATATTTTGCTTCTGCTGTTGATAATGCAACTATTTGTTGCTTCTTGGAAGCCCATGAAATGGCTCCCTGTCCCAAATGAAACACATAACCAGATGTGATCTTTCTATCATCTACACTTCCAGCCCAATCATTGTCAGTGTAACTAATCAACTTAAAATTATCAGTTGAGGAATATAGAACACCATACTTTTTCGTTCCATTTACATACCTCATATTCTCTTGGCTTCTTGCCAATGTGTCTCCTTTGGTGTATCCATGAATCTGGAAATTAAACTTACAACGTACATAATATCAGACCTAGTTGCAATCAAATACATTAGACTACCAACTATGCTTTTGTACAATGTCGGATCGACATTCTCACTGCAATCTTGCTTTCTTAACTTCAACCCCATGACATTTGGAGTTATTGATGCTTTCCATTTCTGCATTTTAAATCTCTTTAAAACTTCAGCAACATATTTTTCTTGGAAAATAAAAATTCCCTTTTCATTTTGCTTTAATTCTATGCCCAAAAACTATCTCAATAAACCCAAATTAGTCATTTCAAATTCACTTTTCATGACTGCTTTAAAATCAGCAATGAGAGAACTTCATTGCCTATGAGAATTAAATCATCTACATATAAAACAACAATAAGGATCTTACCATCATTTTCTTTAATGTAGAGTGTGGGTTCACCATCACATTTTTCAAATCCATTTACTGTCAGGTAAGCATCAATTCTGTTGTACCATGCTCTTGGTGCTTGCTTCAACCCATAAAGAGATTTCTTCAACTTGCACACTTTGTGCTCTTCGTCTTCAATTTCATAGCCTGTAGGTTGTTCAACATATACCTCCTCTTTCAACACTCCATTCAAGATGATGGCTTTGCATCCATTTGGTTGAATTTCCACTTTTGTTGTGCTACCATGGAGAACATTGTCCGTACTTTCTCCATCATTGCAACTGTTGCCAAGGTTTCTTCATAATCTCTTCCTTGTTTCTTCTTGTAACCTTTGACAACAAGTCTTGCTTTATGTCTTTCTATTTTACCTTCATCATTACTCTTGGTATTATAGACCCATTTTACTCCAATCACTTCTTTACCTTTTGGGAGGTCCACTAACTCCCATGTATCATTCTTTTCTATTACACCAATCTCTTCATTCATTACTTCAATCCATTTTTCTCCTTTTACTACATCTTCAAAATTAATTGGGTCATCAGCATGATAAACAAAGAAAATAAAGGATTCAGACCATTATTATTATCAGCTTCTTGCTCATAAATTTCACTCAAATTTCTAAATCTTGGTCTTCTTGGTGTGCTCAGAGTTCCTCTTGAACTAGAGGGATTTTTTAATCCCTATGGTGTGCTTGGAGAAGAAATTCCTTGATTTCTCAAGGTTGTTCTGTTTCATGCTTCTGGTGTGGTTTTTTGTGCTTGCGTAGGTGGAGGAGGAGCCACCGTGGAGGAGTTATTTGCTGTTGTGCATTCATCTTGCTCTTCGTAAGACATACATGTCTTCACATTCATTGTTTTCTCTAAGCTTCCATCCCAAGCTTCTTTTCAATAAACTTCACATCTCTGCTGATTATAACTTTCTTGGTGGATGGATTATAGAGTTTGTAGGCCTTTGATTCATCACTATATCCAATAAAGATACACTTCTCTCCCTTTCTATCCAACTTCTTTCTTAGTTGATCTGGGACATGTGCATATGTCACACATCGAAATACTTTCATGTGAGTGACAAACTGCTTTGTTCCACTCCATGCTTCTTCTATAACTCTGTTCATAACGGCTTTGGTTGGGCACCTATTCAAAATATACACTGCACAATTGACAACTTCAGCCCAATAATCATTTGGAAAATGTTTTGCCTTCAACATACTTCTGAACATGTCCATGATGGTCCTATTCTTCCTTTCTGCAACACCATTTTTCTGTGGTGTATATCTTGTGGTAAACTACTTGTGTATGGCATTTTCCCTACAGAAATGTAGGAAATATTTGGAGATATATTCTCCGCCTCTGTCAGTTCTTATCACTTTTATGTAGTACCCACTCTGCTTCTCAGCAAGAGCTTTGAAGTGGTAGAACAGTTTAAACAATTCAATACTATGTTTCAAGAAATAAACCCATGTCTTTCTTGTATAATCATCTATAAATTTCATGACATAGTGACTGCAAGCTAAAGATGGTGTTTACATTGGTCCACACAAATCTGAGTGGACAAACTCCAAGGGTGCATTTTTCCTTATACTCTTTCCTTTTGGAAAGGATTCTTTGTGTTGTTTGCCCAAGATGCAACCTTCACATAGGTTGTCTGGTTGCTCTATGAGTGGTAATCCCTTTACCATCCCTTTTTAATTCAAGAGGTTCAAACCTCCAAAATTGAGATGTCCAAATCTCAAACACCATAGCCAGTTTTCCTCTTTCACTTCTTCTTGAAAGACTTCTTGTGTGACTAATGCTACCACACCTCCTTCCTTCAAGTTTATTCTAAGTTTGAGAGGAAACATCCTATTCTTTGTCATATGCACTTCTACAATGAATATTTTAATTAGAGGTATGTCCATGATTGTACACACATTATTCTTAAAAAATACATTGTATCCCTTCTTCACAAGCTGTCCAATGCTCAGAAGGTTACATTTCAGGCCAGGTACATAATAGACATCTGGCACAAACTTCTTTTCTCCCTTCCTTGTGAGTATGTTGACTCTTCCTTTTCCCATGACAGAGACTTTGCTAGCAGTTCCTGTTGTTACTTCAGATTTAACATTCTCATCCAGATTGACAAATGTTGCTATGTTTCCAGTCATATGGCTACTACAACCTGAGTCTAAGAACCATACATCTTCTTGTTTTTATTTTTCTACATTACATGTTAGAAGCACATTACTCTGGTTCCGACTTTCTTTTTCAAAATTAACGTTTTTCCTATTATTCATGTCATTTTGTTTCTGTCTACATTCATTGGCATAATGCCCATACTTTTTACAATAATGACATTGGACTTGGGATTTGTCATATCTTTGTCCATGTGTTTGACTCTGGCTTGAGCCTTCACTTTGATTCTGGTTGCTTCCCCTTCCACTTGTGCTTACAGGGATGTTTCTTCCACCTCGTTGTGGGCTTCTTCCTTTTCCATGGTAGTTTGATATTCCTTGACCTTTACCTCAACCAAAAGGAATTTGTTTCTTGACAACATCCTCCAATGAGGAGTTTGCTGTTTTTTCCAATCTATGTTCATGAGACATCAGGGATGCATGAAGCTCATCCAATGAAAATTGTGAGAGATCCTTTGTCTCTTCTATTGCCACTACTATGGCATCAAATCTTGAGTGTAGACTTCTCAAGATTTTATCCACTATTCTTCTTTCCTCAAGTGTCTCTCCATGATACCTTATCTCGGTATCCAACCCAATCACATGTGTGAAGAATGAGTCTATGTTATCAGACTCTTTCATATAGAGAGTTTCAAAGTATCTCCTCAGCATTTGTAGCTTTGCTGTCTTCACCTTCTCCATGCCTTGATAGGTTGTTTTGAGAAGATCCCAAGCCTCCTTAGACATTGTTGCTACTGTAATTCTTGTGAAAATACTCTAGTGTACTGCCTAAAAGAGATAAGAGAGGGATTTGGAGTCCTTATTCTTATTATCTCTCAAAAATTCTCTTTCTGTTGTTGTCAAAGCATCCAACGTTGTTGTGTCTGCATGTTCTTGAAAACCTTGTTCCACCAGCTCCCATATATCTTGCGAAGAAAACAAGGCTCTCATTTTAATGGTCCAATAATCATAATTTTTACCATTGAACTGTGGTAATTATGGATTTTTCAGACTTGTGCCTACTACTTCCATTCTGACTGTGTTAAAAAAACAATCTTATTGACTGTGCAAAACATAAGCTTTTTCACTGCTGGAGAAATCTGCTTCTCAAATCAATATTATAGCTTCCTCATTGAAGAGCGAGCTCATGTGTCTTTCACCAAGAGCCTAGACCTACTCTAATACCATGTTTTAAATATTTAATGAAACAATAACATAGAGAGATGTGTTTCCCCCACAACATAGAGACTTAAAAAAAATGTGGAAATTAAATAATCATACATAGACAGACAACATAAAAACACAGGAGAGGATTGAAAATTCTTTTTCATTCCATCACTCTCAAAACAAATGAAATTACATTAGTTATACTAGAATGGCTAAAGCCTATAAACCTAATTCTAATAAATGTGATTCATTGATGAACAAACGTTCAACAACTTCTCGTCCTTCGGCTGTCAAAGACCCATTTCTTTCTTCAATCGGTATGAAAGTCGTATTCTCAATTACACAAGAAAACACATAAAAACACGTTCAAAACTTAAAAGGGTAGACTTCAAAATTTACGTATTCCAACTCTGAGTCCTCATCACATCCGGCTTCTTATCGTAGATTGCAGATCGACAACTGGTGTGAACATGGGTAAACACAAAACCTTGTGATGTGCGAAATGCACTTGTCGCATCACATGACAAATAAGTTATCTTACGGTCGACGTAAGGTGAACTTAAAATTTTGTGATTGTGATGTATGGTAGCACTATCACATCGCAACACAAATAACATAGCTTGCAGGTAGTGAAAGGTAAAAGGTAAAACTTTCGAAGTGCACACTGCGGGCAGATTTAAAAGGTAAGTGGGAAATCTTGCGAAGTACGATGAGGTTGTTGGTCCTGCCAGATCGCATCAGAAGGGAAATAGGTTTCGGTGCGGGGTATGAAGTTAAAAATTAAGAGTTGCGAAGTGCGGGTTGCAGGCACTTAAACATTAGGAAGTCTAGTAAGGTGAAAGGGTAATGAAAGGTGGAATAAAAAAGGAATTCATGTGTTTGAAAAGTGCGGTGGAGGTAAGTGGGTCCCGCCGATATCGCGTCGACGGAAACTTAACATTGGTGAAAGGCTTGAGAGTTAAAACATAGAAGTTGTGGGGTGCACCCGCGGGAAAAAAGGTAAGTAATGCAGTGGGTAAGACTTAAATGCAGAGGTAAGGAATCTGCTCTGGTTTTTTTAACATTCCATGAAAACGCCTCTGGCTCTTGGATCTGTGCTTGTCCTTCCTGTCAATAAAAAATTTATGAAACATGGGTCGAGCCATTGTTTATTCATGGCAATGGTTGGGAGAAAAATTCCGACATGGTTGGCACTAAATTGTAGTGAATACATAGTACATCAATGAGTGTTTTATTTATATCATGCCATCTTTCCCATTTTTTAAGATTCAGGGAAAACTCATTTATATGATGCCATCTTCCCCATTTTCTAAGATTCAGGGAAATTAAAGAAATAGCTGATTTTCTCCTTGGTACGATTCAAGTCTACTTGCCCATCTCATTCATTTGGACCAGTGGGTACTATATCACACATTAATTTACTTTGGTAGAGGTGGTCTTTGGTAAGTATGGAATAAGATATAAATCATAAAGTTGTGCTTTTATATTCAAACTCAGTCACTATCATTTCTGTGAACAAATGGGAAAATCCAATGGCAAGTGGACTAATATGAGAGCATGTGCCTTGAAAATTTTTAATAAGGAAGAAATAAGGATGGATGGTATGATTGTGAGAGGAAAACACATTTGTACTTGTTGGAACTTGGTACTTCTTAATTCACTTTGGTAGAAATGGCTTTTGGGAAACATAATATAAAGCACAACAATATGTATTTACATTCAATCTCATTGCCCCAGTCTGAACAATTGACAAAATCTAATGCAGGTGGAGTAGTATGAGAGTATGTGCCTTGAAAATAAAGAAGAAACAATGATGGAAGGCATGATTTTCCGACAAAAATGCAACATCTAATTCTTGTCGAGTATATATTTACCCAATTATACTAATATGATTTTAAAAATAGATAGTTTTAATAAATCTTTCAGTGTAATATGTTGATTTTTTCCTGTTTTATTTTACATTATATATTGGATTTTTTATTTTAATTATACTTTTATACATGTATTTGGTTTAATTTAGAGAAATATTTTTAATCTTAATTTTTAAAATTTGAATAAAATACACATGTAAACTAATTTTAATTTCAAATTTATTATGTGACTACGAACATTAGTATTTCAATTTTTTAATTGTAAAAAATTTATATATTAACAATGAATAGATCACAATCTTGATATCTTTAAAGTTAAGATGGATCTACATTAATTCCAAATGTATATGGTGAGGGCTTGAAAGGGCTTAATGATTAAGGGTTAACAATATGTATTTTCTAGTCCTCTTAACTTTAATAATTCAATTATTATTTTAGATAGTTCATTCTAAAAAAAAATGATATTATAAAACAATTTGATTTCTATGTTAACTATGACCTCAAAAATTTATTAACATTATATAGTATAAGCTATTTTAGATCCTATAACATTTACAACGTATCATCATGTAATATAAAATGTTGATTTTAATCATTTGAAATAGAAAACTAAATTTGGAAATGCACTCAAAGCCAAATTCATTCTTTCTTTCTTATTTACTTACTTTTCAATATAACTATTTTATTTTTCCAATACAACTATTTTAATTTTCCAATCTCTCTTATACATATTATTTTATTTACATTTCAATACTTTAAATTATTTTTTAGTGCATTTTATATACCTTACCATTATAATGCTTTTAATTTGAACAACATAATCAGTATTTTGAATTTGTTTGTTACTAGGCTCATTTCACTTGATTTTTAATAGTCTATCATGATCCATATCAAAGTAGTGAAAATGTCTTCTTGGTACCATTTCTTCACTTAATACAATTACTTATATTTCAGTGCGTTACCATCGAAGTCTATTTATCTTATTATCTTGAATTTGGTTGATACTAGGCTCATTTAACTTGATTTTTTATAATATATCATGATCCATAGTGAATTAGTCTTGTTGGTACCATTTCTTCACTTAATACACTTAATGATATTTCAGTGCATTATCATCGAAGTCTATTCATATTATTATGTTGCAATATATGATTGCAAAATATGTGTATTTTCTTCTAAGTATTTTTTATTTTACTTTTATTTTTATTTTATTGTCAATAAAATCAATATATATAGTTATTTTATATTATATAATATTATTAAAATCAACGTAATGGTTTATTAACTTCAATTATTTTTAATATATTCTAATTTAAATAAATATATATTATTGTTTAACATGTTAAAACAATTTAAATATTTAATTTCTAATCATTATATCTATTTAAAATAATATATTGCATTATTTCATAATCAATATACTTTCAATTGTGACTTTAGAAAATAAATATAGATATATAATATTTTCCAAACTAAAAAAATGTCAATTGATTTTAGTTACACAAAATACAATAAAATTGAACTATTTATAAATATAAACTTTAATAAGTTATTTAATTTTTATTATATAAATATCAAATTTAATAAGGTATATATATATATATATAGTTTTACCACTATCCATAATTTATAAAAAATAAATTACATGTAACTACATTTATCTTCACAACTATTATCTTATCAAAATATATTTATATAAATATTATTTTATTTAAATTAAAATTCTCATATTATAATGGGAAATACTATGTACTAATATTTATATCATCTATTTATTTGTTTAGATTAATTATTTGAGGAGACACTTTCATACCTATTGATCTCAAAATAATTAATTTTAATGATGTAGGCTTTGAGTTTATTCCAATAATATTACAAATGGTTTAATATCCATTAATAGATTAGATATAAATATATATATTTTTCTTTTACGAAAACTAAAGTTTTATATATTTCTATTGGCTAACAAGATAGTTCTAATATTCAATTTGATAGTGAAATGAAACCCACAGAGTGTCGTACCTCGGAGAAAAATGGACAATATTAATGTAAGGAAGAGCCTATCTTTGTGTAAATGTGTTTTCATCCATAAAATTTTGATTTCATGTCAATTCAATATGCCTTTTCCATGGCGTACAACTCTTTCGCCCAACTCATGTATTTAGCCTCAAATCATAACTAAACTGGAGTTCTCTCATGACAGGAAATGAAGAGGGAAAAACTGAAATGGAGCTAATAACTCTTCTCATCATTAAAAATAGTTAAATGGATTGCATAGGAAGCATCAACAATAAATGACTAGAGTCAAACTCAACTAAAATCAAGACAATCAAAACCAACTATGACACCTAGCAGACAATTAAATAAATTTCATGACACCTATCAGACCGTGATATTAATATCTCAACACCTCCTTCTAATCTAAACTGTTACAAGTAGTGGCCCTTAAAATTCCCAGTCTCTCTCTTTAAAATTCGAATACATTTTTTCCCAAAGGCTTTGTGAATATATCCGGAAGTTGATATTGTGAACCACAAAAAATAAATAATATTTCTCCATTATTGACAAGCTCAGGAATGAGATGAAAACGTGTGTCAATGTTCTTTCTATTTTTGTGAAAAAACATGATTTTTTTGATAAATAAATTGCATAAATGTTATCACAATAAATCATTGTTGGCTCCTTTTGAACATTTGAAAGATCTACCAACATTATTTTGAGCCACAATAATTAACAAGATGCTAAAGTGGAAGCTACATATTCTTCCTCTACTAAAGATATTGAAACGATTGGTTGTTTCTTGGATTCCCATGAAATCAAATTGGTTCCAAAAAAAAAAAACATACCCTACGGTGCTTTTGCAATCATCTAAATTGCCTCCATAATCACTGTTTATGTAACCTGAAAGTTAGTTATCTTCAAAATGTGTGTAGAGAAAACCATAGTCTTTGGCTCCTGCAATATATCTTAAGATCCTTTTTGAAACCTTCCAATGAGAAATATTGGGTGACCGCATAAACCTCGAGACAAAAGTAGCTAGAAACATGATATTGGGTCTAGTTCCAGTGAGGTATAATAGACTACCAACTAGACTTTTATACAATGTGGAAACAACTAGTGGTGATACATCCTTTTTACTTATTTTGGTGCCATGAGAAATTGGTGTATCAACTGGTTTCCATTTTGTCATTATGAAATTTTGGGTAATGTTAGTAGCATGTTTTTTCACTAACAAAAATTTCATTAGAATTTTGGTGAATTTAAATGCCTAAGACGTATTTCACAACCCCTAGATCAGTCATATCAAACTCTATTAGTGTTGTTGTTTTGAAGTATTCTAACATCATATTTATTGCAGACAAAATATCATCAACATAAAGGCATACAATGATAATTTTACCTTCATGAGTTTTGGTATACAACATTGGCTCATGGCTACTTCTATAAAAACCACTTTTGATGATATAGGCGTCGAAACAACTGTATCAAGCTCTTAGAGATTTTTTCAAGCCATACAAAGCTTTCTTCAACCTGTACACGTCATTTTGTTGTCTTGAAACTTCAAAACCTAGAGGCTTCTCCAGATAAAATTCTTCCTGCAATATACCATTTAAGAAATAAAATTTTACATCAAGTTGATAGAATTTTGTTTTTTGTTTAGGTGTTGTGGATACAATAGTTCTGACGATGTCTAACCTTGCTACTAGAGGAGAAGTTTCACCATATTTGACACCAAAATGTTGTGAGAATCCTTTCACAACCAACCTTTCCTTATGTTTCTCAATTTCTCCTTTTTCATTCAGCTTGGTCTGATATACCCATTTTACACCAATTTTGGCTTTTTACATCAGGATATCAACTATTTCCCAACTCTGGTTCTTCTCTATGGCAAAAATTTCTTGGTTCATTGCATCAACATAATGTTTTTATTTAGCTTCTTGTTGAAAATGGGTTCGTTGAGATGAAAGAAAGGAAAATAGGTTCTGCTGATCAAAATCATGCTCCTGATCATATATATTTTTTTATGATTCTTATTTTCTAATTGTTTTCTAAATATGTTGAATCACTAGGGGATTCACTATTGGAAGAGGTATCATTTTCGGAGTGGTATAGCTCTTCTTGAATTTTCAATCTTGGTAGATGTTGTCGATAAATAGGATGATTTAAATTTTCATCAATATGATCAGACCAAGATTTATTTTCAAAAAATTTAACATCTCTGCTTAAAAAAAACTTCTTGGAAACATGATTGTAAATTCTATAGGCCTATGATTGTTGACTATAGCGTATGAAAATACATCTTTCACTCCTATCATCAATTTTCTTTCTCAGCTACTCAGGAACATGTACAAATGCTACTCATCCAAAAATTCTAAAATGAAATACATTTACATTCTTACCATCCCATACTTCTTGAGATACTTCATCTTGGAGAATTTTTATTGAATATTTTTTTAGAACATATACTATTGTAAAAACTACTTTAGGCCAATAGTCATTAGAAAAATTCTTCTCACGCAACATACATCTAGCCATATTCATGATTTTTTGGTTTTTCCTTTCTGCTACTACATTCTAATGTGCAATATATGTTGTCATGTTCTGTATGTTGATTCCTTGTTGCTAAAAAAAAGCTTTGAATTCATTGGGGTTGTAATCTCCTCCTTGATAAGATCTAAGTACCTTCAAATGATTTCCACTTTGCTTTTTTCTTCTACTTGGAACTCCCTGAATCTTGAGAAAGTGCCTGATTTTTTTTTGAGAAAATAAACCCATATCTTCCTTCTATAATCATCAATGAAGGTGAGAAAATAAATTCTACCACCAATGGCATGTGTCCTCATTGGGCCCAATAAATATATATGGAATAGCTCTAAAGGCTCTTTTTCTCTAGAGGAAGAAGTGGGAAAGCTATCTCTTTTATGCTTATACAAAATACAAATTTCACAATTATAATTTTTTTCACTCATAACACATATACCAATAACTATAGAATGTTTCTGAAGTAGACTTAGACTCTTTAGGGGAATATTACCATACCCAGAATTCCATATCTGTGACTCATCTATTCGTTACACATTGCGGGAAAAACAATGTGAAATTTTTTGACTTCGAAGTGTCAAAGGAAACATCATATTCCTAGTTTTTTTCACCTTTCATATCAATATTCTATTGGGAGGTTTTTCTTAGATATAACATGTGTTACCTTTGAATATTACATCATAACCATGTTACATCAATTGAAATAGACTAATGAGTTTATGATTTAGATGTGAAACATATTAAACATCATATATGTATTTCTGCTGATTTTGTTTGGTAAGAATGGGGACAATACCTTTCCCTTCCACTTTAATATGAGAACAATATCCAAGAGTAGTTTTAGATTTTATAGAAGAATCAATGAAAGAAAGTAGATTTTTGTTACTTGTCATATGATTGTTCCAGCCACTGTCCAACAACCAAAGGTCCTCGCTGTGAATTTCTTCAGAAAGATGTAAGGAAATAAACATTTTTTTAGAGGATTATCCTCGATTGTCGAAGAGATGCACACTACCTCTTTTTTGGTATGACTGTTTCCTTTTAATTTCATGTTCATAATGCCAAAATTCCTTGCAATAATAACATTGGAATTCGATTTGATCCATGTTTTTCTTCTCTGTGTTTGGTTTTGTGAAGGTATCGACTGTTCTGATGCATGATGATGTTCTAATTTTCCTATGCCTCGCTTACTGTTGCCTCTATATCCTCTGCATATTCCTCTTCCAAGATATAGTTGTGATTTGAAATCTTGTTCAATGGAATATTCTTCGAGGTTAAGTCTTGTTTCATGTGCCAAAATTGATCTACTCAATTTTTCTACTAAGAAAGTTATAAAATCTTTGGATTCCAGAATGGTTGTTATAACCTTGTCAAATTAGAGGAAATTTTGGCCTAAAAGTGCCCATGAAATTTTCATGTAATTTAGATGTCATAATATGGAATCCAACAAAAATGTTTTAAATTTAAAAAGTGGTACATGTAAATATTTTGGAGGGAAAAAAATAAAAAAATGATTTTTTTAATTGTATTTTTCACTTATCTCCTTATAGGTTTACTGAACTTTCAGGTTTAGACACTCATTAGATGCATAATTAAATTCTAGATCCAACGAGTACCCATTATGCATAATTTTGAGAGGAATTTTGGGTATGTGTTATATTCTTTCCACGATTACTTGCACGTGCAGGGTGGTCATAGGGGGCCGATAGCATAGCCTTTACGTTGCACCGGGTGTAGTAGGGGGGTCATGGGGGGGCAGCAGCCCCCCGTGTTTAGGGTCTAGGGCAGTGCCCCAGGAAAAAAAATTTGGACCCTATTTTTTGGTGGGTGGACCCGCCCATGGTTTTGTGCATTGGTTTGCACATGGTTTTGGGACATGATGGTTTTCGGTCCCTCGTATTTTTAGATCCAGTCAAGGGAACTATAGTTATGTTCTAATCCAAGGTTAACATATTGGTGTTTATGAATGCTTCGGCATGTATACATATGTGCTGTAACACTAAAAGTAATATAATGAAAAATGAAGCTGGTAGTCAGGATTTGGGATGCAGGGGAAAATCTCTGTATATATCTGTTTTATGTTTTATTCTCTCGCTATTGTTTATTTTCTGTTTTTAAGATTGATTTGTAGATAATTTTTATACACGGTTAAAACTTACAAGGACCCACCTTATACAAATTGAATATACATTAAAAGAATGTGTTTTAACATGTGTTTTAATGTATTGGTATTTTTTATCAAGGTGGTTCCTCTCATAAGTATGCATGATGGGTAAAAACATGTTTTTTTAATGTATATGCAATTTGTATCAAGGTGGGTCCTCTCAAAAGTATGCATAAGGGGTAGTCATTGGATGTGGAATTTAATTCCACATATAATGAGTGTCTAAACTTGAATTTTGAGTAAACCTATAAGGAGATAAGCTGAAAATACAATTAAAAAATGTAGTTATTTTGTTTTATCTCCAAAATTTATAACTCTTATTTTATTATTTTAACTATTATTTTATTAATTTTCCTTTGGAGGCCACTTTTAGGCTGAAATTTCCACTATTGCATTTTTTGCGTAGCCTTCAAATGAATTTTTCCACAATATTCTCATCTGTAATGGTTTCACCAATGAGTTTGATCTAATTTACTATTCCCGTGACTCTAGTCATGAAATAGTCCACATTCTTTGTGTCAGTGATCTTCATGGTTTTGAACTGAGCTCTCAATGTCTGCAATTTAATAGTATTCACTATATCATTTCCTTGATACACAACTTTCAAAATATCTGAGGCTTATTTTTTTGTTGATGTGTCAATTACCTAGTCCAAGATAGAGTCATAAAATGTGTTATATATTCAAAATTTGGCTCTGTGTTCCTTATTTCTTAGTTTTGCAGAAAAATTCCTAGATTATTATTCATGGATTCTAATGCTTCTTGGGTTGGCTCTACATAACCATTCTATAGGGTTTGCAATCAATCTTGGGCTTGCAAAAATGTCTTCATTCGTAAACCCAAAAAAAATTAATTTTTTCCAAGAAAAATCAGGGTTTGTGGCAAAGCACTCGAGTAAGAAATTTTTGTTTAATGTACACCTTTTGAAAATATTCTTTCTAAGAATTTAAAAAAAAAATCTTTAAAAAAATATAGTGTCGTCTTCTTAAAAGAAAATTAATAAAGGATTTTTTTGTTTCAATAAAAAACTCTTCTTCTATAGAATACAATAGTGGCTCCTCCTTTTTCTAAAATAAAACACTTTTATTTTTTATTTTTAAAATAAGACCACTCATTTAGAAAATAGCTAAAAAAATAAATTTTATGAGCCTCTTTAATAAAAGGTCACTTAAACTTCACTTAATAAAAGGTCACCAAATGAAACTTATCAAAAATAGAATGAAACTTTGAATATTACAATTCAAATAACAAAGTAGAACACTTTTCGTTGTTCGAAGAATTTTTGTTTTTCGTTCTCCTTGTCGTTTAGTGAAAGAGAGTAGTTTGAGGACCTCTCATACCTTGAAAAAAAAACGCTCAAAAACCATTATTATTTTTCATTTGTGCACCTCTGAAAAAGGTTTATGCCCAATTTTGTACACTGTTTCAACTCACGGAGTGCACGAACCCAAAAATTTTCACAATTTCTTAATTGTTCCACAATTTTTCTCACTTTCATTTTTCCTGTGGTGTGAAAGTGACACAATTCTCTTTGTTCACAAATGTGAAATTCAAAACTTTGTCGTACTTTCTCTGGCAATCTCCTTGGCCTCTCGTCCACAACCTCTGACAACATGTTTCTCTCTTTGGAGTCTTATGCGACCCGTGGCTCGGATATCATGGAAAGAAAATGAAGATATGAGAATTGAAATGGACTTAAAAATTCTTCTCATCATTCAAAATAGTTAAATAGATTATATAGGAAGCCTCAATAATACTTACTATAGTGAAACTCAACTAAACTGAGGAAAACTCAAGATAATCAAAGTCAACTATGACACATAGCAGAAAACAAAATAAATATCATGAAACCTAGTAGACACTAAGGTTAATATCTAAACAATCACGATTCCCACAAGTGGTACCAGAGCGACAGGTCTCAAGTTTGAAACTCACCCGAGTCGTGTTGGGGGAGATTGTTGGAAATTTTGTTCAGCGCTCCCCATGTCTTTCACGACATGGAATAACAACCTCTCTTGGATTGTAACTCTGAGATTGTAGCGAAGACTAATTCCTGGAGGTTTTGGTATAATGACAATTGTGATTCCAAGAACGCACACTCATTTCATCAGCTCAACTAAATTTTTATACCTATGTTGTCATATTATTACAATCTCTACTATAACAGTGCAAATAATACCTTATTAAATATTCCTTATAGGGTTTTATGAAGAGTGGCTATTATGCTTTGGATTACTCAGTAGAGTTGATATTTACGTGGCTATTTTCATATTTTGAAGTTTATTTTTTAATTTTGGTTCTTGAATGAGTTATGGTTAATTATATTAAAAATCTGTAAGATATTAATAAGTTTGCATATTTAAATGGCACAATTTACATAATTTTAGTGTTATATTAAGTTTATTTATTTCGACAAGAGGTGCTTTACAACCTAGTATGGAAGAGATGTGTAGGCGTTAGACGATAGATGTAATGTAAGAAAGATTGTATTTAATTTTTTTTAATTTTGGCTCAATTGTAATCAATATATTTGTAATAATTATCCCTACCTCTTAATGCGAAAACTCAAAAAAGAGGTATAGTAAATAAATAAAAATATAAATAAACTAAGCTATGGTGAATAAATGAAACCTATTTTTATTCTTGCTCCAGAGGTATAGTAAATAAATAAAAACATAAATGAACCGGAGGTATGGTAAAAAAATAAAAAATAAATAGACTAGAGGTATGGTAAATAAATAGAACAACTTTGTATAGTTACTCCATAAACCTATTTAGATTTATGAAAACTCAAAAAGGAGGTTTATTTGGGTGAAGCCTATGGGCAAAATAACATGTGACAAATTACTATTAATACCATGGGCTAAATACTATGGGAAAGATTCCCTATTTATAAAAGTTGTATGTTAAATAAATAAATATAAAAGAGGCATAAAGAGGTATGGTAAATAAATATAAATATAATTAAACCAGAGGTATAGTAAAAAATAAAACCTCTTTTTATATTTACTCCATACTCCTCTCTATATTTACAAACACTCATAAAAGAGGTTTTATTTAGGTGAAGCCTATGGGCCAAATACCATGAGAAAATTTATTATTAATACCATGCAATGTTTTTTTATTAACCCTAATATTAATATCAAAATATTATTATTATTGTTACTAAATCTAATATTCATATTAATATATTATAATATTATACTATTAAATTTAATAAATTTGGATTAATACAATATTAAATTTTTTATATTATTATATATATTAATATATCATGATATATATTAAATATACATATATATGGGAGGGAAGAATAAATACATAGAGTGATAGAGGTGGAGAGATGGGGATTGATAAAGGAGAGATGAAGTTAAATTGAAGGAGAGGGGAGAGGAGAAATGAATAGAGAGAGAGGGATAGGAGTGAGAGAGGTAGAGAAGGGTAAGAGAGGAAGAGGGAGACACAAGGATGGATGGGGGGAGAGAGAAGGAAAGAGGGAGCGATAGAGAGATGGAGTTGGAGGGGGAGAGAGGGAGGGAAGAAGAAATACATAGAGAGTGAGAAATGGAGAGAGAGAGAGGGAGTGACAAGGGAGAGGGAGAGAGAGTGTGAATGTTTAAGGGTGAGATAAAGAGGCAACAGAGATATGGAGAGAAGATGAGAGAGGAGATAGGATGAAAGAGGTAGGGATATAGTAACAAAGAGAGAGAGAGAGAGAGAGAGAGAGAGAGTGATGGGGAATAAAGAGGGAGGTAGGAGAGAAAGGGAGGGATAGGACTTGAGAGAAAGCAGGAGAGTGCAAGGGGGAGAGATAGGAGGGAATCAGGGAAAATTCTAAGGATGGAAAATTATTTTGAAGTTTAAAAAATTGGCGAATCTCACTAGTCCCTAATATGAAAACTATAAAATTTTTATTCATGTATTTGTAAAATAATTCAAATTTATAATGATATCATATATACTGTATATATAATGTTGGCGAATTATAACATAAAATAATTTTACATTTTAAAATTTGGGCGAATCATTTTTATAAAAAAATGGAAAATGACGAATATTTTTTTTGGAAAAACCATAAAAAATTAGCCCACCTACGAATATTAGCCCCTAAAATTTTCCATGGAGGGCATGTTGAAAAGTGTAACTAGGATTGGCCTTCATATTGACTATGTAACTATGTATTTATGTAATAAAGAAGACAAAGATAATAAAATATATTTTTGGTATGCTTGCTTCATGGGTTTCATGGGCAAGGTTTTATTATATTTCAGAAGCCTTCTTCTTGATGCCTTTTATGGATTTGATTGGTCATAAATGTAATAATTAAGAGTCATATTTATGAAGAGTCAAGTCAAACTTGTATGCCTAAAAGACCTTGTCACACAAGCCTTGAAATCCTAGCACAAACATATCTCAAGATTTGGGTTGAAGTTACCTCTGAAGTCAGCCTATGTACAATGAGCTAGTTGACCTCCATACCCCTGCACAAGTCAGCTCAAAAGTAGGCTCTCATGTCAGCTCAAAAAGAAGATATATCATGCATATATAATGATGGTATTCAGTTCATTTGGAGCATTAACATCAGAGAAGTCTGAGGAAGAAGTGTAAGGTTAAATATAATATCATTACAACTATATATATTTAAAATAAGGATGAATTAAGAGATGCGTTCAAGCTCAAAGTGCGAAGAAGGGACTATGTACTAGTGCGAGAAAGGACTGTGATTAAATTCCTACAATGGTATGCTATAAAATGTGAAATGGTTTTGATCAAAGTGTGAGAAAGGACTGTGTTAAAGTGCAAGAAAGGAGAGTGTTAAATTGCGAGAAGGGTATGCTATAATTTCATGAAGGGATTGTGGTAAAGTGCGAGAAAAGGGTTGAGTAAGGCCATCACTATAGTATAGTGTGGATTGCATATAGAAAGGAAACAAGACACATATGTACAGTCAGTAAGGTTAAGAGAAGACACAGGGTAATATATTCTATAACACAATGTTGATATCTGAAGCAAGGATCTCATAGAGTCAAAGAAGGAAGAATACATGTAGAGACTGAAATCTCTAGTCTTGGTGTTGAAAGGTGCAGATTAGTGCAAGAAGGTGCAAGAAATAAGGATCATCCCAAGGATTCATTGAAGAAGCAGTTACAAGGTCTTGGAAGCATACCTAGGTAAAGTGTCTAAGTCATGGTCATGTTACTTGTCAACTGAGAGTATATAAGAATATTTTCTTGTGGGTTTTCCTCTCCAAGAGGGAGATTTTTTGGCCCTGGATTGAAGAGGCTATATTTGTGTCTCGTGTTTTTTGGTAATTGGCTCAATGAAATACATAATAAGCGAAAAAGAGAATACATATGAGAAGTAAGCTCACAAGTGATTAGGAAGAAGAGAATTTGAATTAAACCTAGCCTTGCCAAATTTCTCAAAATGGTTTCAGACATTAAAGAAATTTTGAGGTCTAAAATGGGCCTCCTAAGAAAAATGTACAACTAAAATAAAATTTACAAGAACCAATAGGATTCAAGATGATGATGTCAACCATGGGAGATGATTCACCATTTTTGGGATAAAAAAGTAAAAAGATAATAAAATAATAAAATAATAAAACTACTCTTTCAACTTTCATTTTCAACTTATCTCCCTAATATTTTACTTGAATTTCGAGCAGGAGTACTTTTTTGATGAAAATTTTAATTCCTCATGCAAGGAGTACCCATGTTTCATACTTTTGATGGACCCTGCTACACGAAAAATTAGAAATGCATGAAAAACATTATTGCAATCACGTATTTCATGTATTTCTGATTTTTCATGTAGTAGGGTCCTTTTAAAGTTTGCAATATGGGTACTCCTTCGATGATGAATCAAGCTCTACATCCAACGAGTGTTCCCACTCGAAATTTGAGTAAAGCCATAGGGAGATAAGTTCAAATTATGAGTTGAAAAAGTAAATTTTTTTTTCCCCTCTAAAATTTTATGATGTAATATAGTATTATATTATTATTTCGACTATTATTTTATAATCTCCTTAGGAGACCCATTTTAGAACTCAAAAATTCTCTAATGGCCAAGGTGTTGAAAACAAGGTCTACATGACAAGAAGACACTCAAGGAAGCAAGTATTGAAGTTTACATTGAAAGGTTAAATCAGTTTGCAAGGAAGATTCTCAAGTCATCTCAAGAAGACCTTCAATCTCTTTAAAAATATTCACTTATCAAGGTGAAAATATTTTACATCATAGATTTATATTAAAGACATTGTTTTTGAAGACATCCTTTATCATCAAGGATCCAAATTCATCTGCATTGGAAAATTCAATCTAAGAAGAAGTTCCTAACTTCATCTTCATCATCATCGAGGAAGTTGTTAGAAGGAGGAAGTCACGCTACTCAAGTAAGTAACTATGAACTTATCTGAATTTATCAAAATGACTTATTGCAAAGAGAGAAACAAACTGGTTGGGTCATCAAAATTTAGTGCATGGATGAAGAGGACATATTTGAATCTAATCGAAGACGAAGTTATGGGCTACATTGAATGATCTACATTTCAACCCTAAAAAGAAGATGCTCCAGCTCATTCCAAATACATTAAAGGAGAAATCTAAGCCCATAGTATTCTCATAGAATCCGTTAAGGACTCACTCATGTTTTATGTATCAAAAGTAGAGAATGTGAAAGAAATATATGAGAAGTTGGTGGAGCTATTCTCTATGAGTATTTCAGGAGAAACAATCTCTATGAGATAATAACTATATAAGATGGAAATTTCAAGAGTGGAAGAAATCAATTCATATATTATGAGTATTTCTGAACTTAGAGACCAGCTGTAGGAATTTGGAGAATTAATGTATGATATTGATATGACTATAGTAGTATTGAATGCTCTACTAGAAGAATGGGGAAACTTCTCTTCAATATTATATGGGAAGAAAGAAAAAACACCATTCCAGGATCTATGTTCTCTATGTAAAATAAAATAAACAAGATTGAAAGCCAAAGCTAATACAGGATCAAGTGAAGGGAATCAAGCCTTTGCAACCATGTATAGGAAGAAAGGAAGATTCGGGAAATTTGGTCCTTAAAATAAAAGAAGAAATATTGACAAAGTGTGATGCTTTGGGTGTATCAAACTTGGGAATTATAAAAGTGATTTTCATAAATCTGGGAAGGACAATGGGAAAAAGGAAGAAGACAATGTCACATATGAAAGGGAAGAACCTGATGCAAAGAAATCTAAGAAAGAAGACGCGAAAGATATCCATTATGATTGAGATCACCCTTCTCTTTAAATGATTTATGTTGGTTGTAAAATCGTATTATAGGAAGCAATTTATATTAATAGAATCATGATAGAAGCATGGAAGGAGCACTTGAATAAGTATCTCTTGGAACCTCACTCATAAAAAAAATTATGGACGGAATTCATCAAGATGAAGGGTCATCATTTAATAATAAATATGGAAACAGGTGTTGAAATTTTCTAATGGAGTTCTCTACGGATTCATTGGTTAGAAATAAATCAAAGGGTTTCATCGTGAAATATATGTTACAAAATTTTGTGATTAGAATATGATGACATATTTATGAAGAAGGTAAGGGGAATGATGTTCTTCATTCTATTAAATTTTTTGCAAGATGACCCAAAAATAAAAAGGATGAGGTACATATATCTATATGCTCACACTAGATGTTGTGAAGTCATGTCATATCATTGCAGGTGATGGAATTCTATCATTAGAAGTATGATTAAACAAATAAGGATATATTTTAGCACATATTTTTCCACTAACAGATGAAATAAAATATATCCTCATATGAAATATGAGGTGGTTGTATACAAGCAAGGAACTAGATACTAAAAGTTCCTAGGAATGAATCTGTGTGGAGAAAGAAAGGAAGAGATCATGAAGTCAAACCATGTCAAGAGGAAGTTATCATCCAAAAGCTAAGAATATCTAATTAGGATATCTCTAGGGAAGATATGTGGACTCTCATAGAAGTATGGTAAACAAGAAGACCCTTGACAATACATATATTTAGGAGATGTGTTGATATGAATAAAGGATTTTGATGCCTACAGGGAGATGTCATGGTGAAATATCATCACTGAGGTAACTTTTGATTTAAATATTATTGTGTATATGTTTTTCTGGATGATTTTAATCAAGGCTGCCAATAATGTGGTAGGGTTTAAGATCCTTTGGATATGGTTCAAGGGAAAGAAACATGGCATAAAGGTGTACAAGATGAGAAAGATTGATGAATTAGTTTCTGATGGTTGATAGGACTCGTGGATTAAAATGATGGATAATATGTGCCCTATGAAGCCAAAAGTTGAAGATTACTCAATATCAAAATCAATGACATCGACGAGAGAAATTATTCATGAGAAACTTAGTGTCTCACCATTGTTGTTGCAGGTCCTTGGTTAAGAGGGAACCTGGTGGTAAGTTTTTTACTTGGAAAAAACTTTAATTATGTCCTTCCTGAGTTAAAAGGGAGTGATGTATATGATTCTCTAATTCATGTGTCATGCACTAGACCAGGACTAACAACCACAACTCCTAGTGAAGGCCATGAGGAGAGAATGGATACACACATAATTCTGGAAGACATAATGGAGGATTGAGTAATAATCTAGCATCCGATAATCTTTGAGAGTGAGATAGGGCATTCAAGATAAGAATAGGGAGGGACCAATATTATTTGATGGTTTCCTACCAAATATAAGAATAGTCCATGTAGGTCATACTCTGGGAACTCCTGGGTGGAGTATGTACCTTAGAGAGATAATTACTATGGTTTCTATAGGTCATGTGTTTCGTCGGCATTGTAGTCCATTATATCATTGAGATATGGGGTTGTTATTCATAGCCTTGCACTAGGACAATGTTGGTTGATATGATGCTATACTGGTGTGATTACCAATATGATTCTTCTTATGAGATTCTTCAGATTGAAAGTGACCATCTACCATTATGAATACCTCCCTAGTTTAGAGGGAGTGTTGGAAAATGTAACTAGGATCGGTCTTCATATTGAATATATAATTATCTATTTATGTAATAAAGAAGACAAAGAAAATAAAATATATTTTTGGTATTCTTTCTTCATGGGTTTCATGAGAAAGGTTTTATTATAGGTCAAAAGACTTCTTCCTGATGTCTTTTAGGGATTTGTCAACTGGTCATAAATGTACTAATTAAGGTTCATGTTTATGAAGATTAAATTCACAATTGTATGCCTCAATGAACTTTTCGCAAAAGCCTTGAAATCCTAACAAAAATGTCTCTCAATATGTGCATTGAAGTGACCTCTCAAGTTAGACTATGTACAATGAACTAGTCGGCCACCATACACCTACACAAGTTGGCTTAGAAGTAGCCTCTCATGTCAGCTCAAAAAGAGGATTTTTCCTATATATATTGTTGGCTATGATGCATGTGTTCTCCTTGATGGAAATTCACTTGTAAAATATCATGTATATGGGTTTTGGATAAGCTCAAAGGTGACAAAGTGATGGAATAGAATGACAGTATGATGGGACAGAGATTTTGCAGATCAGAATAAGAAGATGGATAAAGTACATCATTGAAGAAATATATGCAATTTAGTAAAGACAAAGTCGCATATACACATAGGAACGAAGAAAACAAAGTCATGTATGTCCTAGTGCACATTTTATAATACCAGGGGTCTTTACCATGGCATTATCCCACAATATTGAGCACAGTAATGATTATTTGATCTCATCCAAGAATACCATTGGCACTTGTGTAGTTTTGGCTAAGGCTCAAACTAAATAAGGAGGTGAAGATCATAGTACTATGTGGGCATGAGTATGGGTATTGATTGAATACATCAATATAAATTATATCTACATGGAATGGGATATAGTTTATTGATAGATATCAAATAATGATGTGCCCATGAATATAATGATGGATCAATATCTCTAGACCTAAAATTACTTTGTATTTACATGATCTATTTGTGACATGTTTAGACATTTGTCCTGATGCATGTTTGTTGAAGTGAGGGGTATGATTTGAGTAAGATTGTAGTTTTGAAGTGTTGCAGAATCCTGAATTATTTACAGATCTATACATGGTTTTGACTCAAGGAAGGCGAGTATACACATGGGTTTGGTTCTGCATAGCTGCATATATTTTCATTAAACATATACGCAAGTTGGTTTCGAAAGAACATCACATAGCCGAAGATATGTCTTATGGAAGGCGCATATGCAAGCCAGGGTTTTGCTAAAGAGTGCTAAAGGAAATGTTTGATCAGTTTCAATGTGTTTTTGCTTTTTGAAAATGATGTCTTCATATAGATTTGGATTGTTTGAGTATTGATTATGCTTCTAGTTGATTGTGATTAAATATCAGTGATTGGTTGGTTGATTGATGATTCATTGAATGATTTGTTACAGTTATATATTTCAGCTTGATGTATGGTTTTAGGCTTAAATGAGTGTAGTGGGTCCATTATAAAAATATGATGGAAAGAGGCCTACAAGTTGTGTTGAATTGAATCTCGTGGATCTAGTGTCAAAATTTATGAAACATGGTCTGCGGTAGTGTTGAGGGTTGGATCCTTTAGTGAGGAAGTTGAAGCTTCCTACCAATAGGAGCTGGTGATCAGATCAGGGGGTTTTATCTCCCTTACAGTTGTGGATGGTAAATGGGAGTAGGGGGTCGAAGCTCGGTTCCAATGGTGGATGGTAAACAAGATTAGTGGGTTGGATCTTCCTTCCAGTAATAGCTGGGGAACGAGTGACGGTTTCAGCCTTCTACAAGTAGGTGCCTGCATACTGGTATGAGTCTATGCCAGTACAAGATTGTAAGAAGTTTTATATATAATAAATATTGAATATAGAGATGACAACAGCGGTGGTTTTCTCCCACATTCAGTTTCCACCTTAAATCCTAGTGTTCATGTGTGTTTATTTTGTGTGATGATCTATTATTTTCTTACTACACATGCTTACTACTTACTAAATGTATGATGAATAAATGATGCACTGGGCTAAGTAAATTTTCCGAATATTTATCTGAATAATAATTTCAATAGGCATACATAAATTTCCTTAATGAAATCTGCATACATACACTGGTTGGATTAATTAAAGTCACATATATAAATCACTAAAGAAAATGAAAATTTATGTGAGTTTTAAATATTAATTCACCCCCCCACCCTTTCATTATTTTTCCCAACAATTGATATTGGAGTAGGTCCTTTAGAAGAAGCTTGATCGCTTGAAGGAGATCCATCACTATGGGAAGGAAAAAAAAGAAGAAGGCTTCTAAAAGGAAGAAGACATCTTAGAAAACGTGTGCAGCAAAAAATGAAGAAGATAAAACAAGTACTAATTTTTGTTCTTGTGGTCCACTTTCTTGTTCATGCAATGTTGAAGATAGTGAATATGAAAGTGAAATTAATGTTATGGATCTAAAAGAAGAAATTTCGGATCTCAAAAATGAACTTCAAGATTAGTAGATTCTATTTAATGAAAGAGAATGTATCTACAAATATGTGATTACTACATTGAATAATCAATTACAAGAAAGAAAATCAATTGAGCAGTTCAACAAACAACATATATGCTAGTGTCAAAAGCTACAAGATGGAGTAACCAATCACAGTGAAGGACTTGAAGTAGAAATCATCTCTCCCAAATAAAATTTGGAAAAATCAAATAAGAAGAACTAATAACTTCTACAAACATTTTAAGTAAAATAAAATGGGATGAAAGAAGATATTATAAAATTGAATGAGCATGTAGACGAAGGACGAAGGTTCGAAGAAAGTATGAAGAAGCAATGTCAAAGATTAGAGGTTAAGAGTTGGCTCGAGGGGTCCTGACCTAGGTTTGGAGGTGAAGGTTTGCCAACAAACCCCTATACTACTGGCTCTTTCGGTAGTGACCAGCTTGCGCAGGTCAAAGTCTCACCCGAAGTAGTATGGGTGGGTGCTGGAACTAGATTTCCGCACCCTGAGAGAGGGTAGGTAAGCCCAGCAGAGCTGCGTCTGGATTTATAATGAACCGTTCGCCTATTATAGATCCAGAACTACAGGTCTCCTTTGCATCCATGTGCGCAAGGTCAACTATACTACAGTGCTCAATAAATTGTATGCTTTTAATATAGTAGCACAGTATTGCATAAAACGTAACAGAAACAGATGCAGTAAAATCACTTATACAGTATTTTCACAGCTTAGCAGAGTACACATAAAATAGTAATTACCACAGATTCGCATAAAAATTACACACAGATTCAGTTACCCAGACAACCTTTCTTATTCATCAATCCATCAATTCCTTCTTACCATACCCAACCCAACCTGTGCACACAGCAGCAGGGTCTGCACAGAGCAGGACTCAGGATCTCCACGCACACAGCCAGTAGGAGTCCTCTCCCTAAAAAACTAAAAATATCTACTAATCCACAATTCACATCAAAAGCTCATCATCTTCTTGCCTTACAATTCAAAATGTTCCTCTATTTATAATAATGTAGCCTAATCTTTCCTATGGTCCGCAAACAGTGGTTTGTGAACTGTAGGTCTACCCTTTGACCCATTACAATCGTTTCAGAGCTTTGACCCACCCCAAAACCCTTGTGCTAGACTAAATATAATAAAAAATATACAAAATCGGACCATTTTCACAGCTTGTAGGAGACCCTGTTCCAACATTCCCCCAACACAATATTGTGACTTGTCCTAAGTCACTGTGGTGGTGTTGTCTCTACCTATGCACTTAAGGTATTGATGGCTGCGATCAACGAAGGTAACACTTCTTGACTATGGGCAGCAACACTCTGTGCAATGTCTACAAGCTTCTAGGAGGTTGGTCCTTCGGTTGCCGCGGTGACACACTCTAGTGTCTGAGTGAGTCGCTTGATCGCACCATCTACATCCTGCGAAATTTGGAGGGCTATGGTGGCCCACGGCTTCAGACGTTATGCAATGATGTACTTTTTGTGCCAGAGATCCTTAATATCATCTTGGAGAGAATTGCTAGTCTTCAATCGTGCCAAGCGCTGGGCAGGCACCAAGGTAGGCAGCATAGCTGCGACCTGCTCGAAAGCTTCTTCATTTTGCCATAAGTATTAATTGATTTTAGGGAGGACTGGATTGTTATGGACCATAGTCCAGAGTTGCATGGATGATTCTAGCAACTGGGTGCCTTGAGCGATCTACCCCAAAATAACGTTCGTTGCTTTGGTTACTAGTGCAGTGCACTGGGCTCGTACTTCCAGGGGAATTTTAGGCTTCAATTTGGCTTGTAAGTCAGTGATTTATTATTCCAGCTACGTGTTGACGACATGCATTTCCATCCTATATGCTTCTACTGCCACAACCAATTTTTCCACTTTAGCCCAAGGAATGGCCCCAGCCGGGATCTCGTCTGTAACCTTTGTGCAGAGTTGGTGGATCACTGTTTCAAGCTCAGCTTGTTATGAAACGATGAGGAGCGAGTCTGTGGCCTACTGCGTCATGGTCTGTTTGGCCATACCAAGCTGTTGGTGTATTTTCTGGTCGCGATGGTTAATCTCCTGTAATACAACGTTGTGGAGGCCTTGCAAGGCTTCGTGGAGCATCTTAGCCAAGTCCAGCTGGATCCCTGTTCCTGCTTGGATATGAGCTCCTATCAGGGCAGGTACAAAATAGAGATGACTTCTTTCGTGGCTAGCACTGTACTGCTAGTTACCAAAGGATTCCATGCCTGTCCGACGCTGGTCTACAACTTATCTACTTTTATTTGAAGGGCATGGAGCTCATCCTGGATGATGTCGATCACAGCCTTTTGTTGTTCTTCTATGGCTGCCCACTTATCGTCTGTAGCCATCGTAACTGCGTCTACAATTTGCTCGAGGTCACCGTTAGTTAGGGTGACCATTGCATCATATTTCTCGCGGTGGGCACGCTGTTTCTTTCGGGGCCCTGGTGTAGGCTCACTTGACCACTTCGTACTGTGAGGGGGGGGTATCCTTGTTATACCCTACCCGTGTCTCAGCCGCAGCATCTGTGACGGTGGTTTGTGGTGGTTGTGTGTCCCTTTTCATGGCTACATTTGAGCCCTTCTGGTTGGGCTTTGTGGGCTCCCCATGAGTAGATGTGAGGCCTATTTCCCAGGTAGGGGGCCATAGCGTATCATCAGGTCAATTTCTTCATCTGCTACTATATACGGAAGTGTCATCCATGTCTTATTCTGGAGGTTGCGGATCTAAATATGATGCATGGTAACCTGGAATGTTGCAACACTTTTGTATTTTTCATATACCGTTGGGGATAGTTGGGGTCGGGAATTGATGGTTGTGGCCGTGTTTCTCTAGAAGAGGACCCAGAAAACTTTGTTATCATCGATGCACTGCGCATCTTTAGAGTCCCATAAATGAGCATACCGAGCTCCTTCACACATTCCCAGGGGGAGCTTCGGGAGGACCGACTCCTCAGGGGTGTCCCAGGTGACCAACACTATAAGGAGTAGTAACCATGAATAGTAGAAGGGCATCCCTTGCTCCTGAGATTCATGGCCATTAGCCAAAAAATCATCACATAAATATTGAGCCCAATTGAAGGAGACTCCCTTCGCACACCAGCCAGCTAACTGAATAACATAGGCAAGGACGGTCGCAGCCGATCATCTCCTCATCAATTTTTAGGCTAAGAGGATGGTACCCATCTGTGTAGTGGGATCATTGATAGTCTGGATCACAATGCCTTGCTTATTTTTACTCACCTTGTAGGTCTTCCACACAAACTTAGTGATATCTTCTTCGTACTTTTTTCCCACCTACTCCAGAGGGTGCGGCCCTTGCATAGGAAGGTCTGTAATCTTGTAGATCAACGCAGCATTAATAGGGACTCTATCCCGAATCCATAAGCAGCCATCATGAATTAAGGTGAGCAACTACCGATCCAACACATCTGTGATGTTGTAATGGCCAAAATGGGCCATCTAGAGCAGATTCAAGAGTCCAGACCCTACCAAGCCACATACCCAGCGCTAAGGAACCACTGTGACTCCATAATTCACACAGACTATATTGAAGTACAATGCTGGGGCCAACTCAGGGAAGGTTTCAAAGTCCACCAAGTCATGATCATCAAACTTGACCTCATGGAGTCTTCCACAAGGATCACTGAGGACAGGGAATTCTCCCAGGGTTAGAGGGGTTTGTAGATAGGTGACCAAGCCATCCAAGTTCTTCAGCATTCATGTGGACAGTCTACGTGGGAAAACGAAGGGAGGTAACCAATTGATCAGATTGGCGGGCAGAGCACCTTCTTGCAAATCTTGAGCCAGAGGTGATACCAGTGGGGACCTGGCATGCCTCAAAGAAGTACTAGGCCTCCTAGTGGCCCATTTTGTAGCTTTTGGGGCCTTTCTTGAGCCTTGTTCTTTCTCTTTCCCTTTCCTTGTGACTGGCGTAGAGGGAAATTCTTCCAGTTCAATCTCAACTTCCATTATTTCCTCAACGTCAGGCCCCGTTGGGGCCGAAGGTTCGGCAAGGTTAGTGGCCATCATCCTTGCATAGAAAATGAATCCCAAGCCCGTGTGACAACTATCAGAGGGATTAGGGTGACCAGACATGTAGATATGGGAAATTTGATTACTCAAGTGCTTCTAAGAGAGGAATGATGGGTGAAATATATGCAAGTGAGACAGAACTTCTGGCTAAACTATCTTGCTCCTTCTATAATACCCATAATCATGCAACGGTAAGGTAAAATTTATCTAGGATGTATATCCCAAGAGACGGTAAAAAATCTCAAAAATTATCTTTATTAACTACCCAGAGGCTGCTCCTTTTAACGGTAACTTTTGCTTTTTACTAGTTGTTACCATTCCAACAGTTAGTTTTCACATCCCCTGTGTGGTTGGCCTATCTGCTACACTAGGGTCAGTCATCTGCATCTTCTGCACATTTCCCCCCAACATAGGCTTGCTTCCTAGGTAGCTTACGACCAAAGATAAAGTTTATAGATATTAATTATCCCAAGAGAACCTTTCCTTTTGTGTAATAGAGGTTTTAAGAGGGGCTATAGTTGGAGAATATTCCCAAACGAACCTCCTGTAATATCCTACATGGCCAAGGATTAAACACATTTTTTTCTTTTTATTGTAGGGGTTGCCAGACAGATGAGATCTTTTCTTTCCATACCGATAGCCAGTGGAGGGTGCATCTTAATGCTACTTTCCTATGGACGAATCATTTTGGTGCCTATGCGTGCCCCTGAGTCAAAAGTGGTTTGTGGGTCAACCTGTCCTTATTTTGGGGCTAGGCCATAGTAGTCGATCATTCCTGGCTCCTTTGGTTCCCATGTGGGTAGCTCAACACCCGATCTGTAAAAGTAAAGTCGGCCCCTTACCTCAGAGGAAATGTAGCGGAAGTCTTTCGTGACCCTGAGACAATGCAATGCAGAGACACTATGTAACCAATTCAACCACTTCTCTATTTCCTTATCATAATCAGAGATGCATTAATTATCCTCCACCCAACAAAGTACTTCATCTATTGTTGGGTTGACCATGTCCTATGCAATTAATTTATAGATATGGTCCATATCTTCGTCCTTAGGTACTAGTTCTATGTAGCGTTCTCCTTCCGAAAGGTATAATGGTACTATCACCCTTGTTGGCTTAAGGGGTCCTGACCCAGGTTTGGAGTCAAAGGTTTGCCAACAAGCCCCTATACTATTGGCCCTTTCGGCAGTGACCTATTTTCGCAGGCCAAAGTCTCACCCGAAGTAGTATCGGCGGGTGCTGGAACCAAGTTTCCGCACCCTGAGAAAGGATAGGTAAGGCAAGCAGAGCTGCATTCGACCCTGTAATACCTACATTGCCTCTTTCCATGTAGGGTCGATAGGTCTCTTTTGCATCCACGTGCGCTAGATCTATAATTATATACTTCTATGACAGTAGCACAATATTGCATAAAATAGAACAAAAGAAATCCAGATACAGCAAACACACTTACAAAGTTTTTTCGCAGCTTAAATACAGAAAGTACAGAATGTAGTACGTACCAATGATTCGAAAAATACAATACACATAGATTCAATTCGCAGCAACCTTTCTTATTCATCAATTCATCAATTCCTTCTTATAATACCCATCCCAGCCTGTGCACAAAGCAGCAGGGTCTACACACAGCTGGACTCTGGATCTCTGCGCACACAGGCAGTAGGAGTCCTTTCCCCAAAAACTGAAACATATATCTTAAATCTCAATTCGCATCCATAGATCTTCATCCTCTACCTTACAATACAAAATGTTCCTCTATTTATAATAATCTAGCCTAAATTTTCCTATGGTCTCCAAAACAATGGTTTTCGAACCCCTAGTTTACCCTTTTTCCCATTACAATTCTTTCAGGGCTTTGACCCACCCCAAAACCCCTGCGCTAGATTAAATATAATCAAAAGTATTCAAAATTGGACCAGTTTTGCAGCTCGTAGGAGACCCTATTCCAACAGTCTCCCAACACAATCTTGTGACTCATCTTGAGTCACTTCGGTGGTGCAGCCGCTATCTGTGCACATAAGGTATTGAAAGCGCTGATGAGCAGAGGGAGCACTTCCTAACTTTGGTTCGCACCGTGTTGCGCAATATTGATAGGCTCTAGGGTGGGAGGGCCGTCTGGAGCTGCTGTAACCTACTCCAATATCCGGTGGAAGAGCGCGATGGCGTTCTAAGCATTGTAAGATATTTTGAGGGCATTATCACCCAATGGCTTCAAGCACTTTCTGACGACATGCTTGGCGCAACAGAGCTTCACAATCGTATCTATGAGGGTGGTGTGGGTTTGTAAGAAGTCCAGATGGTGCGTAGGGATAGGGGATGGCAAGGTAGCTTCAACTTGATCAAACATAGCTTCCGCCTTTCGTAAGTCTTCCTGGGCACACTAAAGCAAGGGGTTGAACCGGGCCATTGTCCAGAGCTACATGGCCACCTTGACCAACTGATTTCCTAGAGTAAGTTTTTCCCTAATAATATCGGTGGCTTCTGTGATCCATTGTGCCTGAACTTCCAGGGGTATTTCACATTGTTTTCATGCATTTCGGTCACATTTTCAGATCTCTTGCACCACAGTGGTGTGTAATCCTTGTAACATCTCACGAGGTAGCTGTGCTAAGTCTATCTGTAGGTTCGTAGTAGTCGGGGTGTGGTCACCAACTAGGATATTGAAAGGTAATGAGCAGATATGTCTTTCATCGGTCGGTAGTCTGCAACTATGGAGAAGTCATAGCGTATCCCTATATCGCTTCAGCCCTTCCGTACATAAGACTAGTTGCAACTTGACTGGGTAGTGTTGGTGGCGAACTGTGGCAATTGCGTGCCCTACTTCTTGGTATCACCCAATGCCATATATCTGGGGCCTGTGATCATTCCAGGATTGTGAGGGTTGGGCACTTCTGTCGTGCAGCTGTGGTGCTCCTCTGCATGGGGTTAAAAGTCAATTCTCCCTGCAGGGGGGCGGAGGCCAATCATCATATCAATCTTGGCATCCCTTGACCTTCTCAACACGATGTCTGTAGGCTCTGAACTGGTAGGTGCTGAAGGGTTAGGGAGTGCCATAGGATAGGCATAAAATATCCCAATAAACAAGTAGGAGAATATCAGAGGCAAGGTACAGAGACATTATGAAGCCTTGAGTGCAATGATCCTATTGACCTTATACTATCCGGGGCCATCCCACGGTAGAGTAAACTTCACTTGAAACTTACAATTAGATTACTGCATTGATGGCCAACTGCCCATTTTTTTTAACAGTAAGGTCCCCTTCTCACAAAATTGCAGTGGTCTGACAGTCGTTATTTGTACCTGAAGGTTTTCACATGGATTTACAGATTTTGGATGACGCCTGTGTGCTGCTCGCATGTCCTGAATTAAAGCCGATGCCGGGGGTTTCGTAATTCCCTCCAAGTACCACTCAAGCAACTTGGTCACCATACCCCTTGACAGGCGTTCTTTTCCCTTAGTTAGGGCTCCGGTGTGTGGCAGAGCTGTGTCAAGCATCCATGTGCCATATGCTACCTTAATTGTTCGTAGACACTTAACCCGTGAATTCTCCCAATTGCGCGTGCACTGGTGCAGCTCTGCATCTAAATACCATGCAGTTGGACACAACCCTAGGTGATGGATAACCAAGTGAACTTGTTTGGTTGGGGTCCTGTCACACCATTGTGTTTCCCATGCCAGCGAATATGTGTGTGGGTCCACTGACCCAAGGGACTTCGGGATCCATCTTCCTATTGGGGCTTCAAATCGCAGGATCATCTTATCTTGACACTCCTTCCAAGTGTGAAATACTGGCCCATGCATACCCCACCAATGTGTAGGCGCCCCGCACAGGAAGTGCCCCTAGCCTATGTTCATTGGGAACTTCGGCTTCGAACGCACGTAAAAACTCCTTATTGTCACCTGCGTCCTCAAGGTAGGGCAGGTCTCTTACCTTGGTTGAGATAATCTCTCACCAAAAACCCACCAAGATAGGAGTTACTAAACAAACTCCAATATTTGAGGAAGAACCCAAGAGTTAGGCACATATTCCTAGCTTGGAATATTTAATTAATTAATTTATTTTTGGATTTATTATTGTTTTTGTGAGAGAGGCTAAAATTCCCCCCTTCAATGATAAATCCAAAATAAGAACAAGGAACCATATTCCAAGTTCTCATGTTGATCCTCAAAAACATTGCCTGAAAAAAACCGCCAAAGCTAGATGCTGAAAAACTGCAATCTGAAGAGACCATGAGTCAGTTGTATGTCGGATTCATCTCTAAATTTTTCTTGAAAAATCCATCAAGTGCCAAGTTTCAAAAGGATCCATCTGTCCATTGCATGAAATCAGCATCCTTTGTCCACTGACAAAATTGTTCAAAGCCCACTGGCTGATGATGTCAAAAACAACTCACTGTTGCTTTTTCTGTGCTGAAAACTACTCACTGCTTCTTTGCTGTCGACTGCCCACTGGAAAATTTATTGATTTCAACTAGAAAATTTTTTGATGCCCACTGGTTTTTGAAGATGCCCATTGGTTTCTTTTGTTGGTTTTGTTGAGACTTTCATTCTGACAACCACTGTCAATTTCATTGACATTTTGCCCCCTTTGTTAGCTAAAAGGAGAGACACTTCTCTTGGAAAGTATTCCTAAACTCCCCCACTTTAGGTGTAGGATTTTGACACTGGTGTACTCCCCCGTTCAACTGCATGAGAGTACCATCATCTTTTCACTGTTGGCTGCACTATGTGTGATTGTATGTGATTGTAGAGCTAAGACAAGCTTTCGACTGTGGATGACCATTTCCAAGGGTCGCTCCATTCATAATGTATCTTCAATTTGGCTGATTTCTGTTGATTGCGATATTTCTCTAAGGAATGATTGGGCTTGCCACAATGGCAACAAGGATGGAGCTCAAAACACTGATCTTACATATGACTAGTTCTTTGACAATGAGAAAATTTCGGTTTGACTTCAACTTCAGGTTGCGTGCAATTCTGTTTGTCTGCAACTTTGGGTTGCGTGCATTGCTAGTTGTCTGCAGCATTTTCATAACTTACTGAGGTGATTTGTGCAAGAAATCCTGCACTGATGAACTTAATTGGCTTGGAATAATCTGGGATACTCAAGCTGATGTCATCATTGGCATATCCTAAGCCACGTCGATTCTTGTTATTTTGAATTTCTTCCCATGGCTTGATGATGGGCTTGGAATAAATTGGAACTGGAACAACTTCAACACTTGAAGCTATTTGGCTGAATGAATTATCATCTGGATGGTTCAAAGACTTGAAAGTATCACTCTTTTCTTGCAATTCATTCCGTTGAAGTTGCGACTTGAGTTGAAGAAAATCAATGGTTTCATGTGTTTGTCGTAGATGCCATGAAAGATCAGTAAGAGTGTCTTTGTTGATGTGCACCATGTCTCCATCACTGGAGATGATAAAATTGTGAAGAATGTTTAAAAATTGAATATGTTGCTCCATCTGAACTTACGCACTTGAAATCAGGCTCTCTTGTCGGAGATGTTGTGCTTTGAATTGTTTCATTTGATTTTGTTACTTGAATGATGGGCTCGCTTGCTATGGGACTTAAATGGCACTCTTGCTTGATTTGTTAGTTATTTCACTTGCTTGGAACACTTGCTAGAATTGTAGAATTTTCTCGCTTAAACTCTGGAATTCACGCATGCTTGATGACAATCACGTTTGCTTGAATGCTCACTTGACTTACTTGATTACTTCACGCTCACTTGAATGAATAACCACGCTCGCTTGATGTCAATCTCAACTTGCTTGATTGTTTTAAGTTGTTTGGTTTCTTTGATGATTATTACAATGAACTTCACTCTGGCTTGCTTGATGGTTTGATCTTTGTACTGACTTGATGCAAATTGCTTGAATGAATACTCACGCTCTCTTGTAGGAGATGTGAATTTTTTGTGTGCTTTAGAGTTTAAAAATCGTGCACTCACTTGATTTTGCTTTAAATAAAGGGTGTTGAACACTGTCGAAAATTCACCCAAGAAATCTTACAAGGATTCACTTTAAAACAATAAATTCACTTGTCCTCTTAAAAATTCAGTAACAATGAGTTTTTAATAAAACAATGAATTTGATTACAAGTTCTAAAATGTATTTGATTGAACACTGATGTAGAATTTTCTTTGAAACACTAGAGTTTTCAAATTCATGAACTTGATTGTATTGAGTTGAAGTAGAATGTTGATGTTGAAAACTTTGATTATTGGTTGTAGTGACTCAAATGCATGTGTTGATCTTAATTATCCTTTCTTGTAGCTATTTCGTTACATGTGTTGTGCTTGGTGATATTGAAATTTATGTATGTGATATTAAATGCAATTATTGTTGTGTCACAACTAGACACAAATAAAAAACAACAACATGAAGCCATAAAAAAACATGCGCCATCACAAACACACATGGTGTACCTAAGATCCCCTTATTCAATTTCGGGCGGATCTAGGACACTATCACCAAAAAAATTATATCTTTATTAAGTATTGAGTACATAATAAATCGCCACCTTCAAGTAATGAATATGGCAAGCTCACAACCCTTGGAAGAAAATTGTCTTCAAAATCTGGATATTCACCGACTCAATCTCTCTCAAAGTAAAAAAATACTATGAATTACAACAAGAAGTTGCTCTAAAAAATTCGACATATCACTCCAAATACAAAACACTTATCCCTCGAAATTTACAATAAATCACCTTATGTCTCCAAATACAAATGAAAACACTCCTTATCTCTCCAAATATTTCAAATACTCCTGATTACTCCAAGAACAAATTTGGTGCATATTTATCCCTCCAAAAATAAAAATTTAAAAAGCATCAAACTTATTTAAATAAGATACCTTATCACACCTACAAAAAAAACTTGAATACAACTTATCTCTCCAATAAGAACCAAAATCAACTTTTCAAATAAAAACACACCTCTCTCTCTCTTAATTGGACCTCAAAAAAATGACTTTACTTTAAAATACTCCATATTTGTTCATCTGATTTGCACCTTGATATTCATGGATGTTGAGATGTCCGAATTGTTATTGTTTACACGATTGGCCTGATCTAATAGATATAGCAGTCATGGTAAGCAATTGACTCATCAAGCTTTCTCAGATGGTTCTTTCATGGATGACTATGCAGAAACCTCCTCGAACGTATAAAACGTTCTTACGTTGCTCATGAGTAACTATACCTTCAATATTGTATATCTACAATCCATGTAGGATCAAGAAAACATACAGAAATACAATGTATGCACCGAAAGAAAACACATATGCAGGGCTCTCTCCAATTACAAAATAACATATGCACCGAGAGAAAACACGTTTATGTTCTAACATAAAAGGTTTACTAGTAGACAAACCATCATACCAAGATGTTTCGATGAAGAATGGTGGCAACGCTCTGCTCTACATTTAACCTATTGGAAATGGTGGCAGTGCTCCTGATGTTCATGCTCCATGCAGTTATATTGTTTTTCACGCTGTTGACAACCTTCAACAAGCATGAAATATCAGTGCTCTCTTTGAATCTGCCTATAATCTTCTGCAACCGGTCCATCCACATGAGGAGTCACCGATCCACGCATCACACTTCTAGCAGTACATGTGCACCTCAGTCACTGTTCAATGAAGAAGCTTCAAAATATAAAGTAATCAAGCTTTATGAAGGATTTCTGCATGATCTTTTATTTGAGTCAGAAAGGGAAGAGATTGCAGGTGATATCATTAATTGGATGGAAAGAAGATGTATATCAGACCATACAAGATGTAATGCGAATGGATGTAATTTGACCTTCAACATATCATTTGAATGTTTATTTGAAGAATTTCACCGATTCCAATACACCTTCATAACCCATGCTCTATTGCATGCAACTTATTAATTTTATTTCCCCGTCAAGGTGATTAATTTTAAATATAATCCTCTTGTAAGGACTTAATCTCAAACAACAAGAACAAATAACAGCAGAATTGGCCAAATAGATATATTAAGCTAGAATAGACCTTTTTAATTCCCAAAAAATCATAAAATTTGACAAATTACTTATCCCTGCTTCTGTCTTGAATCTACAGACAGGTACTTAAAGCTCCTCAGTGAATCCTCAGGCGTGCCCTTCATCGATGCATTTCGAATACCAAATATTATCCTTCTCGGCTTAGATGTAGCTGGTGTTGAAATGCACTGTGCACTTAAAGAGTGAAGACTCCTGGGAAAAAATATACTTGTTAGGGAATGGAAGCACTCACTATTATCAACAGTTGTAGTCAACCTCATTGAAGCAATTTCCCTCTTGGATGAACTCCCAGCAACAATTAAATCAATCTAACAATAGAATCGGCTTCAAGGCAAGTTTTCAGAGGCCTGGGTTCAATTGCACTAGACTTCTCATCACAATCACCAGCAAAAATATGCAAAAATATTGACCTCAGCCGCCTTTAACACTATCCCACACACCGTGGCATTCACATATATCAATGCTGCTCTCTTTACTAGCTCCACGCACTCCACACACAGGTAGATCAAGCTGTGGACAACTATAGATTTACACTCTTTAGGCTCTTATACCACATATTAGAGCATGAAATAACTTAGAAACAGATTGTAGAAAACATAGATACAAAACCAGAAAAAACAATGGTGGAAAAGAGGCTTCAGCCTCATGGCATTCTCATCATTCTTTCTTATTAAAAGAATTTATTTTACAATTTAAATAGATGAGAGACAATGTGTAAGATAGTCCATGCTATCTTAGACTCCTTTGGTTGAGATAATTTCTCACCAAAAACCCACCAAGATAGGAGTTACTAAACAAAATCCAATATTTGAGGAACAACCCAAGAGTTAGGCACATATTCCTAACTTGGAATATTTAATTAATTAATTTATGTTTGGATTTATTATTGTTTTTGTGAGAGAGGCTAACAAATGCAATGGAAGTTCCTTGTAACTCGAAGACATTGTAGCACCGAGACCTCATGCAACTGTCCTTGCCAATTCTCCAGTTCCCCATCAGAGTTATAAAATAATTCACTGTCCTTTTCCTAGCAGAGCACTCCTTTTGCCGTGGTGTTAATCCATTCTTCATCCTGCGTAGTCAATTTGTATATGTGATCTATTTCTTCTTCGTCACGTGCTAGCTCTGTGTACCGCGCACCTTCTACAGGATCCAGTGGTACTATTACGTGCGTAACGTTATTTTCAAACATCATGTTGTGCTTTTTGAGATTGATGACACCTCCCATATCTATAGCCCAATCTATTCCTAGGAGTGCAGGGTAGGGATCCGCATCTTCCACGATTTATATTACTTCAAAGTCAGCTAGGACTTTTACCCCTGTGATATCTACCATGAATTTTGGTAGCCTTCCCAGAGGGATGATCATCTGTTGATTTGCCATGTGTAGCTAGATGGTGGAACATTCCAATTTAGGCTCTCCCATTCTTTGCCATGTTTTCTTTGGTAATACATTCACATCTGATCTAAGGTCTAAAATAACTTGATCCATCTTGTAGTCACCAATCTGCGCAATCAATCGGATATCTCTCCTAGTGCATTTTTTATATATGTATAGCTTATGTACATCATTAATTTTGGGAATTGAATTGGGCCGCACTGCACAACTATGGATTAATGCTTGAAGGTTCTCAATAGCCCGTGGGTTACGTAGCAGCTTTAGACATGTCTGTAAAAAGCGCTCAACTGCCTCCTCCATCTTGAGGTGTGTCGGCATCTGCGCAGTAGCTGCTACCATATCTTGTTCATTGCTGATGTGCGATCCTTCCTAAGATGGCGTAGGATCCCTGGAAGGTGCTTCCTTTGCTCCTTGGGTGACCATCTCGTTGCGTGTTATGAATTTCACACTCGGGCCTATGTTTCTTAGCTCGGCTTTAACCCTTTGCACATTCTGCGTAGGGGTGGGTTGTTTTTCCTGCATCTTGGCTATTAAAATTGCGCAATATTCCACCACATGGTTTAGCTGTCTACAATATTTGCACGGTTTCCTGGTGGGATTTGGGCAGTCCCTGGTGAAGTGTCCTAGCTCCCCACAGTTATAACATATTAACTGCCCACATCCTCATCCTACACTTCCTCCCCAACCTCCTCTGCCCCTTGCTGGAGAGCCTCCGAAGCTCTTTCTGGGTGACACAGGGTATGATTATACCCTATACAATTTCCCACAATCTATCATCAAGTCGTAAGTACGACAATTCTGCTCATTGTGTCCTATCGACCAGAAAAACCTGCACATAGTCGAGGAAAGTGGTTCGTATCATGCAGCCTTGCTACACGGTAGTCGTTGCACCATAGTGTAGGTCCGCTCGAGCCTGGTCATGACAATATGGGTTCCCCACTTGTTCCTCGGCGTATTCGACTAGGTGCTCCTACCTACATGTAATCTGGAAATAGAAAGCATTGATCCTTCACATGGCCAGATACATGACATCGTATGCACCATAGATCTGTGCAGGCTCCATTCCCTTGCTCCTTTCACAGGTTCTGAATTTCCATGTTCATAGCTCCAAGATGCTCCTTAATTTGTTGTACTCCTACCGAAGTATTTTCTCTGGGTGTAGCTTCCAGTCTCATAGCGACTTCCACAGCTTTTTCCTGCTACTCAAAGGTTTGGTGACTCATTGGTGTACGCAGGTGGGGTAACAGCATATTGATGAACCATTCCGTATGTTGTCTATCATCATACACAAACCCTCCTTCCCTGATTTCTTTCTTCAATCGCTGATCAACCTCCCATACAGACTCAGATGCACATTTCTTGAAGACTTTTACATATGCTACTAGCTGAGAGTAAGATTTTGGCTTCTGTAAATAACGCTTCAGGGAATCCTTTATATCTTGAATAGATGCACTCTCGTTCTGGGAAACGTATCGCATATAACAGTCCATTGCTTTGTCCTCAACTGCTAGGGACAGTTGTGCCCTCTTGACCATATCAGTTGTCACACTTTGCGTAGTCCATACAGAGTGTGCCACAAACCAAAATCAATCCATATCCTCATCCCCTACCCCCTTAAAGGTAGGTATTTTCAAGTGCGCAACCATATTACTATCCGATAGAGGTGGTGGTATGGGTGAGTTCTTACCTTTATGCGGCATAGGCAGTGGTGTAGTTGGGGGGTCTTGCGCAGCCTGTTATCGCAACAGGTTATAGGCAGATCTCCCCCCATCGAGGTTAGTTTGATAGTATTTACCACTCTGTGTCGCGCTCTCGTCTAGATCCGAGGTCATTTAGTCAGTATGACTACACAGAATGCTCTTTTCACACAGTAAGATTTGAATCAGCAACGGTAATGTCTTCAGAAATTTACCCCAGAACCCTTTAAATAATCATCGTTCGGCCTCCGAGTAAGAGAAAAAATAATCAATGTAAAATTCAGTCACAAATCCTCCTATTACACTATCCACCTAGTGATCTACTATACGCGTGATAGTGTTATCGGTATTCTCTAGCTGCTGGATCAACTTTGGGGTCCACTCAGAGACTTGCTCATACTTCCAACACTTTTGGAATTCTACTAGCCTAGCCAGCCACTCCAGAAGCTCAATTTCGAATGTTAAAAAGAATATTTTGTAGCTTTTTGTAAGAATGTATCTATTTTTCCACCTTTTCGCCGTCAACTTCTTGCTGCAATTTTCTTTTACCACAAATTCCTAGATCTATTTTTCGAACCACTCCTTAATTTCCTTCCTTTCAGGCTTCCAATATTCTCTTATCATTACCCGATCCCTTTCTCAAAATGCTTCAGGTCTCGGTAACAGAACCATTTGTTGGCTCAAGGGGTCTTGACCTAGGTTTAGAGTCTAAGCTTTGCCAACAAACCACTATACTACTGGCCCTTTTGGCAGTGATATGCTTTTCTAGGCCAAAGTCTCACCTGAAGTAGTATGGGTGGGTGCTGGAACAAGGTTTCTACACCCTGAGAAAGGATATGTTAGGCAATCAGAGCTGCGTTCGGCCCTGTAATACCTAGATCGCCTCTTTCTGTGCAGGGTCGATAGGTCTCTTTCACATCCACGTGCGCTAGATCTATAATTATATAATTCTATGACATTAGCACAATATTGCATAAAACAGAAAAAAACAGATCGAGATACAGAAAACACTCCTACATAGGTTTTTCGCAACTTAAATACAGAAAGTGCAAAATGCAGTAAGTAGCAATGATTCAAAAAAGACAATACACATAGATTCGGTTCGCAGCAACCTTTCTTATTCATCAATTCATCAATTCCTTCTTACAATACCCATCCCAGCCTACGCACATAGCAGTAGGGTCCTCACACAATTGGACTCTGGATCTCTGCGCACACAGCTAGCAAGATTACCTTCCCCAAAAACCCAAACAAATATCTTAAACCTCAATTTGCATCAATAGCTCTTCATCCTCTACCTTATAATACAAAGTGTTCCTCTATTTATAATAATCTAGCCTAAACTTTCCTATGGTCCACAAACCATGGTTTTCAGACCCCTGGTTTACCCTTTTTCCCATTACAATTCTTTCACGGCTTTTACCTGCCCCATAACCCCTACACCAGATTAAATATAATCAAAAGTATTCAAAATTGAACTAGTTTCGCAGCTCGTAGGAGACCTTGTTCCAACAACCCTTGTGTCATTATTTTCAAACACCATGCTTCTTTTTTTTAGGTTAATGATACTGCCCATTTTGATGGCACAATCTAATCCTAATAGCGCAGGGTATGGATCTGAATCTTCTACGATATGAATAACTTCAAAGTCAACCCAGACCTTCACCCCTGCAATATCTACCACAATCCCTGGTAGTCGTCCCAAAGGTACGATCTTCTGTTGTTTAGCCATGCGTAGCTGGATAGTAGACCATTCCAACTTTAGCTCACCCATTCGTTTCCAAGTCTGTTTAGGTAATACATTTACATCCGATCCTAGATCCAAAATAACCTGGTTCATCTCATAATCGTCGATCTGTGCCATCAGGCGCATCTCCCTCCCAGTGCGCTTCTAGTATTTGTATAGTTTGTCTACATCCCTAATATATGGGGACACAGTAGGGTGTGTTGCGTAGGTATCTATTAACGCCTGAAGGTTCTGCACAACTTTTGGATTGCGCAACAACTTTATACATGCCTGCAAGAAAGGTTTGACCTCCCCATCTATCTAAAGGTTCGCAGGGAGTGGGGACGTAGGAGCCTCTGTCCTGATAAAGTCATTGCGACCTGTTATAAAAGTTTCTCTATATTTGTGTAGGTCCAGCCCTTCTTGTTTTCTAACTACTTTGTGGATCAGAGGTTTAGTTTCAACCATCTCCCCATTTCCTCCAGTAGTCAATCCATTTTGTGTAACAACATTTATACTCAGATCCTTATCTCGCAGCTCAGCCTTAACCCTTTGCATATTCTGTGTCGTTGGTAGATGCTTTTCCTGCACTTTGGCTATTAAAATTGGGTAGTCTTTGATCACATGCTCCATATGTCTACAATATTTGCAAGATTTCCTTGTAGGATTGGGGAAGTCCCTTGTAAAGTGTCCTACTTCCCCGCAGTTATAATAGATCAGCTGCCCGCATCCTTGACCTGCACTTCCTCCCTAATCTTCCCTACCGCCTACTAGAGAGCTGCCAAAGCTCGCAGGAGATCTAGGTGACACAGAGCTTGAATTTACCCTATATAAATTCCCTCGATCGATCATTAGATCATAATTTCGATAGTTCCGCTCATCGTGCCCTATTGAATGACATAACCGACACCATTGTTTCTTCTGATATGAGATGTATGTACCTTAGCATGGGCAGTGGTTTGTATCATGTAGCCCTGCTATGCAGAAATCCTCACACCATAACGAAGGTCTGCTAGGGCCTACTCGTACTGGGATGGATCCTATGCTTGATCCAGGGCGCATTGGACTAGGTCCTCCTCTTTGCAGGTAGTCCATCGACAGCGGGTACATATCCTTCGTATGTCCTGATACTCGACATCCTATACACCATAGATCTGTGGTTTCCTCCTTCCCTCATTCCTTTCATAGGTCTTGAATCTCCATGTGCATTTCCCTGAGCTGCTCCTGAATTTTATTTACTCCTACTGAAGCATCTTCTCTAGGCGTAGCTTCTAGTTTCATAGTAGCTTCCAAAGCTTTATCTTCTGATTAAAAATTCTGGTGCCCCATAGGTATGTGGAGGTGAGGTAGAAGCATAGTGATGAACCACTCCATATGCTGTCTGTCCTCGTACTTAAATTCTCCTTCTCGGATAGTTTTATTTAGGCGTTGATCAGCTTCCCATACAGACTCAGCCATTCCTTGCTTGAAATATTTCACATCTGCTACGATCTGCAAATAGGACTTAGGCTTTCAGAATTGTTGTTTTAGAGCATCCTTAATGTTTTGAATAGAGGTGCTTCCGTTTTGAGGTATGTATCACATATACCAGTCTAAAGCTCTTCCTTCGAAGGCCAAGGATAACTGCACCTTCTTCAGAGTATCACTTGCAACATTTTGCGCAGTCCATACCAAGTCTGCAACAAACCAAAATTGGTCGATTTCCTCCTCTCCCGTGTTAGTGTCAGCCTTTGCAGCCTTCCTCCAGTTATCAAGCATGCTTTTATAAGGTGATTTTAAGGTGTCAAGGTCAAATTTTGTCATTTCAGTGAGTCTTCAAGTAAAATTTGGTCACTAGGTATTAGGTCTAGGGTTTGCTTTCACTCCTTTCAAAGTTGTCCAAATTTTGGTCCTTGTCACCATTCAGATGAGTGTACCATCATTCAGAGGGTTTTAATCATCACATCAAGTTCCAATGGGTCATTTTACACCTTGTTCATGCTTCAGTTGTGCCTAGGTAAGGTTCATTTCCCTCTCCTAGGGTTTTGGAGATAATTTCTCTTGGATATTCAAATCATCAGCAAAAATTGTATCCTGATGTTCATACACCTTCCCCTATCCTTAATGTACCTTATTAAACACTTCCCATCACTGAGATCCCCCAAATTACGCACAAACCCTGCTTCTCGCTACAACTCGGGCAATTTTCTGCAGTTGTATTTTGTGTTTTGCTCCTTTCTGGACTTCTCTTCCCCTCACTCAATATTTGAAATTCAACTTTCCCCTACTTCCTAACATCCCTCCCTACTTCCAAAAATTTTCTCAAGAATTTAGAAGCCCCTTATCCCCTTCATTTCACTTCATTTCGACAAATCCCTTATTCCACATACCGAGATAAGTTTTACTCCAATGATGTTTCTGAGCAATAAAAGATGAATTTGGGAAAAATGAGAGATTTTTTTGTCCACAATAGGCCAAGGAAGAAATAAATCCTTCAATTTTTATACAGGTATCATGGTTTTAGAGAAATGTCAAAAATACAGTTGCCTCAGGAAAATTGATGCACCTCTGAAGTGACCTTGGGAAAATCAAGATTTCTCCTAGCGTGTTTGGCCAAATGACTTGCTTGATCATTCAAATGATAACTAGACACAAATATATTTCCAATGAGCTATCATTAGCTCAAGTTTGAGTTGAGTAAGACCTTCAAAAGTTGACTGCAACAGCACTCTGCCTTGAGGCAGCCTCATTTTGTACATTTTGACCAGTCTTGGGAGATTTGATTTTTGACAAGACAAATGAACTCCAAATTGCAAAATTCTAGTTGGGTTGGAAAGTAGACTCAATATTATTTCCAACGAGATATCCCACACCCAATTTAGACACCGGGAAGGCCTCCAAATGCCTCCTGCAAAAAGGCACTACGCATTGGGTTGTGGTGCTACGCGTTGGGTTGTGGCGCTACGCATTGGGTTGGTGTGCGGCGCATTGGTCCAGAACACAAATTTTTTGCCATTTCTTCAAAAATTCCAAATCAAATCGATCTCCCTTGCTCCAAGTAATTCCATGCGACCTTGTAATTTCCATGACAAGTGTTTGGTATTGATTATGAAGATTTGAATACAAAAACTCAAAACCCTATTCTCTTGTTTTAAGATTGATCCTACGTTTTTAAAATTGGTTTTTGTGTCAAAAAATTCCATTCCCCACCTTGTTTTTTCCATCCCCTTATTGTTATCTTATCATAGCAGCTCATCCCCTATCCCCTTACATTCCTAAAGTCAATCATTTCTCTCCCATTCTCATTCTCATTTTTGTGTCAAACTCTTCCATTCCCCACCTTGTTTTTTCCATCTCCTCACTATTCATTTGCTCACCACAGTCTCATTTTCCTATTTCACCTTACATCCCTAAATTCAATTATCCCTATCCTATTCCCATTGTCCCCATACCATTTGTGAATTTCCCTCAAATCCCAATTTTATCCCAAGAAATCAAGTGGCTGTCCCTTGTCCCTAAACTTATCAAATCAGATTTTTCAAAAGGAAAATTTCACTTGATAAAAGTTCATTATTCCCATTATCCTATTCCTCCATATTCCCTCCCATATTACCTCATATTTTTCAATCCAAACAAAAACAACAAAATTCTCATACAAGCCAACATACACCTTGCATACACGTTGGACATCATGGAGACAGATACATCATATGACCGAGATAGTGATTCCACCACAGAACTACATGTAATTAAAAGGCCAACAAGGAAAAAAACATGCTAAGACACATGAAGAACCATTATTGGGTGCGAAATCATGTTTGCAAGGCGCAAATCAAGATCCTGAAGGCAAATCTAAAGAGGGCACTAAAGCATCGCAAAAGGCATGACAGACTCCAAATTTTGGCTGAAGCTTCTTTGGCTTAGCATAGTGCTCGATGATGGACATTCAGCCCAAATTTCAAGAAATTTGGGAAAAAAAATTTCAATTTTGAATTTTTTGGCCTTAACACAGATTTTCCTGCCCGACGCGTAGCGCCACTTGGCGCGTGCTTATAATTGGAAGCTCATTTTGAGGAAAATTTTGCATTTCTCAATTTCTCATGAAAATTTATGCATGGCTACCCATTACATAAAGATTTTGACAAGTTTTGGGTTGCCCAAAGGGTCAAAAACACCTTAAAAATGGCCTTTCTGCCACTTTTTGGACACACAGGAAGCAGTGTTGGGAAAACTCATTTTTGGAGGGGAAAATGGCAACCAAATTCAGAAATTCTACTTGGGTTGGAAATTAAACAATTATATATTTCAAACGAGATATCCTGCACTCAATTTGAACTTCGGGAAGGTCGTCAACATCAGCCTCTATGTGGCACTACGCATAGAGATTTCAGGCGCGGCGCATTGGGAAATTTGGCCTAGTTTTCAGTCAGTAACTCGGTTTTTCACCTGGTTTGGGATAGTTTGATTTTTTTATCTTCATATGCACAGCTCTTGATGTAAATTTATGTAATTTCATGAATTTTATGTAATTTTGATTAATTTTCACTCATGTAAGTAGATTCATTCACCAAAAAGTGAATTGTAACTGAATGAATCAGTTTCCTATCTTATAGAGTCAAGTTGTTTCATTGCCTATTTTCCAGTTCTTAGTTTAGATCTTGTTGAAATAGCTCCTAGAATGGTGATCTCGACCCCTAGAGGCATGGGGATGAGTTAGGCTTGTCTATATCTTGTAGTCTTTCAGTCATTGGCAGAGCTGGACACTTGGGATTGCTTGGCACTTCATTGTACATTTCATCTCTACAATTTTGGCAAAGGAATAGACCAGGGTTTGCAGCACTCTTTGGGATCCATGTGGCTGTATTTTTTGATGGTGTATTTCTCTCTATGATTGTAATTTCACTAATGTTTTATGTGTACCATTTCCCTTCTCCTTTCTTCTTAAATTAAACAAATGAGTGATAAAGGTGGAATTCATTAGATTTCTTTGCTCTGCCTTGAGTTTTGTTCAATTTTCCATGTTTTCATCTGTTTTAAGAGGATTATTGAAAGCATATTTCCCTTTTGAGCTCCTCACTGGTCTGAACTATCCATTCATTCAATCCAAAGCATCAAAACAATTGCCTTCCTTGCTGCATTCAGAACTCTGCAAAAACTAGGCCTCATCCCCGGACCCAAAACTGCCCTTCCCTTTGATTCCAAAAAAACTCCCAAAATCAAAATCAACTCCTTTACTTATATACCCTACCTAAAATCAACCTTTATTTCAAGTTATCTCAAGCCTTATTGATTATCTTTGATGAGATTGACCCCGAGAGAGCCCTCTCCTGATCTGGTAGGGCTAGCTACCAGACTGAGCGCAGTTTGATGTTACCCTAGACTCTGCCTTCCTTCAGCCTGAGGTAGATTTAGGCAATAACATAGTGGCGACCATACTGGGGAAGAAAATTTTGTTGTTTTCTTTATAAACTACAAACGGAGCTTGAAGTTAGCCAGTTAGCCTTCGAAATGCTCTTGCTTTGCATTAGCGAAAGTAGATGAATGCTGCTTTAGTCATCTGGTTTCCTCAATAAGATCTAATCAAGTTCAGATCTGATGGTTGATGGTGGAAAATGATCAGACACTGCAAGGTTGAAATCATTCACTTGGTGACTCTAAATCAGTTTCGAGATCAAATCCAGGGACTGCACTAGAGGATGAACCTTATCAACAGAGACATGAAAGGAAAATATGGAAAGATCAGGTATTCAAGTTGGAATTTCATCCAAGACATTTTGTTCTTTGTCATAAATAATTTCTTCTTTTTTCGTGAGAATGTAAAGAAGTCTTTGCAAAGTATATTGTATTTGAGAAAAGATCCTTGGCTTGCATTTGATTCCTTCACTTTGAAGATTGTAAATACCAAAGATTTGCATGCTTTTGAGCTTGATCAAAACCTTTCTTCCAAATCTTGTGATGACCATCTTCAAACTGATGAACCTCAAGAGACCAAGACTGAAAATAACCCTATACCTTGTAAAATTCTAGATCGATACAAGCCTCTGATTTTACCTCCTATATCGCATGCTTTCCATAAAAATCATGACCTATTTCTACCCAGATTTGATGGTGAACATGACAATATCACTGCTGAGAGACATGTTCTGAATTTTGAGTCTTTTCTTGACCTTTTTGAAGTTGATGAAGAGGATGTTAGTATTAGGATTTTTGCTCTTTCTTTTCAAGGCCAAGTGAAGAGTTGATTCAAAACCCTGCCTGATGCGAGCATCTCAGATTTCCAGCAGTTCGTCAAAGTTTTTCTCGACGGGTGAGTGATCAGAAAAAACCCTTTCTTGATTATAGAAGAGTATAACCAGCTAAAAAGACTGCAAGGGGAGACAGTACAACGGTTTTCTACCAGATTTAACAAAGTATATTTTTTGATGCCAGTTGATATAATACCTCCTCCTGGATCTTCTCTCTTGCACTACTTGGGTGCCTTTGATCCGGAAATGGAGTTTCATCTGAGAGAAAGGAATCTTGCAACACTTGAAGAGATGTAGAAAAGTGCAGTAAATGTAGAGGCTCATTTGCTGATCTGAAGGGAAAAGTTGAAGGAAGAAGAGATGAAAAACATAGATCCAGAGAAATCAACATCTCTAGAGGTAAATCTTGACATGTTGGTAAGTGCAGTAGAAGAGATGATGCAAAATATCACCACAAGGAATGAGTATAATGCTCAAGCCCATGGCTCGTTGATTGAAGAAGAACAAGTTGCTGATCCAAAACATTTTGTTTCTTATCCCAGTTTTCATAGATCTGATAATGATTGTTTTGTAGATCATCTTGGAGAAGAGAGATCTGTTTATTTGACATGTATGCTTGATGATGTGTTTTATACTGATGATTTGCCTCGGTTTGATCAGTATAATGATGATTATGTTCTCCAAACAGAAGGTAATCTTGCAAAAAAATCAGTAGCTAGTTTGTGGAAGGAGGAAGTTCACTTTCAATAGCTTGAGTACAGTGATCAACTGATGCATATCAGTTATGAAAATGATGAGGAAAGTGCAGCACATTTTGAAGTAAGTGAAGGATCTTTGCCTTTTTGTTTTGATTCGTTTCAGCTCATCAGAGACAACTTTCATGCAATCAGAAATCAATTGTCAACAAGTCTTGATTTGGACCATCTTGAGGGCAATAAAACCCTTGTTCAAGACTTCTCATATCCAGATTTTCAACCCTTGAATGCCATTGATTTTCAATTTTCAGATGAAGACATGGAAGCTGGCACATATGATCAAGTGATACAAGATGATTCCATACCATTTTGTTTTGAATCATTTCAGTTTTCGAAGGGTAAATTGTGTAGTAAATCTTCAAATGAGCAGCTTGTTGAAAATCATGTAATCTCATCGGAACCAATAGAAAATGGGTTGCAGCAGTATTTTTAGTCTTTTCAAGTTTTTCACGATCTAGTAGCTGATGTGTTGGATGATGTTTGCAGTCAAATTCCTTCTCCATTGACTATATGTAAGCTTGAAATGTGTGCTTATATAAACTTGATCCGACAGCCGGTCTTTTTGTCATTTTTAGCAGGAGTCTCATCACAAAGCTCAAAACAAAGTTTGCATTCATGGTATGAATAGAAGAGAAGTAATCCATTGGATGAGCGAAGTCTCAGTGTGCATGAATTTCAAGATCCTTATGCAGTGTTTTTGGAGGCGGATAGAGAATCCATAGCATTCAATGGATCTGTTCACAAGTTTTCATGGGAGTTTCCTTTCAGTAGTTCTCTCTTGTCGTTCATAAGCAAGCAGTTGTAGAGAATCCAAACAACAGCCAGAATGCTTACATGGTTGCATTGGTTGTTTCATTTCACCTGATAAGGTGATGAATGGAACAACTAGAGTAGGTTGTATTGAATAAGCTTCATATTGAGCATATTTCCAGTTTTTCAGTTGTGTTTAAGTATCAATTCAGTTTTTAGTTGAGTGAGAGTCAATTTTTGTCATCAAGTCATTAAATTTTCATTCATGCATTTCAGCTTGAGTTTTTTGATTCCATTTCCCAATGGATGAAGGCACTGTCTGCTTTCCAAAGATCTGTAGTTCTTGGCACCTCCAAGGAGCTACCATCCCCATTGGAGCCAATGTTAGTGTCAGCCTTTCTAGCCTTCCTCCAGTGATCAAAAATGCTTTTAAAAGGTGATTTTAAGGTGTCAAGGTCAAATTTTTTCATTTCAGTGAGTCTTCAAGTAAAATTTGGTCACTAGGTATTAGGTCTAGGGTTTGCTTTCACTCCTTTCAAAGTTTTCCAAATTTAAGTCATTTTCACCATTAAGATGAGTGTACCATCATTCACAGGGTTGTCATCATCACGTCAAGCTCCAATGGGTCATTTTACACCTTGTTCATGCTTCAGTTGTGCCTAGGTAAGGTTCATTTCCCTCTCCTAGGGTTTTGGAGGTAATTTATCTTGGATAGTCAAATCATCAGTAAAACTTATATCCTGATGTTCATACACCTTCCCCTATCCTTAATTTACCTTATTAAACATTTCCCATCACTGAGATCCCCCAAATTCCTCATTTTCGCACAAACCCTAGTTTCTCGCTACAACTTGGCAATTTTCTAGGCTAGGCCTATGTTTTTCCCTTTTGGACCCCTTCCCCTCACTCAATATTTTAAATTCCACTTTCCCCTACTTCCTAACATACCTCCATACTTCGCGAAATTTTCTCAAGAATTTATAAACCCCTTATCCCCTTCATTTCGCTTCATTTCGACAAATCCCTTGTTCCACATATCGGGATAAGTTTTACTCCAATGATGTTTCTCAGCAATAAAAGATGAATTTGGGAAAAATAAGAGATTTTTTTGTCCAAAATAGGCCAAGGAAGAAAAAACTCCTTCACGTTTTACACGCGTGTCATGGTTTTAGAGAAAATGTCAAAAATACAATTGCCTCAGGAGAATTGATGCACCTCTGAAGTGACCTTGGGAAAATCATGATTTATCCTAGCGTGGTTGGCCAAATGAATTTCTTGATGAGTCAAATGATAACTAGATACAAATTTATTTCCAATGAGCTATCATGAGCTCAATTTGGAGTTGAGTAAGACCTTCAAAAGTTGACTGCAACAACACTCTACCTTGAGGCAGCCTCATTTTGTACATTTTGACCAGTCTTGGGAGATTTGATTTTTGACAAGCAAAATGAACTCCAAATTGAAAAATTCTAGTTGGGTTGGAAATTAGACTCAATAATATTTCCAACTCACTATCTTGTGCCCAATTTGGACACCAGGAAGGCCTCCAAAAGCCTCCTGCAAAAAGGCGCTACGCATTGGGTTGTGGCGCTACGCATTGGGTTGTGGTGCTACACATTGGGTTGTGGCGCTACGCATTGGGTTGGTGCATGCCGCATTGGGCCAGAACAAATTTTTTTTGCAATTTCTTCAAAAAATAAAAAGCAACTCGGTCTCCCTTGCTCCAAGTAATTCCATGCGACCCTTTAATTGCCATGACAAGTGTTTGGCATTGATTATGAAGATTTGAATACAAAACCTCAAAACCCTATTCTCTTGTTTTAAGATTGATCCTAGGGTTTTAAAATTGGTTTTTCTGTCAAACACTTCCATTCCTCACCTTGATTTTTCCACCCCCTCACTGTTATCTTATCATAGCAGCTCATCCCCTATCCCCTTACATTTCTAAAGTCAATCATTTCTCTCCCATTCTCATTCTCATTTTTCAGTCAAACTCTTCCATTCACCACCTTGTTTTTTCCATCTCCTCACTGTTCGTTTGTTCACCACAGTCTCCTTTTCCTATTTTACCTTGCATCCCTAAATTCAATTATCCCTATCTTATTCCCATTGTCCCCATACCATTTTTGAATTTCCCTCAAATCCCAAGTTTATCCCAAGAAATCAAGTGGTTGTCCCTTGTCCCTAAGCTTATCAAATTAGAGTTTTCAAAAGGAAAATTTCACTTGATAAAATTTCATTATTCCCATTATCCTATTTCTCCATATTCCCTCCCATATTACCTCATATTTGGCAATCCAATAAAAAACACCAAAATTCTCATACAAGCCAACATACACCTTGCATACACCTTGGACATCATGGAGACAGATACATCATATGACCGAGATAATGATTCCACCACTAAACTACATGAACTTAGAAGGCCAACAAGGAAAAAAACATGCCAAGGCACATGAAGAACCATTATTGGGCGCAAAATCATGTTTGCAAGGTGCGAATCAAGATCCTTAAGGCAAAGCTAAAGAGGGCACTTGATCCGAATTTTATGCAAGAACGCAACTGAATACAGAAATAACCATGAACATAGAGATGCATCAGAAATAATGCTTCATTTCATTAATATCAAATAACATAAATATGCTTACAAGCATAATGGAAATAAAATAGCTAGGGTGCTGGTAGCGAATCTCTGAGAAGAGATGTGATGGCTACAGACCTCTGAACTGTGTTACAATGAGGTTTGAGCGCCTATATATTGTTGAGAAACAATGTAGAATCTGCAATGTCCAAAACCTAACCGTAGGAGATGAGGTGCCAAAACCGTGGGCGCCCGTTTGGGTAAATTGGTGGTTCAACTTCCCGGCGGTGTAACTTTGGCATCCGATCTCTGTTTGACGCACTCAATAGCTTGTTAGAAAGATCTATCTAAGGAGTACAATTTTTGAATGAGCAACATCGATCCATGGAACCATGTTGCTCTCCATTTTCCCAAAAAACGTTGTTTAGGGCCTCAAAATGGCTCCGAAATTTTAGGACCCGAAAAACTGCTAAAAATAGTAAGTTTTGTTGCAACTTGAAAACTGAAAGAACTAATGGTGGGGGTTCAAATGGAATAGGTGGGTGGCCACCAATATCCACCTAGATCAACACTAAAGCATCGCAAAAGGCATGATAGACTCCAAATTTTGGCCGAAGTTTCTTTGGCTCAGCATAGTGCTTGATGATGGACATTCAGCCCAAATTTCAAGAAATTTGGGAAACTTTTTGTCAATTTTGAATGTTTTGGCCTTAACAGAGATTTTCCTGCCCGATGCGTAGCGCCACTTGGCACGCGCTTATAATTGGCAGCTCCTTTTGAGGAAAACTTTGCATTTCTAGATTTTTCATGAAAATTTGTGCATGCCTACCCATTACTTAAATATTTTGACAAGTTTTGGGTTGCCTGAAGGGTTAAAAACACCTTAAAAATGGCCTTTCTGCCAATTTTTGGACACACAGGAAGAAGTGTTGGGAAAACTCATTTTTGGAGGTGCAAATGGAAACCTAATTCCAAACTTCCACTTGGGTTGGAAAGTAGACAGGCAGAGGTTTCCAACAAGCTATCCTTCACTCATTTTGGACTCCGGGAAGGCCCTAAAAGTCAGCCTCAAATTGACACTATGCATAGAGATTTCAAGCGTGGCGCATTGGGAAATTTGGCCTAGTTTTCACTCAGTAACTCAGTTTTTTTCCTAGTTTGGGCCAGTTTGACTTTTTTATCTTCATATGTACAGCTCTTGATGTAACTTGATGTAATTTCATGACTTTGATGTAATTTTGATTAATTTTCACTCATGTTAATAGATTCATTCACCAAAAAGTGAATTGTAACTGAATGAATCAGTTTCTTGTCTTATAGAGGCAAGTTGTTTCATTGCCTATTTTCCAGTTCTTAGTTTAGATCTTGTTGAAACAACTCCTAGAATGGTGAGCTAGACCCCTAGAGGCATGGGGATGAGTTAGGATTGTCTATATCTTGTAGTTTTTTCGTCATTGGCAGAGGTTGGACACTTGGGATTGCTTGGCACTTCATTGTACATTTCATCTCTGCAATTTTGGCAAAGGAATAGACCAGGGTTTGCAGCACTCTTTGGGATCCATGTGGCTCTATGTTTTGATGGTGTATTTCTCTCTGTGATTGTAAGTTCACTGATGTTTTATGTGTATCATTTCCCTTCTCCTTTCTTCTTAAATTAAACAAATGAGTGATAAAGGTGGAATTCATTAGATTGCTTTGCTATGCCTTGAGTTTTGTCTAATTTTCCATGTTTTCATCTGTTTTAAGAGGATTCTTGAAAGCCTCTTTCCATTTTCAGCTCCTGACCGGTCTGAGCTATCCATTCATTCAATCCAAAGCATCAAAACAATTTCCTTCCTTGCCCCACTCTGCAAAAACTAGGCCTCATCCCCAGACCCAAAACTACCCTTCCCTTTGATTCCAACAAAACCACCAAAATCAAAATCAACTCCTTTACTTATATACCTAGCCTATAATCAGCCTTTATTTCAAGTCATCTGAAACCTTATTGATTATCTTTGTTGAGATTGACCCAGAGAGATCCCTCTCCTGATCTGGTAGGGCTAGCTACCAGACTAAGCGTGGTTTGATGTTACCCTAGACTCTGCCTTCCTTCAGCTTGAGGTAGATTTAGGAAATAACATCTCGAACCTTTGAACATGGGTAAATTCAAGTGTCCTACCATATCTTCTTCTTTTTTATCCACTCTGATTTTCTTCTCGGCCTTCCAATATTTTTCTTAGCATTACTCGACCCCCTTCTCAAAATGCTGCTGGTCCTAGCAACGAAACCATTTTTTGGCTTGAGGGGCCTTGACCCAGGTTTGGAGGTGAAGGTTTTCCAAAAAACCCCTATACTACTGGCCCTTTCAGCAATGACTGTATTGCGCAAGTCAAAGTCTCACCCGAAGTAGTGTGGGTGGGTGCTGGAACCAGGTTTCCGCACCCTGAGAGAGGGTAGGTAAGCCCAGCAGAGCCGCGTCTGGCTTTAAAATGAACCATTTTTCTATTACAGAGCCAGACCTATAGGTCTCCTCTGCATCCACGTGCGCAAGGACGATAAATTATATACTTTTAAGATAGTAGCGAAATATTGCATAAAACAGTACATAATTAGATGCAGTAAGACCACTTATACAATATTTTCGCAACTTAACAAAGTACACATAATAAAATAATTACCAAATATTCACATAAAAAATACACACAGATTCAGTTACCCAAAAAACCTTTCTTATTCATCAATCCGTCAATTCCTTCCTACCATACCCAACCCAACCTGCGCACACAGTAGCAGGGTCTACACACAACAGGACTTGGGATATCCACTCACACAGCTAGCAGGAGTCCTCTCCCCAAAATCCCAAACAGATCTACTAATCCACAATTCACATCAAAAGCTCATCATCTTCTTGCCTTACAATTCAAAATGTTCCTCTATTTATAATAATCTAGCCTAATCTTTCCTATGGTCCACAAAGCATGGTTTGCGAACTCTAGGTCTACCCTTTCACCCATTACAATCGTTTCAGAGTTTTGACCCACCCCAAAACCCCTGTGCTAGACTAAATATAATCAAAAATATTTAAGGTAAACATTTTAAATGGTAAATTAGAAGAAAAGGATAAACACTTGGGGTTTAAAGATAGTAATAAGATCATGGATAATATTCTTAGTAGTCAAAGGTCTACTTCTATTAAATTTGGCCTTGGTTTCCACGAAATTGTTAAAGGAGAATCTAGTTCACAAGACAATGCTAAAGATTCAAAGGACATCAATGCAAAACTTGAAGTGTTTAAAGAGACAAAAGGTCAATTGACAATCATGAATTCTCAAAGTAAATAATTCGTCCCTAACTATAGAAGTATTAATCGATTCTTTGGTTTGATCAATAATTTTTAATGATTTTTATGTCATAATTATGGACATATTGCAGCCAATTGCATAAGTAGATTGTTTTGGTCATAGACAAATAGACACTACATAGAAAGACCATCCGCTCCCAAGTACTCAGATTTATTTAAGGGATATTGTTTTTCATGCAACAATTTTGGTCATAAAGCTGTTGATTGCAATAGAAGAAAGATAAGAAAAACATATTATGATTCCTCTGCTCCCTTTCTTGGTCACATAAGATGCTATTCTTCTAAAAAGTTTAGGCATGTAGAAAAAGAATGCAGGAACAGATCAATGAATCATCAAAGACAACATGGAAGACAAATAGATGAAACCATAAGACCAAAGAAAGTTGGATCCACCAACATTCATGTTAACATGCAGGAATAAGAAGAGATAAGTTGTGGTCTTTCTCTATGTGCAATTAAAAATAAGGATGAATGGTACATCGACAATGGATGTTCTCATCACATGACTGGTGATAAGTGTAAGATGGAGTCTCTCAAGAAAAATAAATATGGTAAGGTTATTCTTTCAAATGATGCTTTAGAAAATTTTTTGGGAACTCGTAGAGCCAGAATTAACAAAAATAGAAGGGCAGTTGATACCTTATTAGTTCAAGGCCTAAAACAAAACATATTAAGTGTAGGTCAAATGGAATATAAAGGGAATGAAATTGTGTTCACATCAACCAAATGCAAGGTCATGATCAATGAAGAAACTGGAGAGGTCATATTAAGGGGATATAGAAACACTAATAAACTATGTGTGTTTAAAGATCTAAAATCTCACAGATATAAGGAGGATTCAAACTCAGGCTGAAAGAAGACAATGTCCATTGTAGTCCATAATTCTTGAAAGAATAATGTTATTAGTAACTGCTATATATGAAGGATGGTTTGGTAATTTTGGTTGTTTATATTTCTGACAGTGCATCTGATGTGTCAAAATAAGGCATGCACAGACTGTACAAGCTCAAGGGGAGATGGAGCTATGAAATTTTCAATATTTCACTTTATGTACATGGTTTGAATGAATTAAAAGTATGTATATACGTGAGTTCCTTTGAAGACAATTGCGTATGTTTTTCTCTGATAGAAAAAAAGTGAGACACACTAAAGACCATATTATGATATGCTACTGGTAATTATGATTTAATTTCTTGGTCCGATGTTGATGTTTACAGTCTTTTGATGTATTAAGGTATGATAATTTGATTTACAAAGATGCTTTGATGAATAAGTTGTTGTGGTCAGAGTTGACAATGAACATGTAGCACATGTTCAGGGGGAGCATTAGCCTTGGTTTTTTTTTTCTAAGTTAGGTTAATCTATTAACAGAAGAAATATTTTACATCATGGCTGAAGCCAAATCTTTCCCTAACCCTATGGCAATCTTGAAAAAAATTCAGAAAAAAAATACTGCTCTCATAAGGGGAAACCAGCCTTGAGAAATTTTCAAACTGTTGCATTGCCCTCGCAGGGGTAACATCGGAAGATTACATCAATTATAACATTCAAAAACAAAACTATAGTATGACACATCAAGATAAGCAAAGACAAGCCTAGTAGAATGGGTCGTGGAGCACAAAAACTAGACAAGAAAAGAGCAGTTACTCATCAGGCAGTTCTTCAACAATTCGGCACCAGAATGCAGCCATATTTTCCTCATTCTTTAACAGGTCCATGGTGGGAGCAACTGCTTGCATGGAAGGTCATGGATCTCCTTGCACCATCTCCTCATCACAAACCATGCTTGCATGTGCCTCCTTTCCCTGCGTGTTCAACTACACTGTCTGATGGTCCGAAATCTGGGCTTTCTCTTTACTCAGACCCGTCGGAAAAATTCTCTGTTCTTCTGCCTGGGGCTCTTCATGGAAAGCAACAGAAATTGAGGCAGTGACGCGAGGGCAGTTCAGAGAACAATTGAAAGAGAAATGTGCCATATGAAGCGTGAGTGAGGGCAGAGCAGCGGGAGGAGCTGAGGAGCCCATACGGTGGTCGGTTCCATGAAAAAGACCCCTCCCACTTCTGGTATTAGGATAGCGGCCCAAAAATAGTCACTGGAATGAGAGGACGACTTAGAGGTGGAGCTAGAGGGAGTGTGTAGGGGTTCGTTCTGGTGCTACCCCTATGACAACGCATCCGTTGACGTAAGCGGGGCATGGGCTTAGTCTCTGCAGAGGGCTCAAGAAGAGGCGGAGGAGCAAGAGTGAAAGAGGCTTGAGGAAAGAGAAAATTAAAATAAACTGAAGCAGACAGACAAAGGCCAAAATGAGAAAAGTGCAGATTATCACCAAGGTCTAAGCAGTAGTTTAACATGCTTCTTCTACCTGTTATAGTGCGCAGACTGGGGAACCCAGCAGTCAGAGAGCACCTGCAATTCATCGGATGAGGATCATCTAAGAAACCAGAGATACTCTCCATATTATCAACCCAAATGGAATTGCATCGAAGATCGCCCTGCATTAACTTCTCATTGATGAGAGCCGAAGGCCGAAGCATTGAGGAGCACGCGGAGTCGCATAAGGGAATGGAGGTCGGATCTCAAACAACACAAGAAGTTAATGCGTTTGATGTGATGAAAACATACCTTAAATTCCTTCCTCTAGTCGTGACTTGGGTGGGCAAGTGTCTCTCCCCTTCGCCACACCCAAGTCCCATAACGTTAATCTCTTTCCAGTTCACCCGCATTTGGGAGGAGCATTAGCCTTGTTGAGTATAATGCATTGTTGGAATTATGTTTATAATGGTTGTTGAATTATGTTCGATGATATATCTATATTGAGGTTCTTTGGTATTGGTTATAAAAGTCATATCTATAATTTGATGTAAGGTTCAATCTAAGATCTATGATGTAAAGATTGGCATATTCAATCATGTATTGAAATTTTCAAATATGTAAGCCCACTTGGTCGGGTGACTGACTCGAATACGTAATCCCACTTCACTGGGTGATTAATCTAAGTATGATTCCTTGGTGATAGGAAATTTAATACTTAGTTGAGTTATAGAGTGATGTACTTCATTGAAAATATTTGTGAAGATTCATCATGTGCTTAGGGGGAGCATGGTCAGTATAGTGTGGACCAGATCTACAGAGCTCTTGTATCTATAAGGAAAGAGAAACCTTGTTTCAGCATTGGTCTACCCTTTTCCCTTGATTTCAAAGGGGGAGAGTAACTTGATGTTTGAATAGTGCTTATTTTGATGTGTATATCAGGTATATACAGGTTGTGGTGATCAAACACGAACATGGTTTCCATCAAGTCCAAAGGGATGTATTGTTGGCATTATGATGCATGTGTTGTGCTTACTAGAAACCCACTTGTAAAAGAACAAGTATATGGTTTCTGGATAAGCTCAAAGCTGACAAAGTGATGGAACATAATGAAAATATGATGGGACAAAGGTTTTTCATATCAGAATCAAAACATGGCTAAAGTACATAGTTGAAGAACTATACATGAGTTAGTAAAGACAAAGTCGTGTATACATGTGGGAAGGAAGAACCAAAGTCGCTTATGTGCTAGTACACTAATTTTATAATACTAGGCATCTTTATCATGGTATTAGCCCGCAATATTAAGCACAATAATGGTTATTTGATCTTTTCCAAGAATACCATTGACACTTGTGTAGTTTTGGCTCATGGTATTGGCTAAGGCTCAAACTATATAAGGAGGTGAAGATCATAGTGCTATATGTGCATGAGTATGGTCATTGAATGAATACTTAAATCTTAAGTATATATGCATGGAATGGGATATATTTTATTTATAAATCTGGAATAATGTTTCACCCATGAATACAATGATGGATCAATATCTCTAGACCTGAAATGACTTCGTATTTTCATGATCTGTTTCTGATATGTTTAGATCTTTGATTTGATGCATGTTTGTAATGAAACCAGCCCCAAAAATAGAAGAAAAGAGATATCAACGCCTTAGAAATAAGCCACTTTGACGGGGAAACCTCCATTACATTACATAAATGACAAAACCTCCTTCTATATATAGGATTCCATGGGGTCACAATATAAACCTAGCCGACCTAAAAATAATAATGTAAGGGCACAATAATAACAATATTGGGGCTTCAGGGGTACACCAATAACAATAAGGCGGCTACAGTAACAAAAATAAGGGACTACACTAGTAATATAGGTACCTAACATGCCCCTCTCCTTCAAAAAAATGTTGTTCTCAATACTTGAGTAGTTATGGATGCTTCTGTATAAAATTCTCATCCTCCTATGAAGAATATTCAGTGGGTAAGTTCTTCACTTGATGAGATACTCTAAAATTGATCGATTTTGTAGATGTTGAGTTCTTGTTTCCATGACTTCTTCAGCTTCCGATATAATTTTTCCTTCCTCAGCAGGTTATGGAAATATTGTTTGAATTGGAATTTTTTCACTTATAACTTCATTTAAGCATGAAACATGGAAAACTGGATGAACTAAGGAAGAATCAGGAAGCTCCAATTTGTATGCCATAGTACCAATATTTTGCGACACCTTGTAAGGACCATATTACTTTGGCAATAATTTATTATCCTTCTTAGCTTTCTTCAGGACCTTTTGTTTGTATGGTTGTAGCTGTAAAAATGCTTGGTCTCCTACATTAAAACCTCTCTCACTGCGATGTTGTTCTGCCTGTTTTTTCATTCGATTTTGTGCAATATTTAGGTTTTCCTTTAAGATTTGGAGAAATTCTTGTTGATGTTTGATGTGATATTTCACTCCTTGAACCTTAGAGTTTTATCTTAAATATGATGTGATGGACAGTGGATGATATCCAGAAAGTGCCATAAATGGGGTCATTTTTGCTGCAGTATGGAAGGAAGTGTTATACCACCATTCACCGAGAGGTAACCACTTGACACATTGTGTTTGTTTATCAGATACAAAACAACGAAGATATCCTTCAAAACATTTATTCACTATCTCAATTTAACCATCAGATTGAGGATGATAAGATGAGATATGAGCTAGTTGAGTACCCAAACAAGAAAATAACTCCGTCGAAAAATTTCCAGTAAAAATGGGATCTCTGTGGCTTACAATAATCTTTGGGTTTCCATGTAGCTTTTTAATTGTTTCCATAAATGAAATAGCAACTAAACTTGATTTAAACAGATGATATAATGCACAAAAGTGTGCATACTTGGTAAGTATATCAACTACCATTATGATGACACTCTTTCCTTCAGACTTAGGTAAACCTGTGATAAAATCCACTGAAATTTCCTCCCAACATTGACTTGGAATGGATAAAGGTTGTAGAAGACCCGAGGTCTTAATTGTATCAACTTCATTTTGCTGTAAAACCAAAAATTTCACCACAAACTTTTGAATATCATATTTAAGGCCATCTCGAGCGTCCTCCCAAAGGATAAGTGTGCAATTCCAAAATAATATTTTGTTTTTGTTGGGTATTCTTACAAAGATATAAGCGATTTTTATACCATAATGAATCATTTTTCCAACTAAATATATAGGATGTACTAGGTTCTTGTTGCAAATTTTGAATGAGTGTCCACACTTCTTCATCCTTCTTCCATTCATCACTTGCTTTGGTTATCCCCTCTGGTTGGATAATTGAAATGGCACAAAGAAATACTTTCACCTCTTCATCCTTTCTTGAGAGTGCGTCTTCAACAATATTTAGCTTTCCTTTTTTGTGGATGATTTCATTTAGTCATAACCCAACATATTTGTGACCCATTTTTGTTGCTCTTCTGAGGATAGTCTTTGTTCCAAAAATTGTTTAAGACTATCATGATTAATTTTTACCTTGAAGTGTCTTCCCAGTAGGTAAGGTCACCATTTTTTTAGTGCATTTAGTATTTCCAACATTTCCTTCTCATTAATAACTTTATGTAAATACTTTCCTTTGATTGGATGACTTTAAAAAGAAATGGGGCTTCCTTCTTTCTTTAAAACAACATCAATTCCATTTCCTGAGCCATCACATTCCACAATAAATGTTTTTGTGAAGTCTAGCATAGCTAAGATTGATGCTAGGCACATTGCCTCTTTGAGATGTTCAAAGGCCTTAGTTTCTTTAGGAGTCCATGAAAATGCATCTTTCTTCAATAATGTTGTTAGAGGTGTTTTTATTCTCCCATAATTCTTAACAAACTTATGATAATACCCTATTAACCCGAGAATTACTCGCAACTGATTTATGGTTGTGGGGACTTTCCATTAGTTGATGGCTTAAATTTTTTTAGGGTCTAACTTAAAACCCTCTTGAGATACAATATGACCCAGATATTCCACCTCTTATAATCCAAAGAAACATTTGGATTTGTTTTCTTATAATTTTTTCTCCTCCAATAGTTTGAGCACCCTGTCAACATGTTAAACATGATCCTTCCAAGACCTGCTGTAGATTAGTATATCATCAAAAAACACTAGCACAAATTTTCTAAGCAAGGGTTGGAAAATGTAACTCATCAACCTTTGAAATGTAGAAGGTGAATTGGTAAGGCCAAAAGGCATGACCAAAAATTCAAAATGTTTTTTTCGGAATATCTTCAGTCTTCATTCTAATTTGATGATATCCTAAATGAAGATCCAACTTGGTAAAATAAATTGGTCCATGTAATTCATCCAATAATTCATCAATCATAGGAATGGGAAATTTATATTTAATAGTGAGCTTATTAAGCTCCCTATAATCATTACAAATGTGGCATGATCCATCCTTCTTGTGCACCAATACTACTAGAGATGAGAAGAACTTTGACTAGGTTGACTTATACCAACATCTAAGATTTCTACAATCATACGTTCAATTTCGCTCTTTTTTACATAAGGATATCTATAAGGCATGGTGTTTGGAGGAAAAATTCCTGGAATCAAATGAATGGCATGATCATGATCGCGAATAGGTGGGATTCTTTTGGGAGTTTCAAACACCTTGGAATGATTGTCCAAGTCTTTTTAGAGATCTGTATAATTAGATGATTTTGATGTTGGAACTTCTGGTGAGCATAATTGTGCAATCACACCTCGTTGTTCTTTATTTATAAGCTTTTTCATGAAATTATATCTTATAATATTTCCCGGCTTCCCTATGATACCCCGTAATTTGACTTCCTTTCCTTCCAGAAAAAAAATCAAGAAAATTTCTTGAAAATTGAAAGCTACCATCCCCAAATATTGTAATAATTTCACTCCTAGTACAACATCAGCACCTGCCATTGGAATGGAAAGCATTGGACTATTCAATACATATTCCCTTATGGTTAGCTTCATATTATGGAATTTTCTAGAGCAATTTATAGTTCCTCCATTTGCAACCATGACTTGACATTATAGTGCTAGGTATAGGATACAATTCAACTCCTTCGCTACCTTACAATGAATAAAATCATGGGCACTACCCGAATCAATCAACACTATTACTTTTTCTTCTTGATATGTCCTTCTACATTGAGATTTTGAGGAGTGGTAATTCCTTCCAATGAATTACAAGATATGGTAAAACACATTTCTTCTTCTTCTACGGTTGGTTCTTGTTGTATATCCTCTTCTTTTGAAGTTTCTTTTTCATTTTGTTCCTCCTCTTCACAATCTATGTAAAATAATTTCTTCTCAACACACTTCTTACCTTTAGTGCATTTTCTATCACAACTATAGCAAAACCCTTTTTATATTTTTCTTCCAATTGTTGTTGTATCAACCTTGTAGGTTGTAGAAGTCTAGGAATAACAACACTTCCATCTTTATAGATGTGACTGATAGGCTTCCTTGTCGCCATAATTTTGGCAGTCAAATTTTCTTGCCAACTTGAATGCCTTCACCAATAAATTAGGTTCTGAAAGCCAAACCTAATGTTGGATGTTATCCTTTAAAGTCCCTATGAAGACATGAATCCTATGTTGCTCTAGAATATCTGTTACCCTTATGTTCAATTTTTGGAAGTCCTCAATGTGCTCCACCACTGAACCCTTTTGTTTGAGATTTATCAATTGGCTAAAGAAGGTATTTCTCTTTGTATCCTCATAATGTGCTATCATTTCCTCCGTAAAAATTGACCAAGTGGCGATTTTTTTATGAGAGAGAAGCCATCGACACCATACAAATGTATTTTGTTTTAAATTTAAAGTTTCAATGCCTACCTTTTGTTTGTTTTGCACATTATTGAGATAAAAATATCGCTCCATATGCAGTATCCATGTTACAGGATCCTTGCCATCAAAATTCCTCATATCCATCTTTGGAATATGGTAGTTCTTCCATCCAACATTAGAGTTTATGATATCATGATTAGAATTTATTTTGTTCTCATCATGAGTTTCCTCTACTATATTTTCGTCATTAGGAAACATTTCTTGTATCAACTTTGTCAAACCTTCCATGTCTTCTTTTAGATCATTATTCATGTTTTCCATGTTGTGTTTTAATTGCTCATCGATCTTAGCTTCCATGTCATCCATCTTAGCTTCCATGTCAGCTTCCATGCCATTGTTCAAACCATCCATATTATCTTCCATGCCTTTCCTCAAACCATTCGTCTTAGCTTCCATGCATTTCTTCAAAACTTCCATTTCATTTTTTGTTGCTTTTTGCGAGAGAGAAATTTGGTGCACTTGCTCTTGTAATTTTAATATGTCATGTTGCAATTCTTCATCTTCATGAGTCATAGTAAAGCCTTCTGAAGGCTTAATGGGTGTTGAATTGTTTTTTGGGGGCATTTTATAACCAATATTGATATCTATTCTATACTATTCCCTTGGAATCAATTCAAATTGACTTTTCAAACAAGACTTACGCAATTCGAAAAACAAATACACACCTTTTTCTTGTGTTTTAGGAGCTCGATATTGAAACTGAATTATATCTGTGATTCTGGATCCTAAATATCTTAAATTCGGTCTTCTAGTAGCCCTCTGAATCTTCTTTTGAATGCCACAGGTCTGACCTGATTTGGATTCTTCAAGGAAAATCTATGCCAAATCTCTGACAATGACCTAATTATGGACTGGTTGAGTAGAGAGAAATTTTACGGTGGGCCATGTGTCAAGCTTTCCTCATTTGGCTCTCAAATTAATATAAAGGAAACTACAGTTCGGGTATCTACATCCACTATTTACACAATTTGAATCTGATGCTCAGAGAGAGTTATGACGATTTTCCCACAGTCACCTCTTTGAGATTAAATTTGGGAGCCTCAAGAAATCCTAAATTCCGCATATCATATCTTCAAAAATATTGCGAACCAAGATCTGAACATTTTACACAAAGTTCCTCAGGATTTCGGCTTTGTATGACAAAAATTTCAGCTTATGAACCTATGTAGAAGAAAATTTATAGTGAAAATTCCAAGATGACCTGTTTGGAGCAGTGAAACCCTAGAATCCAAAGCTCTGATACCAAATGCTATGAAACTAGCTCCAAAAATAGAAGAAAAGAGAGATCAATGCCTTATAAATAAGCCACCTTAAGGGGGCAACCTACTTTACATTACATAAATGAAAAATTCTTCGATGATACAAATGAAAAAACCTCCTTCTATATATTTGAGTCCATGGGGTCACAATATAATCCTAGGCGACCTAACAATAATAATGTAAGGGAACAATAATAACAATATTGGGGTTACAGGGGTACACAAATAAAAATAAGGGGGATACACTAACACCATTAAGGAACTACAATAGTAATATAGGTACCTAACAATTTTCGTGGAAGTGATGGGTATGATCTGAGTAAGTTTGCAGTTTTCAAGTGTTGGGTAGTCCTGAATTATTTATAGATCTATACATGGGTTCAAGTCAAGGAAGGAATGTATACATGCGGGTTTATTTATATAGAGGCACACATATTTTTAGTAAATATATATGCAAGTTGGTTTCAAAATAAGAGCGTATAGTCATGGATATGTCTTATGGAAGGAGAGTATGCAAGCTAGGATTTTGCTGAAGAATAATGTTGAAGAAAATGTCTAATCAAATTTTATATGTTTATGTTGTTTGTTAATGATGTCTTATATAGATCTGGGTTGCTCGAGTATTGATTATACTGCTAGTTGATTGTGATTAAACATCAATGATTGGTTGGTTCATTGATGATTCAGTGAATAATTTTGTACAATTATATGTTTCATTTTGATGTATGGATTTGGGCTTAAATGAGTGTAGTGGGTCTAGCTTGAAAATATGATGAAAAGAGGCCTACAAGTTGTCTTGAATTAAATCTAGTGGATCCACTGTGAAAATTTATGAAATGTGGTTCTCGGTGGTGCTAAGGGTTGGAGCCTTCAGTGAGGAAGCCGAAGCTTCCTGCTAGTAGGAGTTGGTGATTAGATCAGGAGGTTGTAGCTCTCTTATAGTAACGTTTGGTAAACGAGAGAAGGGGGTTGAAGCTCCCTTCAAGTGGTGGCTAGTAAACGAGATCAGGGGGTTGTAGCTCCCTTCCTGTAGTAGCTGGAGAACAAGTGAAGGTTGCGGCCTTCTGCAGCTGGGTTTCTGCATACTGATATGAGTCAGCCCGAGTATAATATTGTAAGCAATTTTCTATATAATAAATATTGAAGACATAGACGACAACAGTGGTGGATTTCTTCCACATTTTGTTTCTACCTTAAATCCTGGTGTTCATGTGTGTTGCTTATGTGTGATTATTTATTCTGTTCTTAGTGCACATGTTTACTACTTACTAAATTTCTGATGAATAAATGATGCATTGGGCTAAGTAGAGTTTCTGAAGATATATCTGAATAATAAGTTCACTGGGAATACAAGTTTCCTTAAAAAAGTTCGTTTACATATGCTAGTTGGATTAATTAAAGTCATGTAAAGAAATAAGTAAATAAAATAAAATTTTGTGCGAGTTTGAAATACTAATTCACCGCTTCCCCACTCTGTATTTTCATAAAATATATAAGGATGGTCTGTGATTCATTTGGAGCATTAAATTCTAATAACTCTGATGAAGAAGTATGAGGTTAAATATGAGATCATTGCAGTGATATATATCTAAAATTAGGGTAAAGTAAGAGCTATGTTCAAGCTCGAAGTGCGGAGAAGGGACTATGTACTAGTGAGAGAAAGGGTTCTTATTAAAGTCCCATAAAGGTCTATTATAAAGTGCGAAAGGGATGTGATTAAGGTGTGAGAAAGGACTGTGTTAAAGTGAAAGAAAGGATAGTATTAAAGTTCGATAATGGTATGTTATAAGTGCAAGAAGGGATAGTGGTAAATTGTGAGAACAAGGTTGTGTAAGGGCATCACTATAGTATAGTGTGTAATTCTCATCAAAAGGAAATAAGACAAGTATGTACAATCAGTAAGGTTAAGAGAAGATACTAGGTAATATATTCTAAATCAGAGTTCTAATATGTAAAGAAAGGATCTCATATGGTTAAATATGGAAGAATACAAGTAGAGACTGAGCTCCCTAGTCCTTGTGTTGAAAGGTGCAAATCAGTGCAGGAAAGAAGGATCAGATCAAGGAGTCATTAAAGAAGTAGTGACAAGCTCTAGGAGGCATACATAGGTCAGGGTCTAATTCATGGTCATGTTATTTCTCAACTGAAAGTCTATAAGAAGAATTTCTTCTGGGGTTTCCTCTCCAAGAAGGAGAGGTTTTGGACCTTTCTTGAAGAGCATATATTTGTGTCTCGTGTGTTTTGGTAATTGACTTGATGGAAGACATAATAAAAGAAGAAGAGAATACATAAGTAACAGAAGTAAGTGCATAAGTAATTATCAAGAAAATAATTTGAATTTAACCTAGCCCTACCTAATTTCTCAACGGGGTAGGAGAGAAAGGGAGAGAGAATAAGGAAAAGAGAGAGGAATTGAGAGAAAGGAGGAGAGAGGGAGGGAGAGTGGAGAAGATAGGGATGGATAGAGAGATGTAGTTGGAGGGGGAAAAAGAAAAGAAGAATAAATACATATAGTGTGAGAAGTTAAGAGAGAAAGAGAGTGAAAAGGGAGAGATGGAGAGAGATTTTTTATATTTGGGGTGAGATAAAGAGACACAGAAGGAGATATGGAGAGAATGGGGGAGAGAATATCAGAGGGAGGGATATAGTAACAAAGTTAGAGGGATATATATATATATATAGAGAGAGAGAGAGAGAGGCAAGAGAGAAATATATAGAGAGGAAGGAAGAGAGAGGATTTGAGAGAGTGAAGAGAGGTAGGGAAGGAGATATAGAGTTCGAGGGGGGGAGAGAGGGAGGTAAGAAGAAATGCATAGAGAGAGAAATGTGGAGAGAGACAGAGAGGGAGTGATAAGGAATATGGAGAGAGAGGAAGAGAGGACATCAGAAGGAAAGGGAGATAAAAGCACGAGAGAGGGAGAGAAGGTGAAGAGAGAGATATAGACGGAAGGTGAGAGAAAGAAGAAGGGAGAGAGGGATAGAGGAAGGGAGGGACATAAATATTGATATATATGGTGTGGGAGTGTGTGTGTGTTTTGGGAGAGTTGAGATAAAGAGAGAAACAAGGAGAGATGGAGGGACATATAGATATAGATTTAGGGGGGAGAGAGGGAAGAATATTTCTTTCACTATATGCATTGATTTCAATGTAGATGGTGATTTCTAATCCTCTTTGATTGCTTGCAATAGATGCATTGATTTCAATGTAGATGGTGAGTTCTAATCCTATTTGATTGCTTGCACTAGATGCATTGACTTTTGCGTAGATGGTGATTTCTAATCCTATTTGATTGCTTGCATTACATGCATTGATTTCAGTGTAGATGGTGATTTCTAATACTATTTGATTGTTGCACTATATGCATTGATTTTAGTGTAGGTATTGATTTCTAAAGATATCTGATTGGTTGCACTTGATGAATTGATTTCAATGTAGATGATTTCTAATCCTATTTTATTGCTTGCGCTAAATGAATTTATTTTAGTGTAGATGGAAATTTCTAATCCTATTTGAATGCTTGCACTAGCTGCATTGATTTCAATGTAGATGTTCATTTATAATTATAATTCAAAATTCTTACACTACATGCATTGATTTCAGTGTTGATGATTTCTAATCCTATTTGATTGCTTGCACTAAATTCCTTGATTTTAGTGTAGATGGTGATTTCTAATTGTATTTTATTGCTTTCACTAAATGAATTGATTTCAATGTAGATGTTGGTTCTAATCATATTTTCTTACTTGAGCTAGATGTACGTATTTGAGTGTAAATGCTGATTTATAATCCTACTTTATTGCTTGCATTAGATGCATTGATTTCATTGTAGAAGTTGTTTTCTAATATTATTTGATTTCTTTCATTAGATGCATTGATTTCAGTGTAGACGTTGATTTATGCTTTGATGTAATTGGATGTATGATAGTATATTAACTTTAAAGTGATTGGATTAACAATGTGCATTGATTTCAGTGTAAGCACAAAAATTTATTGACAATGAACATTTATGTTTGTGTTATAGTAATTAAAACTACTAATATTGGAGTGCAAGAGAGACAAGGTATGAGGTTTACTACAACAACTCGAGTTAAATATTTAAATGGTTGACAATATGAAAATATAATAAATCTAAAAAGGGTGACAATAGGAATAGTAGAAGAAAATAGTTTGATATTTATTGCAATGTAGACCATTTTGCATTGACAACATTCTTATCATTCACATTTTCTATCATTCGACACTATTATTGTCACTTTGCATTCAAAATTGTATTTCATATTTTTTCATCATTAAGGTTATTAACAAAATTTATCATCTCAACAAATTGAGGTAACTACAAAAATTTAAAATTAAAATGAAGAGGTTAATCTTAGACATATATAGCATATTTAAAATTATTATATTAATATTAGATATACTTACATATTATTCATAAAAAATTTCATATCTTCGATAGATTTTCCTTCACCGCACACGACTGAAACTAGCCTAGATCCATATTAAATATGGATCTATCAAGTGCTAAGAGGGATCAAATCTCTTGAGCTACAAACCTTTCCTCAAGATTTTCCCTAAAAAAAGATGCTTGCACCTAGAGAGATTTGATCCCTCTCGGCATTTGATAGTCAGAGTTAAGATGGTGCTAAGCTAGTATTTATAGATTCAAAAACACTTCATTGAAAGGGATTTATTAAATGTCATTGTGAAGGATATATTGATGAAGGAAAATACTATTCCAAGAGTTTTATGCTCGATTACCAACAACGATAAACACATCTGCCGAGAAGAGAAGGTATATGAAACACTACAACAAAGGATGATAAAAAATATTCTTTGGAACCTTGCAAGAAATATGTTGAAATTGCAAAGGTGTATGTATTATTCGCGACAGAGGATAGTTTCAATATTTGAAGTGATAGTCACAACAAGCAAGGGGATCAAATAATTATTTATGAAAATATTTGTGATGGAAATTACTTATCATACGCACCGTGATGACAAAATATATCTATACATGTGCAAGGTTATGTAACCACAATAGGAATATGAAAAAATACACCATTAGGGTGACATAACGGAAGACAAAGCTGCTTGAAATCACTGCAATGATGCTACAAACATTGTGATACAAATGTCACAACATACAAAGCACCATTGCACAACCAGCTCAAGATAAAATATATTGAGAAATCTTATAGGAGAAAATTTGTTACAAGAATTTTTCTTTGTTAGCAGGAACTTTTTCAATCCAACATTTTCCTCATTGTTTGTGTGCTTGCAGAATTGAAGTTGTAGAGTTAATTGTTGCATAAAAATGTGATCTTAATTACCGAAAATTATTGAATAGTCAACTCAGCACGAAGGAAACCATTGGGAATAATGAAGGCATCATCAAAGTATAATGTCATCATACAAGAGGATATGCCAGAGGTCACAAAATTTCAAATTATAATATTGTAAATGTATTATTTATGTCATTAATGAAAAATTCTAAAACCATGAAAAAGGTGAATAGGGAATATAGAAGGTCACATGGATTTATAAGAGTCACTTAGAAGTTAAAAAGTTATGAGGGGAGTAAAGAATAATTAGGGTGGTAAATGGTCACCTCACTTCTTATATATACATTGTTATAGCTCAAGTGAGGGGACTTTTAGCACTCAATCTAGACTAGTAATTAAATTTCTATTTTGTGTTTGAGGAGTTGAAAGCATTTGCTCCTAGTAGCTTATAGATAGAGGGATTGTGAGGTTAGTGTTATATTTGGAGATTATATTAATTGATATCATCCCACTCTTCTTTTCTTAAAATCTTGTTGCACATGTATTTGAATGGGAGAAAATATTCATGAGAATATTTTGAATTCATTCATTGATTCCCATGTATTCCTGTATTGATTATATTTGTTATTTGGTGTTCCCATTATGTATAAATGAATGCTCACTCACTAGTGACATGTGTATGAACTAATTATTTTCATGCAACTTGTGTGTTGGATTTAAATCATTTCTCTTCAATGATGTATTAGTAATTGATGTCAAACTAATTTGGAGTTACTTTCTAGCACATTTTCGTTTTGTATTCCTTAGATAGTCTCAACTATTTGACTTTTTCTTAAGGCATGCTCATGCTCATTATGTTGTTGTTATGTTTTTATATCATGTTTAAAAAGTTATCAATGGAAAGTTGATATCATCGTCATTCTCTTAACATATTACATTTTGTATCATATTCAACTCTCTACATTTGATATCCAGGAGTAAAAAACACAAATGGTGGTTTTCAGACCTGCAAAATGGATGGGGATCCTATCCCAAATGGTATGCGGTCTAATTGGAACCTCATACCAAGGATTCCTTGTAGTGTTGGAAAATTATCTAGCACCGTCAATGAAGTTTTGCACCAGAGGGAGGGCTAGATGATAAGATGAGATTGTTAGAGTCTAGTTTTTATTCTTTGATCTAAAATGTCCCCTCACCAAATCTTAATCCCGAGATGAATTTTGAAAATCACAAATCTTACCATCTGTGTAGCAATAGTTCATCACTTATCCAAAAATAATTTTGATCACAAGGGTGGAATATATATAGTATAACATACACTTCAATTTATTAAATTTTGTGACTCTAATGAAGTGAATTGTGAAGTTATAGTTTACAAAATATCCACCCTCATGCTTGAAGGCCATGTCAAGGAATGATCCAACACCTTACCATCCGCTTCCATCCATTATTTTGAGTAGCTTATTAAGAATACTCTTCAAAATTTTGTCATGTATGATTATCAAAGAGTGTATAAGAAGATCAATAAGCTTAGAGTGAAACCCGATGAAAAGCTATAAATTTTTTCTTATAAATTGCTACATATTTATTATAAATTTCCTCAAAGAGATGGGGACTGGGATTTCTTGGATGAAAATTTTCAGTGATTTTTTTCATATCTCCAAAAAAATTTGAATCTACATTCCATGTTGATAATCAGTGCTTCAATGATTCCGGTAATATTTAAATCCCAAATCAACCAGATGTATCCCAAATTTCATTTTTCCAACCTTTTTGAGTCGTGAGGAATCCCAACTCTCGAAGGAAGATATTGATACTCTTGATATTTATCATCCTTCTATAGTTCCATTACCATGTGGAGTAGTCTATCGTTCCAACATTGAAGTTCCTAATATTAGTAATTTAGTTGACGAAGAGATATTGTTAGGTCCCTATATCACTAGTATAGTCCCTTATTATTGTTAGTGTAAACCCCTTATTGTTATTATTGTACCCTTGTAACCCCCATTTTGTTATTATTGTGCCCTTAAATTATTATTGTTAGGTCATCTAGGATTACATTGTGGCTCTCTAGGATTACATTATGGCCCCATGGACTCCTATATATAGAAAAGAGGTTTTGTGAATTGTATCATCAAAGAATTTTTCATTTATGTAATTTATTGGAGGTTGCCTCCTCAAAGTGGCTCATTTCTAAGGCGTTGATATCTCTTTTCTTCTATTTTTGGAGCTGGTTACACAACATTTGGTATCAGAGCTTTGGATTCTAGGGTTTCGCTACTCCAAACAGGTCATCCTGAAATTTTCGCTATAACTTTTTTTCTACGAAGTTTTAGAAGATGAAATTTTTAGGGTGCGAATCTGAAATCCTGAGGAATAGTTTCTAAAAATTTCAAAGCTTGGTTCGCAACATTTTCGGAGATATCATCTGTGGAAGTTAGGTCTTTCTTCAAACTCCTAAACAGGTCATCGTGGAATTTTCGCTAGAAAGTTTTTTCTACGAAGGGTCAGAATCTGAAATTCATATGGTGCGAAGCTAAAATCTTGAGGAAATTCGTCAAAAATTTTTAGATCTTGGTTCGCAATATTTTTGGAGATATGATCTGTGGAAGGTAGTGCTTTTTCAGGCTCCTAAATTTCATCTCAAAGAGGTGATCGTGGGAAAATTTCAGTAACTCTCTCTCTGGGAAGTGGATTTGAGTGCCGTAAAAAGTGGTTGAAAGTACACAGACAATAGTTTCGTGGCTATCAATTTTAGAGACAAAGGAAAAAACAGTGACACGTGGAAAGTCGTACAAGTTCGCTCTACTGAACCAGTCCAGAATTAGGTCATTGTGGGAGATTGGACACAACTTTGTCTTGGAGAATCCAAATTAGATCAGACCTATGGCATTTGAAAGAAGCTTTAGAGGGATACTACAGGGCTGAATTTCAGATATTGAAGATTTTCAATTACAGAGATAATTCAATTTCAATGTCGAGCTCCTCAAAGCAAGTAAAAGGTATCAATATTGGATTCTAAAATGGCGCCTAAAAAGAATTCAACACCCATTAAGCCTTCAGAAGGCTTTACCATGACTCATGAAGATGAAGAATTGCAACATGATATATCAAAATTACAAGAGTAAGTGAAAAAAATTTCACTCTCGCAAAGAGCAACAAAAAATGAAATGGAAGTTTTGAAGAAAGGCGTGGAAGTGAAGATGGACGGTTTGAAGAAAGGCATGGAAGCTAAGATGGATGGCGTGGAAGTGAAGATGGAAGGTTTGAAGAAAGGCGTGGAGGCTAAGATGGATGGTGTGCAAGCTAAGATGGAAGCTAAGATGGATGGCATGGAAGTGGGCATGGAAGCTAAGATGGATGACATGAAAGACAACATGGAAAACATGAAGAATGATCTAAAAGCATACATGGAAGGCTTGATGACAAGCTTAAAACAAGAAATGATTCCTAATGGCGGAAATATAGTAGAATAACCTCATGATGAGAACAAAATAAATGTTAATCGTGATTTCATAAACTCTAATGTTGGTGGGAAGAACCACCATATTCCAAAAATGGATATGATGAAGTTTGATGGAAAGGATCCTGTAACATGGATACTACAGATGGAGCAATATTTTGATCTCCATAACGTGCAAAACACACAAAAGGTATGCATTGCAACTTTACATTTAGAACAAAATACATTTGTATGGTATCGATGGCTTTGCTCCCGTAAAAAAATTGTGACTTGGTCAATTTTTACGGAAGAAATGATAGCACATTATGAGGATACAAAGAGCAACACCTTCTTTAGCCAATTGATAAATCTCAAACAAAAGGGTTTGGTGGGGTAGCACATTGAGGAATTCCAAAAATTGAATATAAGGGTAACTGATATTCCAGAGGAACACAGGATCGATCTCTTCATAGGCACTTTAAAGGATAATATCCAACATGAAGTTCGTGTTTTGGAACCAGATTCATTGGAGAAGGCATTTAGGTTGGTAAGAAAATTTGAATGTAAAATAATGGCGACAAGGAAGCCTACCACTCAATTCTATAAAGAAGGAAGTGTTGCTACGCCTAGATTTCCACAACCTACAAGGTTGACACCACAACAATTGGAAGAAAAAAGAGCAAAAGGGCTTTGCTACAGTTGTGATAGAAAATACACTAAAGGTCATAAGTGTGCTGAGAAGAAATTATTTTACATAGATTGTGAAGAGGAAGAAGAAAATGAACAAGAAGAGGATATACACCTGGAACCAACCCTAGAAGAGGAAGAAATGAATCCGACCATATCATGTAATGCGCTGGCAGGAATTACCACTCCTCAAACTCTCAAGATACAAGGACAAATCAAGAAGAAAAAGGTAATAGTGTTGATTGATTCAGGTAGCACCCATAATTTTATTCATTGTAAGGTAGCCAAGGAATTAAATTGTTTCCTATACCCCGCACCAGAATGTCAAGTGATGGTTGCAAATGGAGGAACTATAAATTGCTCTAGAAAATGCCATAATATCAAGCTAACCATGGGGGAATATGTATTGACTAGTCCAATGCTTTCCATTCCTATGGGAGGTGTTGATGTTGTACTAGGAGTACAATGGTTACAATCTTTGGGGACGGTAGCTTTTAATTTTCAAGAAATTTTTTTGAATTTTTTTCAGAAGGAAAAGAAGTCGAATTACAGGGTATTGCGGGGAAGCCAGGAAGGATAATAAGCTCTAATGTCATGAAAAATCTTCTAAAGAAAGAACAACGAGGCGTAATTGCACAATTATGCTCCCTAGAAGTTCCAACATCAAAATCATCTATTTCTGCAAATCTCCAACAAGTCTTGGACAAACATTCCAAGGTGTTTGAAACTCCCAAAGGACTCCCACCTATTCGTGATCATGATCATGCTATTCATTTGATTCCAGGAAGTGTTCCTCCAAACATCAGGCCTTATAGATATCCTTACTTCCAAAAGAGCGAAATTGAACGTATGATTGCAGAAATGTTAGAGGCGGGTATAATCCAACCTAGTCAAAGTTCTTTCTCTGCTCCTGTAGTATTGGTACACAAGAAGGATGGATCATGACACATGTGTCTGGATTATAGGGAGCTCAATAAGCTCACCATTAAAGATAAATTTCCCATTCCTGTGATTGATGAATTATTGGATGAATTACATGGAGCAATTTATTTTACCAAGTTGGATCTTGGTTCAGGATATCATCAAATTAGAATGAAGACTGAAGATATTCCAAAAACAACATTTCGAACTCATGAGGGTCATTATGAATTTTTGGTCATGCCTTTTGGCCTTACCAATACACCTTCTACATTTAAAGGGTTGATGAATTCCATTTTCAAACCCTTCCTTAGAAAATTTGTGCTAGTATTTTTTGATGATATACTAATCTACAGTAGGTCTTGGAAGGATCATGTTGAACATGTTGACAGGGTTCTCAAACTATTGCAGGAGAAACAATTATATGTAAAAAAATCCAAATGTTTCTTTGGAGTACAAGAGGTGGAATATCTGGGTCATATTGTATCTCACAAGGGTGTTAAAGTAGACCCTAACAAAATTAAAGCCATTAAGGAATGGAAAGTCCCCACAACCATGAAGCAGTTGTGAGGATTTCTCCGGTTAACAGGGTATTATCGCAAGTTTGTTAAGAATTATGGGAGAATAGCAGCACCTCTAACAACATTATTGAAGAAAGATACATTTTCATGGACTCCTCAAGCAACTAAGGCCTTTGAACGTCTTAAAGAGGCAATGTGCTTAGCACCGGTCTTATCTACACCAGACTTCAGAAAAACCTTTATTGTGGAATGTGATGCCTCGGGAAATGGAATTGGTGCAGTTTCAATACAGGAAAGAAGACCCATTGCTTTTGAAAGTCGTCCAATCAAAGGAAAGTATTTACAGAAACCTATTTATGAGAAGGAAATGTTAGCAATACTACATGAACTAAAGAAATGGCGAACTTACCTAATGGGAAGACACTTCAAGGTAAAAACTGATCATGATAGTCTTAAACACTTTTTGGAACAAAGACTATCATCAGAAGAGCAGCAAAAATGGGTCACAAAGATGTTGGGTTATGACTTTGAAATAATCTACAAAAAAGGAAAGCTTAATGTTGTTGCAGATGCACTCTCAAGAAATAATGAAGAGGTGGAAGCATTGCTTTGTGCCATTTCTATTATCCAACCAGATTGGATAACTGAAGCAAGAGATGAATGGAAGAAGGACAAAGATGTATGAACACTCATTCAAAATTTGCAGCAAGATCCTAGTACATTTGATACATTTAGTTGGAAAAATGATTCCTTATGGTACAAAGATCGCTTATATCTTTGTAAGAATTCCCAACTAAAACAAAAGATTCTTCTGGAATTGCACACTTCTCCTTTAGGAGGACACTCAGGATTTTTAAAAACTTACCACACGGTGAAGAAAGAATTTTTTTGGGATGGCCTTAAATCTGATATTCAAAAGTTTGTGGCGGAATGTTTGGTTTGCCAGCAGAATAAAATGGAAACAATTAAGACCCCAGGACTTCTACAACCTTTATCCATTCCAAGTCAACGTTGGGAGGAGATTTCAATGGATTTTATCACAAGTTTACCTAAGTCAGAAGGAAAGAGTGTCATCATGGTGGTAGTTGATAGACTTACCAAGTATGCACACTTTTGTGCATTATCTCATCCATTTAAAGCAAGTACAGTTGCTACTACATTTATGGATAGAATTCAAAAGCTACATGGAAGCACAAGGGTTATTGTGAGCGACAGAGATCCCATTTTTACTGGAAATTTTTGGACGGAGTTATTTTCTTGTTTGGGTACTCAATTAGCTCATAGCTCATCTTATCATCCTCAATGTGATGGTCAAACTGAGATAGTAAATAAATGTTTGGAAGGATATCTTCGTTGTTTTGTATCTGATAAACAAACACAATGGGTCAAGTGGTTACCTCTCTTTGAATGGTGGTATAACACTTCCTTCCATACTGCAGCAAAAATGACCCCATTTATGGCACTTTATGGATATCATCCACCATCCATCACATCATATTTAAGGGAAAATTCGAAGGTTCAAGCAGTGGAAGATCACATCGAGCATCAACAAGAAGTTCTCAAACTCTTAAAGGATAACCTGAATTTGGCACAAAATCGAATGAAACAACAGGCAGATCAACATCGCAGCGAGAGAAGTTTTGATGTAGGAGATTGGGTATTTTACGGCTACAACCATATAAACAAATGTCCCTCAAGCAAGCTAAGAAGGATAATAAATTATCGCCAAAGTACTATGGTCCTTACAAGGTGTTGCAAAAGATTGGTACTATGGCATACAAATTGGAGCTTCCTGCTTCTTCGCGAGTACATCCAGTTTTCCATGTTTCATGCTTAAAGAAGGTTATAGGTGAAAATCTTCCAGTTCAAATAGTATTGCCAGAACTTGATGAGGAAGGGAAAATCATATTGGAACCTGAAGCAGTCATGGAAACAAGAACTCAACAACTACGGAATCGATCAATTTCAGAGTATCTCATCAAGTGGAAGAACTTACCCACTGAAGATTCTACATGGGAGGATGAGAATTTTATACAGAAGCACCCCGAGCTACTCAAGTGTTGAGGACAACACTTTTTTGAAGGAGAGGGGCATGTTAGGTCCCTATATCACTAGTATAGCCCCTTATTATTGTTAGTGTAAACCCCTTATTGTTATTATTGTACCCTTGTAACCCCCATTTTGTTATTATTTTGCCCTTAAATTATTATTGTTAGGTCGGCTAGGATTACATTGTGGCCCACTAGGATTACATTATGGCCCCATGGACTCCTATATATAGAAAGGAGGTTTTGTGAATTGTATCATCCAAGAATTGTTCATTTATGTAATTTATTGGAGGTTTCCCCCTCGAAGTGGCTCATTTCTAAGGGGTTGATATCTCTTTTCTTCTATTTTTGGAGTTGATTACACAACAGATATTGGATGAAAGGGAGAAAAGTTACCTTGGGGTATGGCCTATTAGCAGTTTCTCATAGGTAGAGCCATTTGAAAATCAAATTTGTAAATAATCTCCTATTTTCGATGATACTCGACACCATCCCATTAAACATATTCCAATATTAAGTAATGAATATTTTCTTGATATGATCACACCTTCATTTGTTTTCAATGACCAAGACCATGCTTTGGATCACAGTGAATGTTCGAATAAGTTCATGTAGCATAATGTGGATTCTTATCTGTTGGTTCCTCAAAATGAAAACATCGAGAAAAATATACATATAAAATCACATGTTATTTTATATTAAATGGATTCCTTTCATCCTCTATCATTCACACCTAATGACTCCCTATCCCTCGATTCGCTTGATCTATATGCTTCATTATAAATCACTTCAAATACTCTTGATTCTCATTATGATAGTTCAAATAACAATAATGTACATGACAGTCACATCCCACTTGTACAGGAGAAAAAGGATGAAGACACGTCTCATCCCTCTTAATTCTTCCAGATCTGACTATGTCAAGACAATGTTTCTACATTCTCGGTTGTTCAAGAATCTCATGATCTTTGTAATCGGTTAGATGAAATAAAAATAGTTAATCAAACTGAAGGCTTTAGAAATCGTCACACTTTTGAGAGAGACCTTGTTGACATATGTGATGACGAATGCCCATATACATTTATTGATCTATTCATTTCGTGAGGAGACTTGGAACTGCAAATTTTAGGTCTCGAATTTGATTCTATGATAGACAAATTTCGTATGGAAATGATTATTATCCTAAGTCAACTCAGCACCTCTTGTGTCTTGATGTGGAAAATATTTCAAATATCTCAAATTCACAATCTAGCCAATCAATTTGAGAAAAGGTAGTAAGGTTGAACATGATGAAGAGGAAAACAATGCAATTATTGAGCATCTTTCTTATGGTTTGAGATCTACCCAATTGGGAGCAGTTATTCATTTTGTTTAGGTTGTTCATGAAATACCTCCGATTTATAAAAATTGAGATATAATACTAGAATAATCTTACAACTTGAATAATTTGTTTGGAAATATTGAATAATATGATCAAACAAATAATTCTAACAACCTCCATCCATTTAATAGGAACCATTTTGCTGGCTCTGATGAGAGGAATATTTATACAATTTCTTATATGACCAAGCCCTAAAAATTTGATCTCTCATCATTTTAAGGTTTGGGGACTTATCGAGAAGTTGAGGCACTTCAACTTTCATTGATGTTTATGTCAGGTTTCAATGTCCTGATGAGATCCATGAACTAGGACATGTTAGGATTTTTTTGTAATATTATATTATCAACATCATCTCAATGTATTGAATCTCATTCTTGAAATAATTTCAACTTTTTAAGTTATTTTCTTAATTCTCAAGGTAAAGCCTCTGACCAAATAAAATATTTTTTGTATCAATTATTCTTCATACAAATGAGTTTTCATTCCTCTTGTATTGAATATATGGTATAAATCCATGTCTTTAAGGCTTGTTTTTTTTATTATCAAGAAACAAGTTCTCCTCAACTGAATTTTTTTTTCTTGTTAAACTTTTCCATGAATACTCAACTCCTTGTCTCTCTTCTGCATGTTATGAAGCTAATCATTTTTGTTTTGGCACAAGGAATTCTCTTGAGAATCAATGGATATTTTGATCATGTTGTGGCTCAAAACCTTCATGTTGAAAAATTAATCCCTGAAGTCGAGATGAAAATTAAATATTATCTAATGTACATTTCTTTAAGGGAATTTTCTATTCATGCTTCATCCACTTCTCATTATTCCTTGTATCGTGAATGGTATTTTGAATCTACTATATTAGTAGTCGTTTTGAATTCCCTAGATTTGCATGTTTCTAGCTTGGTTTTGAATCAGAAATAAGGTGATGGTATGTGAAATTTTGAGGAAGAATCCAATGGATTCTTATCTTGTCTCCATTTTCAGTCTCGATCATTAGCATGTGAAGAGGACGATTCCATGATCCAAATTTTCCATGCAATCTCTCATGTTGGTTCATCTCATTTTTTACAAATGAAGGATATTATCTATTAAATATCCAATCTAATCAAAATGTTGGGTTGAATAGCCATTATCTAGTTCATTATGATCACATCCCTACATTTTGTGATAGTTTCTAGTTTACACCTATTGATTTCAACTAGCCTTTAAAAATTGATAATTCATCATTTAAAGGATTAAATACTTTTCATAAAGTTAAGGTGTTTCAACCCTCGTTGATGGTTATGTGAAGTCCTTACGAGGTTGAATAGGTCTCTAAACAATATCATATAAAAGTTTCCACACAAAATTCTATGCATAGCTTGATTGTAGTGAATGAATACTCACCTTTGCAAGTTATCCAATGTTTCTAAGATAGTCATTTTGAATATCACGATCGAATCATCGATTGGCTGGAGGATTTTTATTTAGCAAGATTTATTACTAATAATAAGTTTTATTCTTAGATTATGCTCTCTACGAATGAAAGGGTGAATGATTTAACAATTGTGATAAGTTTTCAGGGTATCCATGTTCATCATTCTCTTTATCCGGATAAAGAAGTGGCTTAATTATGAAAATTTTTCTAGGAAACTATTTTACCTATAAGCATGACCTACTTTCTCATGTGGAAGTTATATATATATATATATATATATATATATATATATATATATATATATATATATATATATATATATATATATATTCATTTAAATCGTTCTATGTTGGTACTAATTTCTTATATCATTGTATTTTTAGGTTGGGAACAACTCAATTGGATTCATTGGAAATCATATTTCGCATGAACTTATTCTCTTTTCTTAAATTATATTAGGTTTAGGTTTAGTTTTACTTCATTTTATTATTAGAGTAGTGACGGAATTTTTTACATTGTCTCCTAAGAATTGCATAGCTCTTAGTCTCATTTGCTTACATCCTTGCATTACATTTCATTGCATAAATGTTTCATTCCCTATCATGATTGTTTTCATTTATTTTATTTTAGCTTTATCTTATCTTTTATCGTCATTTTATTCTTGTTTACATTGTATTATATTTAAATTGATTTCCTTTCAACCACTCCGTTGCATTATGATTTTTTTCCTAATTTAAGCTCAGTTCTCTACATGGCCTTTCCAAGACTACACATAAATTATGGCTGAAGTGCTTCCTTTATCTAACTGACTTTCCATGTACATAATGTTGAGACGAATTTTAATGGTCTTGTAGGAAACCTCCTCTAGAAGTCGTATTGAAATATTTTACGTCATATCTATGCATGACTATGTTCTATGAACTAGGAAAATATGATTTTATACTTATGGGTAACTCCAATTAGTTCATATGGCCTATAGCCGTAACCTAAAGTTTCTTTGTGTGTTTTCATTTTCCACTTGTCAGTTGGAGACGTGATCTCGAAATATGGCATGATATCAAATCTAACTCATAATATATTTTAGTTTCCATATAAAAATAAAGAACCCGTGTTACTTGTAAAATAAGTTTGGATCCCTCTTCCACCCTAAAATAATGAGTTCCTTAATAAATTCTTCCAAAATGCATTTAAAAGAAAAGTAATTAAATAAAAAGGTGAAAGAAGAGAAAGGATTCATGTGTAGAGATGTGATGCAAGTAATTTCGTTGGGGTACTGAACAATCCTATTGGAAATGAAGCAATGTTTGTGATTTCTTGAGTGACTCGATCATGGTATTGAACATGTCTACTCATAGCAGAAAAACACCATGAAATCACTTTAAAATTAAGAATATAATAATCCCTCTATCATGTTCTCTATCTCATTTTTTAAAACTTACATGTGTGAGCTCTTGATGTAGTGTTTGAAGACTACCATGACCTAGCTATGGAGACATATGAATGGAATATATGTAAATGGTAAAGTAACTCAAGTGGTACCCATGGTAGCCAATTCAATAATTATTTTTATTTATTTTAAGACCCAATATATTGAAGGGACTAAGATAGAGATTATGGATTCTATTAGTGGTTCACAATTTTTTGTATCCTCTACAACAACACCCAAATTGTTTTGACCGTATCCAAATTTTGTGTCCCCTCCTCTGCCTCTCAAGGTATAGTTGTTTTTTCTGTGTCTTTGAATTGGTCAAATTGTTCAAAGGATTATATGCTATCAAACCCTATGTATGCTCAAGCTTTCATGATACATATTGCACATGCTCACCTTTATTAATCGTGATTCTTTTTCTATCAAATACATTATGGTTTGTTGATTTCTTCTTTTATGATGCATTCTCAAGCATTATGCTCCCATTGGTAGGAATTCCAAATGATGTGCATGTATCTTATGTTGATAACCATACTCCACCTTTCTCCTCATCCTTTCGAATGCATTAGGGTTTATGATTTTTTTCTCTTTCGTATATCTATTTAAAACCCTAAGCTATCATGATTGTGAGTGAAGGACTAAGCCAGTTTTGACTTGATCCCCATATTTTAAATCTACATTCCCTATCCTAGACCCTCATGAGAATTTCATAGCATTTTTAGTTATATCATTGTATCATAATATTAAAATTCTACCTTACATACCAATGTCATGTGCAATTAGTAAATAAATATGATTTGATGTTTCATTGGTTTTAGGTAAAAGGAAGTTTTTGAATTCAAGATTGAAGCTTCAAAATAGGCTGGTTGTATTAACCTCCATTTTATCCAACTTCCATTCATTATACATGTGTTATCTTCCACATGATAAGTGACTTACACATCACAAAACTTTCGTGAGAAACCCATTGTTGAAAGAATTGAACATATATTCGCTTTGGGTATGTGATTTTTTAAGTTTCATTTTAATTAAAATGCTTTCATTTGTTTAATTGCAGTGATTGTTTGAAGAATGGAATTGTAAATTGAACAGTTATACAACGTGTTGATTCCATTCAAGTACTAACTTCATGGAATGATTTTTTTTTATTAAAGTCACAAGAGATTACTGAAAATCTAAGAGCAAAAATATATACTAAAAGGGTAAGAAGACAATGAAAAGTAATGCATTGAGATGATGGAAGGATTATATATCATTAGGGGAAAGGTTGTGTATGGAAAATACTATGGAAATCATAATAAATTGTGCATTGTAAAGTTTCATTAAACAATAAAAAAGGGCATTAAGAAATAATAAAATAATGTTGGGGAACTATTCAATAGGAGTACTGACCAACCATTTAAATCCCCCAGGATAATATAATTGATGTGTTTGACACAACACAAAGGGAATGCGATCAAGGGTTGTGAAAAGTACGTTAACGATGGGAGGTTATAATCATTCCTTGATATCACATTGAGGCTCAATCTTACTCACTACCAATGCATGCAAAGGAAGCATAGATAAGACAATGTGCTATACGTATATAATGAAACACATTGCAGGGATAAAACATGTTGTGCCCATGCAATGTGTTTGGAATATATATAGAACAAACCAGGATGAGAGTGATAGATTGAACAAAGCATTGAAATGATATTTCAAACAATGTTTTAAAAGGAATTTATTAAATTAGGCGGTGAAGAATATATTAGTTAACATGAATACTATGCCAAGAGCTATAGGATTGACGATAAACTATGATAAGAACATGCACTGGGAGGAGAAGGTAGATCAAAGGCTACAACATAGGATGATAAAAAATTTTGACTAAACAAAAATGCATTAGAACCTTCAAGAAATACACTGACACCATAAAGGTGCATTTATTGATCACTACAAAGGGTCATTTGAAGCATTGAAGCTATAGTTCTGGAAATAAGGAGACCAAAATAATGATTTCTAGAAGGTCTTGTTGTTGGAGAATCTAATTCCAACTACTTTCTAGGAGTCGAAACAGTCCATCCAAGTGTCCCAATTAAGTTTCAGTTAGTCTAGTTTAGTCAAGTTTCACTCCAATCATTTATTGTTGATGTTTCAAATGTAATATTATTTAACTGATTTGTAATACTCTAAAGAGAAATACTATGCTCCACTTATTTTCCCTTTTCAATTCTTGTCATCCTATCATAGCGACTTTGAATAAAACTCCCTGAGAGAGCAACAACATGAGAAAATTTGGAGCAGCAGAGAAAGGAGGAAAGCCTAAATAAGACAGTTTCAGAGAGCAGCAAAAGTTTGAATAATTTTTCAGAAGATTCATGCTAAGAAGCAGTAGAGAGAGAGAAAGTTATTAAGAATAAGACTGAGATTTAAAAAAAAATTGAACTCCATCCAGGGTAACGCATTCAAGTGATATATCCAGTGCGTTATTTATTAAACTCCCTCTCCCAACATGCGATTTCTAGAAACTGATCTGCAGTTGTTTCCTTAAATTATAGAAACCAACTGCAGTTATTTCCTTAAATTAGGAAATCAACTGAAGTTAATTAATTTCATTTTGGGAGCTTCTGAAGTGATCCATTACTCCCATTTTAGTTATCTAGTCCGTTACTCCCATTACATTTATCTACCATGATTTGTGGAACACTTAACGAATAGCCAACAAAAGCTTGATGGAAGCTTGGCTATAAATTCTTCTGTTTGGTCCCCAAGCTCACTAACTTAATCCCCTTCAACCTTACACCATCAAGTCGGAGTGAGGAGAGCTTGGAAGTGCCTTTAGATTTTCTTTAGTGTTGGTGTTGAGGATGTAGTGCTATGTAGTGACTACGTTAAGGATTATTTGTGGCAGAAAAGTGAATGTGGAGAAGAACTCTCGAAGCTTTGGATGCTACGTTATAGTTTTATTAAAGTCTGTTTCGTTTCCTTGAATAATCTGCAATAAACCATTTGTTGGAGCACTTCTTGGAGCATTGATCTTTGTGCAGATTTCATCTCTCCAAAATTACTTTTTCGACATAGTATAATTCATCAATGGCTAGAGGTATTATTTAGTGGGAAATTTTAAGTTTTAATTTTTAATTTTAGATTCCTTTTAAGTATTTATTCAACATTTTGAATCATTATTTTTGCTAACATTTGGTATCAGAGCAAGGTTTTATTTAGTGCAATTTGAATAATTGTTGTGAAATTTAATTTGCATGAATTAATTATTACTGCTGTAGTTAAAATATGCTATTTTGTATGAGTAAAAGAGACCCATCGTTAAAATTTATGCATGAATGTTGTAATTTTATTTATGCAAATTATCATTATTCTCATGTCAAGTTCATATATATATATATTTGCTTAAAAAAAAAAATTATGTAAATAATCTTTAGTGATCCATATAATTTTAATTGATTAAGACAATAGCCACAACATTTCTAATTAAATAAAATTATATATATTATGATTGATTAGGATCAAATAAATAATATTTAGACATTAATTGTAATTAATTATACTAAATATAATAATTTTTATCCCACAAGAATTTTTGTCATATTTAGGTAATTAATTAGGATAAAATATTCATAACTTACCCATAGGAATTATGAATTAATAGTTTTATCATAAAGCTCAAAACTTTAGACATTAACTGTAATTAATTATAATAAATATAATAAATTTTATCCCACTAGAATTTTTGTTATATTTATGTAATTAGTTAGGATAAAATATTCATAACTTACCCACATGAATTATGAATTAATAGTTTTATCATAAAGTTCAAAACTAAGATAGAATATATAACAAATTATAATCATAATATACCCTTAGAACTATGAATTAAGTGAATTAAGTGAATAATTTGATAAATTATATCATAAAGAATAAATGAATTTGCTTGAAATAAAGATTTAGTCCATAGACAATTTTTATGTCATTAGATTAATTTTTAACCGTTATTTACATTGGTAAAGCATGGAATTTTATTTAGGCCTCAATTTTAACATAAACATGTGATCTTTAATTTTATGCAGTTGTACAACCTGCAAATTTCTCTGAATTTCGTACTGATATCCCCGAACTTAAGGGAGATAAATATAAGGTCTGGAAGGAGAGAGTTATCCTTAATTTGGGGTGGATGGACATAGACTATGCTATTAGGAAATATGAACCACCGACACTCAATAATACCAGCACTGCAGTGGACATCACACTTTACGAACGATGGGAACGTTCTAATCGCCTAAGCATGATGTTCACTAAGACTAAAATTTCAGCTGGTATTCGTGGTTCTGTTGAACAGCATGAAAAGGTCCGAGACTTGCTGAAAGCCATTGATGATCAATTCATCACTTCAGACAAGGCACTAGCAAGCACCCTAATCATGAAGTTCTCATCCCTAAGGGTCACCAGTGTGAAAGGTGTGTGCGAGCACATCATGAAAATGAGGGACATTGTGGATCAATTGAAGAAAATCAAGGTGGAAATATCGGATTCTTTCCTGGTGCACTACATCTTGAACACCCTTCCGCCCCAATACGGACCCTTCAAAATCTCATACAACACACATAAGGATAAATGGTCAATTAATGAACTCATGACCATGTGTGTTCAAGAGGAAGAGAGACTGGTGATGGAAATGGGAGAAAGTGAAATGCTGACAATGCTAGAAAAGGGAAAATCTCAAGACAATCGGAAAGGGAAAGGTAAAATACCTCCCTAAGACGATATCAAGAACGATTCCAAGTGTTTCTTCTGTAAAAAGAAGGGACACATGAAGAAGGAATGCGCCTAATTTCATAAATGGATTGCGGAAAAAGGTAATCCAATCTCGTTTGTTTTTTATGAATCTAATATGGTTAATGTCAATATTAACACTTGGTGGATTGATTCTGGATCAACAATTCACATTTCAAATTCCTTGCAGGGTTTGAAAAACCTAAGGAAGCTAGTGGGAAGCGAACAAAACATCTTATCAGGAAACAAGATGGGCTCGCATGTGGAAGCTATATGAACATGCTATTTAACTTTAAGTAGTGGCTTTGTTTTAGAATTAGAAAAGACCTTTTATTTTCCAAGTTTTTCTAGAAACTTGATTTCAGTTTCAAGGCTTGTACCTTTTGGATATTCCTTTAACTTTTAGGAAACATCCTTAAATTTATTTTATAAATATGATTGTGTTGGGAATGGTATTTTTTCTAATGGTTTTTACTACATTAATTTACAATAAAATTTCACTTATAATTCAATGAATTTTCACACTGGCACTAAAAGATGTTTTATTAATGAAAATTCCTATAAATTATGGCACCAAAGACTAGGTCATATCTCCATAGAAATAATTTAAATATTGATAAATGAAGGGGTACTTAATACTTTGGATTTTACTGATTTTTAGACTTGCGTGGACTGCATAAAGGGAAAGCAGACCAACAAGTCAAAGAAAGGTGCCAATAGAAGTTCGGACATATTAAAGATCATACATACTGATATATGTAGTCTAGACATGGACTCACATGGTCAGAGATACTTCATCTCTTTTACAGATGATTACTCACGCTATATGTATCTCTACATGCTTCATAAAAAGAGTGAAGCATTAGATGCCTTTAAGATCTTTAAGGCTGAAGTAGAGAATCAATGTGGCAAGAAAATTAAGATCGTGAGATCAGATAGAGGTGGAGAATATTAGGGTAGATACATAGAAGATGGACAAGCACCTGGGCCATTCAAAAAATTTCTTCAAGAGCATGGGATTGTTGCCCAATACACCATGCCTGGTTCACCCGACCAAAATGGTGTAGCAGAAATAAGAAACCAAACATTATTGGAAATGGTGCAGAGTATGCTTAGCAGCTCCAATCTTCCTATATCCTTGTTGAATGAAGCACTTCAGATGATAGTGCATATGTTAAACTGAGTTCCAACCAAGGTTGTTCCTAAAATTCCATTTGAATTATGGAAAGGTTGGAAACTGAGTTTGCGACATATGTGCATTTGGGGATGCCCGTCTGAAGTGAGAATATATAATCCACAAGAGAAGAAGCTGGACCCAAGGACCATTAGTGGGTATTTCATTGGATATGCTAAAAGGTCTAAAGGTTACAGATTTTATTTTCCATCTCATAGCACTAGGATTGGGGAATCAAGAAATGCAAAGTTTCTTCAAAATGACTTGATCAGTGGGAGCGATCAAACCAGGAACATAGTTTCTGAGAAGGATCATTCAGAATCTCAACCTTCCACCTCAAGTGATAGATTGGTTTTTTCATAGCACCCCTCAAGTACAAACTGGTGTTGAACAACCAATTGTTGAAGTTGCACAAGCTGCTGACGACATTCCAATAGATCAGATAGTTCAAGAATTGCCAAGAATTTTTGAACAACATGTTGAACCACATACTTCTCAGCAAGATGGTGGTACAACATTAAGAAGATCTACTAGACCAAAGAGATCAGCAATACCTGATGATTATATTGTGTATCTGCAAGAATCTGACTACAACATTGGAGACGAAAATGATCCCAAGTCTTTTTCACAAGCCATGAGTTGCAAAGAATCAGAATTATGGTATGATGCGATGAAGGAAGAGATGAATTCTATGAAGAGTAACGAAGTATGGGATCTTGTTGAGTTTCCTAATGGTGCAAAAGCCATTGGATGTAAATGGGTCTTTAAGACAAAGAAAGACTCATTGGGTAACATTGAAAGATACAAGGCAAGACTCGTTTCAAAGGGATTCACTCATAAATAAGTAATCAATTACATGGAGACTTTCTCTCCTGTATCTAAGAAAGATTCATTGCACTTTATTATGGCATTAGTAGCCCATTTTGACTTGGATTTGCACCAAATGGATGTGAAAACAACATTTCTCAATGGAGATCTAGAGGAGGAGGTTTACATGAAACAACCTAAAGGATTCTCCTCTATTGATGGTGAGAAATTGGTTTGCAAGCTCAAGAAATCATTATATGGATTATAACAAGAATCCCACAAATGTTATTTGAAATTTCATAATGTAATTTCTTCTTTCATTTTTGTAGAAAAAATTATGGATGAATGTATATACCTGAAATTTAGTGGGAGTAAAATCTGTTTTCTTGTTTTATATGTGGATGACATTTTTCTAGCAACCAATGATAAGGGTTTGCTGCATAAGGTGAAACAATTCCTGTCTAAAAATTTTGATATGAAGGATATGGGTGAGGCATATTATGTCATCGACATTAAGATCCATAGAGACAGATTTCGAGGCATCTTGGGTCTCTCTCAGGAAACATATATTAATAAAATTTTAGAGAGATTTCGGATTAAGGATTGTTCACCAAGTGTCACTCCCATTGTGAAAGGTGATAGGTTCAATTTGAAACAATTCCCGAAGAATGACTTTGAAAGGGAAAAAATGAAGAACATTCCATATGCTTCTGCTGTCGGAAGCCTAATGTATACTCAAGTCTGCACAAGGTCTGACATTGCATTTGTTGTGGGAATTTTGGGACGATATCAGAGTGATCCAGGTTTATACCACTAGAGGGTTGCAAAGAAAGTAATGAGGTACCTTCAAGGAACCGAAAAATACATGCTTATGTATAGACGGACGGACAATTTGGAAGTAATTGGCTACTCAAATTCTGACTTTGTTGGATGTGTTGATTCACGCAAATCAACATTAGGATACATTTTTATGATGGTCGGTGGAGCCGTATCATGGAGGAGTGCCAAGTAGACTTTGATTGCCACTTCCACTATGGAAGCTGAGTTCATCTCCTATTTTGAGGCTACTTTACAAGGTGTATGGCTCAAGAGTTTCATTTCTGGGCTTAGAATTATGGATTCTATTTCTAAGCCATTAAGAATGTATTGTGACAATTCAGCTGTTTTTTTTATGGCTAAGAACAACAAAAGTGGGAGTCAAAATAAACACATTGACATTAAGTATTTATCTATAAGGGAATGTGTTAAAGAAAAGCAAGTGGTCATTGAGCACATTAGTTCTGAATTGATGATCGGTGATCCTTTAACTAAGGGCATGCCACCGTTTAAATTAAAGGATCATGTAATGAATATGGGACTTGGTTCCATTATGTAGTTTCTCATTGTATGAACAATGTTATTTTAATGAAATTCTTAATTATTGTGATGTTTTTCTCATATTTATGTGCACCTTAATTTGATTTGAGAGAATTCATCTATGTAGGGCCAAGAATGAACATAGGGTTTATTCATTAAGAAATTGTTGCCACATAAATTTTAATAAAAATAAATACATAGTAATACATGGAAGATAATACTCTTCATTAGAGGACTTATCGCCATGATTCATGTATCTATTACTTAATACAGATTTTCAATGGGTTTTAAGATGAGACATTAAGATTGGAAGTATGGACCAAGTGAGAGAATGTTAAGCTCCCTCTCCCAACGTGTGATTTCTAGAAACTAATATGTAGTTGTTTCCTTAAATTATGGAAACCAACTGCAATTATTTCCTTAAATTATGAAATGAACTGAAGTTAATTAATTTCTTTTTGGGAGCTTCTGAAGCGATCCGTTACTCCCATTGTATTTATCTAGTCCATTACTCCCATTACAGTTATCTACCATGATTTGTGGAACACTTAACAAATAGCCAACAGAAGCTTGATGGAAGCTTGGCTATAAATTCTTCTGTTTGGTCCCCAAGCTCACTAACTTAATCCCCTTCAGCCTTACACCATCAAGTCAGAGTGAGGAGAGCTTGGAAGTGCCTTAAGATTTTCTTCAGTGTTGGTGTTGAGGACACAGTGCTATGTAGTGATGACATTAAGGAGGTTTTGTTGCAGAAAAGTGAACGTGGAGAAGAAATCTCGAGGCTCTGGCTGCTATGTTATAGTTTTATTAAATTCTGTTTTGTTTCCTTGAAGAATCTGCAATAAACCATTCATTGGAGCACTTCTTGGAGCGTTGATATTTGTGCAGATTTCATCTCTGCAAAATTACTTTTTCTACATAGTATAATTCATCAATGGCTGGAGGTATTACTTAATCGGTAATTTTAAGTTTTAAGTTTTAATTCTTTATTCCTTTTAAGTATTCATTCCGCATTTTGAATCGTTATTTTTGCTAACATTATTAGCACAACCTAGAAGTTGATAAAAAGTGTTAAGCGTTCCTAACATTGTTGAGAAAATTTAAGATAAGAGCTAGTTATGAATACTTACGACAATCTCTATAACAGTACAGAGCCTCAACAAGAGCAAAAAATTCACAGTGATCTTCATCACACGTGGCCACAGAGCCTCAACAAGAGCGTTATCCGAATTCCATTGTAGATTGGGTGCATAAAGTTTGAAGTACACGTCTTACCTGAAACGGTCTGGGGCCACAAATTCTTTAAAAAGTAAAAAATTCGAGTGTTTCTTTTTGGAGCAAGAAGAGTATTCATAAGGCATAAGGGAACAATGCGTATTGTTTTTCAAAGTTTATTTTGAGAAGGACTTTTGTTTAAAAATCTCCACGTACTTTTTATTTGAGGTTAATTTTATTTGGCATGGTAAATAAAAAAGTGCATGTATGATTGTTTTAAAAGAGGGATATGATATGATATGATGTGCCTTTGAAGTGCATATGAGGAAAGGGCATGCTTTTTTTATTGTTAGTAAATTATAATACAAATGTTCATATATGTGGGTTTTAACTTCTTTGAATAAGGTTTATAATTTTTTTTCAAAAAGCGCCATAGTTGTAGAGATATTTTAAATCTATTTGTTTGTGGAAGAGAAATAGAGAATCCACCAAAAAATATGTATGCAAATCAGTTTTCTTGTGGAGCCGCAGTCAACGAATACTCAACAAATGAGAAAATCCAAGAGGCTAAAGTGAAAGCAAGAGATGTTTGAGATATTTTTAGATCTAGAAGTGAAGAGGAAAAAGGGCTCCTTTGCATTAAAACTCATAAAATAATCTGTGGATGACAACATTCTTCCCCTTATTTTAAATGCTAAGACAACCAAGGAGGCTTGGCATACACTTGAGAGATGTTTTGGTGCAAGGGGGAGTATATAAGTTAAAGATGAAGGTGGATCTATAGCAGAAGATATATAATGAGATGAAAAGACTCAACCACAAGTGGATGATGTCTATGAATAAATTGACGAAACAATAAAGAACGAGCATTAAGATGCTCGTGAACCCCACTTTCCATAGCCACAAGTGGATGGAATTTTGGTGAATCCAATAACATACCTTTTTCATGAAAATTTGATGGATCCAACACCAGAGTTTACTGATGATGACTTGGTTATACCAACAATTGAGCTTGTTGATGATGATTTGGCGATTCCAACAACAAAGATTGTTGATGATGATTTGGCAATTTCGACAATAGATCTTGACGAGGAGAGTAAAATTATTATGGTAAATCCAATGATTAATATTTATTATGTAAAAATTGATTAATATTTGTTGGATAATGATGAATAGTTGTCGAGGATGCAACAAAAAAATGATATTGACATGATGTCATTTGGTGAGATAATCCCACTTGACATAGTGGAAGACGACCATTTTACAACAACACAGGTTAGTGAAGATGAGACAAATACAAAGACAAACATTAAGACAAAGACATAAACAAATATAGAGGCAGATACAGCGAAGGAGGCCCCCAAAATGGAAACAAAGTCAGAGGAAAAAGCACACAGGGAAGCGCAACAAGAGAAAGCTCCCATTGCAAAGCAGAAGGAACAAAACCAATATGGTTTTGGAAATGTTTCTACAGTTACCATTGATTTTCAATGTGCAGTTAAACAAAATGATTATGAAGAAGAGTTAAAGTTCCTTGAAACATGGCTTGCAACACCATGTCTAGATGTGGTCTAAGTTATAGATATGAATGTTGAAGATAGCATGCATGATGAACTCATCAATGAAATTTTTAGGTATTGGAGTTTTGAAAAGATAAAATTTTATTATAATCTTATGTTACAACAGATTGATGATGAAAACTACACTACCGAAGATAATATGTGGCAGCAACCCACATACAAGTAATTTTTTGAAGAAGTCCAGGACATGCTTAAACATCCTAGAGAAATAGAAGGCCTGCACTAGTAATTGAACGAAATGAGGTCTGAAATATAAAAAAAAGAGAAAAATATGAAACAATTTGGAGGCTATAGGATCTGGAAGAAGAGAAGAAGAAAACTAAATCTAGTTGAAGTCAATTTTTTAAATCGAAAATCTCGCTGAGACATACACCAACAGGTATCTTAATTAACTTTTTATGTGTTTTTAATTAAGGGGAACTATTGGAGAATCTAAATCCAACCACTTGCTAAGTGTCGAAACCCTTCTTCCAAGTGTCCTAGTTAAGTTTTAGTTTGTCTAGTTTAGTCAATTTTCACTCCATTTATTTACTGTTGACGTTTCTAATGTAATCTTATTTAACTTATTCGTAATACTTAGAAGAGAAATCCTCCGCTCCACTTATTTTCAATTTTTAATTCCTATCATTTATAATGAAAATAACCTATTAGAAGCACTTCAATGGAAAATTATATCTATACATAATACACCATTACAATGATGTACAGAAAGAAAAATCCACGCAAAATGATTGTGATAAGGATACACGCATTGTGATACAAATGTTACAATCTAAAAAATCCATGACAATATATCATATGGTTAATTTGGAACTATATAATGAAGATCTGTGATAGAAGGTATTTCTCAAGCATAAGTTAGTCATGAAAAATACAAGCAGAGAGTATAACAATGAATAGTCAACACAAAACAAAGAGGTAACCAATTTATCACTATGTTACTGAAGTGCGATCATAGTGTAGCTAGAGATATTGGCACACTGATGCAATAACACCCACATAACATATAGGAGCAAGCCAACCTCTACTACTGCTAAAATTTTTGACACTACTATACTGTCGTCACACATTACAATTAAAACTTCTATGTGATGATTTGTCTTCTAGTGAAGGAAGCATTAAATTTATTCGAAGGATGCACTACAAATTATTAAATAGTGCATTTAAACACCATCCAAAGTAAATTTATACACATTTTAAAGGGAGGCATTGATAACCATATAAAGGTAGTGTACAACCACATAAATGTTTGTGTGAAACACATGGAAAAAAAATGGATATTTGTGGTGAGACCATGTTGAAGGTTTGTATATATCAAAGCATGTGAAAGTCGTAGTTTATTAAACACATGAAATGTTTATAATAATATGTCTCTTTACACCAAAATAAATCACACCATGAAAAATACCATGAGAAGGGAGTGATAAGCTATGTTGGGAGATGATATATTAAAGTTTCATTTGAAAACCATTCAAATATTGCAATGGGAAGCATATTAAAAGGTAAATCATTGCAATAAAAACTATGCCAAATGTTGCAATAAACAAGCTAGTATATAATTTCATTCACTGGAGTAATACATATTATATTATGTGGAAGGATATGAAAATAAATGTTACATGAAGGAAAACAAAGGCCACACAAATTGAGATAAAAGGGAACATTTGTAGCCATATAAGAGAAATGTTGCTAGCCATAAAAAAGTTGCATCAAAAACCCTAAATTATAATGTGAACTGAAGATTAGACTTTTATTTCAGGGATGTGGAATATTTCAAGCTCCTTAAGATAAATTATATTGAGCAATATTATAGGAAAATAATTGTTACGTGAAATATATTTTTTTTAAAAGGAATTGTTGCAATCCAACGTTTCGACCATTGGTTGTGTGCTCGTGGGATTGAAGTGATCGAGTGAATTGTTGGATAGATATGTGGTATAAATTAGTGACAACTATTAAATACTCAACTCAATACTAAGGAAACCCTTGGGAATAAAAAAGACATAATTGAAGTCCAATTTCTTCCTACAATATTCTATGTCATAGCTCATTGAATTTCCAATTATCATATTGTAAATGTATTATTTTCGTAATTAATGAAAAATATTGAAGCCATTGAAAATACGAAGAGGGAATATGGAAGGTCACATCGTAGTCTAAGAATCACTTAGAGGCTAAAGAGTTATGAGGGGAGTCCAAGAGTCATTAGAGAGGTGAAGGTCACCTCAATTACTATATATAGAAAATCTCAAGTGATAGGACTTTTAGCACTTAAGCTAGAGTAGTAATTGGATTTCTATTTTGTGCATGAGGAGCTGCAAGCATTGGCTCTTGGTATCCTAAAGGTGGAAATATTGTGAGGCTAGTGTTTTTTTTTGGAGATGATGTAAACTTCTCTCTTCCCAATATTAGGTTCTGATGGTCTTCTTGTACATATATTTGAATGGGTGACAATATTAATGAGAATATTTTCAATTCATGCATTGATTCCTATGTATTCCAATGTTGGTTATACTAGCGTTTGGGTATTTTGATTATGTATACATGCACATTTCCACATTGGTTACATGTTTATGAACTAATTGGTTTCATCCATATTTTGTGTTGGCTTTGAATCTTTGCTCTTCATTTATTGTTATTTTATTAATTTATGGTGAACTATTTTGTAGTTAGTTTCTAACACCTTCCCATTTTGTAAGTATTTGTTAGTATAAATTATCTCATTCTTTCTTAAGGCATGCTCTAATGGTCCTTATGCCATTATTGTGTTCTTATATCTTGTTCTGCAAGCTGTCAATGGAGAGTCGATCTTCTCCTCATTCTCTTAACATATTAAAGTTGGTCTCACATTCAACTCTATGCATTCAATATTCAAGATAAAAACACACAAATGGTGGTTGTCATGTCTCCAAATTGGATGGGACTCCTATCCTAAATGACGTGAGGTCTAATTGGGACTTCATATTGGGGAGTCCCCCTAGTTTGGCGGATTATCGAGCACCATCAATAATAACCTAAGAATAGCCAATTCTTCATATATGTAAGTGGATCATTTTAATTAAGGTGTCTTTATGTTATTTCTAGTACATTTTACTGCTCATTTTGTACTTTGGTGTAGTACTGGGATTAAGGAACGTGATTTACAACTCATATAAAAAAATCTCCAAATATTGAGTTGGCTAGATATCTAAACTAGAATAGAGGCTCAATCAACATAAACCTTTAAATATATTTAGAGATGTTAAAGATAGAAAATTAAACAATGGCACACGATAATGAATTACATAGCATATAAATATTTTATGTTGGAAACCTTGAACAAGAAAAACAAATATTCTTTGAGATCCACTTATATTATATTCTCAATTATATATTAAATCTATTTTACAATCACCATGTTTGACACCTAAGGCTAAGACATTCATATATCACCTACTCTCCATTGATTGTGAATCATCACCTCTCATGAGACTTATATCATGCTATATTTATAGGCATAGGAAAGAGATAATTTGAAGCATCTAAAACCAATAAAAGTGGATAAAGAATATTAGATAAGATCCCATGAATATTGAGATTCATAATCATTTATTAGCTATAGTTTATTCCCTTTCGAACATTATTATAAGTCGATTACATGATTACAACTCATTGCTACCACTTTAATTGCTCTAGTTTATTATCAAATTATATTAGTTGCTTAACTACCCATCCACTTTGACTGAGGTGGCTTCTCTTCCAACTTGACCGTTAACCTTTTGACTCCACTGTCAACTTTTATTTTGTTGTACTTTTCTCCTCACTAGAATTATTTAGGCTCATTGCTAGTTGTCCTATCTCACTAGACCATCGGCTGAATGAACTCCAGTAGAAAATTATTGCTTGCAAAGAGTACAATACCTTCGTATGTACTACCTATAGAATAGTTATATAAGTAAAGTCTTGAGTATTTAAGGCTTCTCTTGGTGGAGTAACTTCTCCTTATTTCACTATTGTGTATTTGGATTCGAAAATTTTAATTCCTTGGCTAGATCTCTTTATTGGTTTGCATTGTCTCTTTCAAGAGACATTAGGGTCTTTCTTCCCTATATTTTACCATTTCCCTATACCCTTGAACTCTCACTTGTTTTCTATGTGTGTATGTCTTTATTTTCCTCATAATATGTTAAAAAACCCAACATGAATGCACATATTATTGTTTGAAAATATTTTGGGCATATTTTCATAAAAGAGGCTCCTTTTGAGTTTGCTCGCATATTTACATGAATTATATTATTTGATTTAAAATTGTTGTACGATTCATATAGGAAGTGAATGAGGATTGGAATTCCAATTGAAAATATGAAATCATTTTCTTCCCTTCACTGGTTAGAGTTTATTGCATGAAAAAATCCACTTCTCATTCTAGTTGCATCAACTTGTATTGTGATGAGTAATAAATAGATCCATTAAGTTTCACTCCATATCCTTTGAATAACAAAAATTAATGAAAAATCAAATTTCTTAATTCAAATCGACTATAACTTTTTTCCATTGAGTAAAGCAACAATTTTTGGGATTTAGGGCATTGGAATGAGAATCGAGAGAAAAATATCTAAGGAATTGAAATAGAAATTATAAATCTAGAAAATTTGAAGTGCTTTCATCACATATAATTCTTGGCGAGACATTAAATATTTAAACATGAGGTCACACTAGTGGCACATGGAGTGATATCTTTACACCATTTTTTTCTTGTGTCTCTTTGAATACTACACATACAAGTATCTCATGGGGGGAGAATGGATCTTTGTGAACAATGCATTAGCGAGGTTTCCAACCTATCCCACCTACCCATGGATGTGGTCCTGACTAATAAATTTTATCCTATTTTTTCAATTGTGAGGTGGTAATCTTAGATGCCATTATTTAGGATTCGCAACTAAGGGGATTGTGGGTAGGAATTTCCCATTGTACAAGATACATGAATTATATCATGATATAAATACTACTAGGGAGTGACTCTTTTTTCCACCTATAGGGAAACTTGTGTACTAGAGGTGTGTTTAGGTTAATTAATATAGATATTTCTCATAACTTTATTCGCCATGCATTTGGGACTTGATAAAAACCAAAATACAAGCACACACAGACACACATACAATATATATATATATATATATATATATCTATATATATATATATATATATATATATATATATATATATATATATATATCAAAGAGTTTCGTTACATCATAGGTCAAAATTGGGCTCTCACACATGACCTCTTACCCACACAAGATATGTAGCTACTTATATTAATTTTAGGGCATACAAAATGGCTAATAGAGGAGACTAGGTGGGATGATATGCCTCATGTTGATGGTATCATGCTACACAACTAGATACATGCCTCAATATGTGACTGACTGGAATGGACACCTCAACAATAGGAAAAATAAAAAGGGTGGAAATTTATCTTGAAGTTTAGAAACCTTGTTGAAACTTACTAGTCCCTAATATGTAAATTGTAAAATGTTTGGAAACACTTTTGTAGAAATATTGAAATTTATAATGATTTTAAGTACTCATTATAAGTGTTTGGCGATTTTCAAAGTAAAATTAAATTTTCCTATAAAATTTGGTTGAAAATGTTTTAGAAGAAATGGAAAACAATGAATTTTATTTTTTGGAAAAGCAAGATTAAATATCACATTTGTGAATACTATAATTTTACTTTTCCAATAGCGTGTTATTGAAGTTATTATGGAATATCATCCATCCTGATGGAGCAGAACACTACATTTTAACATATTACTGTGGACCTGTGGGTTATGCCCCACACAAACTCCCTTTACTCACAGTGGATGATAATATTGGATTTTATTAAACATACATACGGAAGAAATTAAGAAAAATTACTTTATCACCACTTCAGCAGTTTTTAAACAACTCACAAATACTCCCAAACAACATGCATACATGCTTAACTTTGGTTCTAGGGTCCCACAACACGGTGACCAATCGGAAGAAATCGTACTTCGAAACTTATTTGATATCGGATGTCGGAAATTATAACAAATAGCTTAAATGTTAAACAATGAAATCATCGATGTGAAGTTGTGATGATGGTGTCGCATCACAACATTGCAACCTCTTCATCTTATCACAAATCAACGCCCGCAAGTTTAAGCCTATACCGATCATGGTTAAAACATAAATCATGCAATGTGTGCTAATGCGCAATGCCAACATGTGACCCTTCTCCTCACCGCATCGCAAGAAATATAACTTACCCAATGAAGTCTTAACGATATTTCCTAAAATTTTCAACTTGCGAATTTCTGATTTTTCATCCATCATTGATCTGCGCCCGGATCTAACGGTCATCACTGCTCACCCTTCTATGACGACACGTATTATTCTCTTCATTACATAGTAAGTTATTTTTTAGCTTTCTATGTCATCTTGACTGTCAATCTCTTCCCCTCATATCTGTGATCTAATCATGACCATCGGCTCATCCTTCACATGGCTCTTCTTCATCTCTTCCACCTGCACTGATCTTTGCTAATGGAATCAAATTTCAATAATACATTTTCTTCCATACTTCATCTATGTGAAGTTCATAGGAACTTCGTCCTCTCGCTCACACTCACATAATATATTAATTAACAGAAAGAACAAACTTATATATTAAGAAGTTTGAATCAAATAAAACACACACATTTTGTTTATACATTGAACTCGAGTTATAGGCTTAGGCCACTCTGGCCTAAATTACAAATTTTCCATTTGGCTACATTTTGCTATTCTACCCTTTTCTAGCATACAATATAGAGTCACATTTATTAAGAAATTACAAGCGAGTGGATCATCTAAGATCCATGAGTTCTTCTCCCTCAATCGCTCAACTAATCCCCTGAATCTGTTTATGTGATTACATGGAAAATAATTACAATAAATCAAGTCTTCTAGAGACTTATCGCTTCCATCATTTCAGCTTTGGCCCCCATTTACAAATGGTTGTCCACGTCTCGTCTTACACAACATTGAATTTCAATTATGGTTTGATGCTCCTGCATCAGATTGCCAAGGTACAAAATTATTATGACCTCCTAGTCATATGCGTTCTTCATATCTTAGCAATTCTACCCACATCATCTGTGGAATTTATTTTGTGATAATTCTGTCAGGTGCAAAAAAATATCTGCAAATAGAAATTCCTCCCTGCTACAACTTATCTCACCAAGATTCTCTCCTCTGAGCTCAGTCTTTCATCATCTCTCTATTTATTTCTTCTTTGGAACCATTTGATCACTCTTGGCTCTAGGTTGTTGCAATATTCTCACTTTCCTCTACTACCTGCACAACAATACAAATACCACAAACTCACCAATATTCAACATAATTGTACCTCCTTCTTCCTTCGCATGAAAAATATCTTTCGTAGGAAATGTTTTCCTACTTTAATACCACTTTATGTAGCAAAAAAACACATTTTAACATATTGACGTGGACCTGTGAGCTATGGCCCACAAAAAATCCCTTTACTCACAGCAAATGACAATATTGGAGTTTATTAAACATACATACGGAAGAAATTAACAACGGTTACTTTATCACTGCTTTAGTCATTTTTAAACAACTCACAAATACTCCCAAAAAACATGCCTACATGCTTAACTTTGGTTGTAGGGTCCCACAACACGGTGACCAATCGGAAGAAATCGCACTTCACAGCTTATTTGATATCACATGTTGATAATTATAACAAATAGCTTCAATGGTAAAAAATGAAATCGTTGATGTGAAGTTGCAATGACTATGTCACATCGCAACATCGCAACCTCTCCATCTTATCGCAAATTAGCACCCACAAGTTTAAGCCTATACAATAAATGGTTAAAAAATAATTCATGTGATGTGCACGAATGCATAATTTTGACACGTGGCCCTTCTCCTCATCGCATCGCAAGAAATATAACTTACCCAACAAAGTCTTAACGCTATCCACTAAAATTTTCGATGTGCGAATTTGCGATTTTCCGTCCACCGTTGATCTGCACCCATATCTAACGGTCCTCGTTACTCACCCTTCTTTGATGACATGTAGTCTTCTCTTCATCGCATCACAAGTTATCTTTTTTAGCTTCCGATGTCATCTTGACCGTCAATATCTTCTCCTCAGATCTGCAATATAATCATGTATGTCCGCTCATCCTTCACACGGGTCTTCTTCGGCTCTTCCACCTGCACTGATCTCTACTAATGGAATCACGTTTCAATAATACATGTTTTTTCATACTTCATCTATGCGAAGTTCGTAGGAACTTTTTCCTCTCGCTCACACTCACATAGTCTATTAATTAATGGAAAGAACACACATATATATTAAGAAGTCTGAATCAAATAAAACACAGAAAATTCATTTATACATTGAACTCGAGTTACAGACTAAGGCCACTCTAGCCTGAATTACAAATTTGACCTGCAGCTACATTGTGCTCTTCTTCCATCATAAAATACAGACTCACATTTATAAGAAATTATAAGCGAGTGGATCATATAAGATCCATGAGTTCTTCTCCCTTAATCATTCAATTAATCCCTTGAATCTCTCTGCGTGATTACATGGTAGGTAATTACAATAAATCAAGTCTTCTAGAGACTTATCACTTGCATCATTTCAACTTTGTTTCACAGAATTCCACCCCCCCCCCCCCCCCCCATTTACAAATGGTTGTCTACGTCTCACCTTTCACATCATTGAATTTGAATTATGGTCTGATGCTCCTACATCACATCCTCATTGCAATTATTCTCGTGTTGGCAGCTTCTAGGTTCCTCACTACCTCATGTACTTCATCACATTCATTGTCTTCTATCTCCTTCTTTTAGTTTCTCCCCAAAATATTTCCATGATGGTGAACTAGTGACTCTCTAGGAGATATAATAGGTGGCACATTTGTATCATCAACTATTACTGTATAACGTTAATAGCATTGCATCAACTAAAAAAATTATATCTATTAAAACACCCAAAAAGCTATAAAATACAAAAATACAAAAAAAAATCCTTATTGAGGTTACGCTTCTAACCAATATCGAGTAGCAAAAATTCTTCATCATAGCAAAACTTAGTTCACATATAGGCATAATAATCTACATCAACATAGTTTTCTTCAAGCTAGTCAAATAAATTTTTATCAAACAAAAACTATCACCACACAACTGAGCCATCAATTATATTCATTGAGTTATGCATGACTTGGATGAGTTGTTAAATGGTGTTGATAATAATGGCCTCATCACCGGTACTTACTAAAGGAATAAGGATACCAATATGCTACCATGTCCAAACTATTTATACTTCCCTATTTTATTTTTTTCACTTGGTCCTTCTTGTTCGCTAAAAGAATTGGACTCTAATTGAATATTTTGGAAACCAAGAAAATACTGAGAGAGGAGGTGAATCCATATATTAAGAATTTTTAACAATTAACCAATAAAAAGAATTCAACAATGAATTAATGGAAATAACGTAAATTTTAAAAATAATATCCTTACGTGCAAACCCAAATGGTAGAGAACCACAAATGATTCTATATTTTGATTTCAATGTAAACACCAACTCCAAACCACGTCAAATTATAGAATAACCAACCTATAGGAGGCTCCAACCCATGTTTCTTTGAAATAAACCACATGCTATAATCACTAACTACATGAGACTTAGAGGAACCAACCTAACATAGATTCCAAGACACGTATTTACAAGAACCTACCCGCTTAACCTATCAGATACCATTTTCATAGATTTTGAGACTTAAATAGGAGGTTTTGTGATAGGAATGTCACAATGAAACTGTCATAACCATTTAGACAACTCCCATGATGAAGAGAAATTAGTGCCTAAGACATTAAAATTTTGTGAATAAAAAATATTATTGTTTGTGAAAATTTTGTTCATTCATTTTTATATAAACATTTTTCCTTCAACCATTCACCAAGGAAAGTTAATAAACATTTGGAGTTTCATAAGTTAATAAAATGATAAAAGATATTGTAAGACAAACTTAATCTATTTACGCATTTTAATCAATGAATTTACATAGTCGTAACTCTTATATAAATACGCCCTGACTATTTTATCTCTGCTAACCACTACCAACACTATATCTTCTAGGCAAACATACAATTGTTGTATCTTGCCATGCAATTCTCAACCAGAGGAAATCCAACTACTTTGAATATATTTTCATGAGATTAGAGTACCACAATATTTTTCCATCCATGCTTCCGTCTTTCATAATTTCCTTTTAAATTTAGCATCTAATTCAACATTATGCTCTAATATATCATTTTATTCTAAATTAGAACCAAATCAATTCCTTACATCGTAGCAAGCCAAAATGGTGCTATCAAAAGCTATGGCTGCGAGCATGGGACCCATTCCACACAACATAAATGTACTTGGTGACCCCCATGATGAAGTTGAAATCATATTATAAGGTGCCATAATATTTCTCATTATTCCTTTCCACCAAAACATTATTTATTCAATATATTTTGGTTTGAAACAAAGATAATGTTGATATATGCAACACATTGAAAGAATTCAAAGAAATATATATATATATATATATATATATATATATATATATATATATATATATATATATATATATATATATTTTCACAATTTCTTGATCTAAAACCTCTGGTAGTCGTAACAACGAGCATTGAAATTAAGCACATAATTTTATAACATTAACAATATATTCTTTGGATATGAAATAGTTAACAAACAATTTTATTACATGGGCATAAACTACTCCTCAATATTTTTTAAAGGAAGAGTAGTTTAATTTTTTTAATAAATAAAACAACAATTTTAATTTAGTCAATAATTTCACTCATCTATTATTTAATGTCATTTATTCCATATGTGTGAGATAGAATTCATGGTGGATTCTTTTCATTTATGTGGTTATCTAGTATAAGAGTAAGCATAATACTATTACATTTTTTTACCATTATATGGGTACAACGATATTTGTAGGGAAACTCGTCACTTCACACTATGCCTAGATGTTATTTTAGAGAATAGATTTATCAAGATGTCCAAAGATATGTAGACTAATATGGGCCAATTATTGTTGACTTGATATCAAAGCATGGATCTTTCTCTAAGCTCGAATATCACACTCACATCTATCTCCATGTTGTTCTTGAAAATAAATATTACTTTGAAAAATTTACATACCTTAATTTGGCAATATCATTTTGTTCTACAATATCTGGATCCATAGGGGAAGGAATAGACTTGTGGGATGATAATAATTTTAGACCCTATGCCTATTTTGTTGGGTTATGGAGTCAAATTTGCAGGCTTTCTTTTACCATCCATGGAAATTTATGAAATTTTAAGATTAAAAACCGAGGGAAATTTTTTATTGAAAGCTTTCTCCTATATCCTTGCTTACTAAAAACTGAATTGTATATATAAAATAAATATGAATGCTCTCGCAGTGACCATATATGTACAATGATCCCTACTCTAAAAAAAAATTATACCTATCAAGTGAAACCATAATTATAATGGTGCCAAGGTAACTCTTGCTTGTTGGACTTCAAACCATTCTTTCCTTGCATCATTAACATAGAGAGACACATAAATAAATAAAACACATAATGTAGCTCTAATACATACCCGAAAAATGATGCTAGTTGCATATTGTTTAAAGTTTTCATATACTTTTCCACCACGTCTTCAAGAACATGAGAAATTCCCACATTCTAATTTACAAATAAATCTCTGGTGTAACAACTGATCTTTGTGGAAGAAAATTGTCTTCAACTACTCTACAAACTTCCTCTAATTCTAAGTCCCTTTTCTAATATAAATCCAGAGGAGCTTCACTAGGGGAGCAATACAATACCACATGCGTTCATATTGGGGATTTATATTGAGGAAAAAATGGCATAATTTATTAAGCATATAATACGGGGTAAATGGTCTTTATATTGGTAAGTATAAAAAGTGGAGATCAAAATTAATGAAAAATATAAAGGGGCAGAAAAAATGGATACCTACAATCTCTAGTGAAAGTAGAGGTTTTTTAAATTGGGAAGGTGTATTAGGTTCATATTGGTAGGGAGTTAAATAATGTGATTTTCAAAGGTATTCTCCAACATGTATTTAAAATAAGGGTATTTTTTAGTATTCCATGAACACATGTGATATGTAATAGGTTCATTGAGTGAATCCGCCATGTATAAATCATATAAATTTGTATTCATAGTTCTCTGGGAATGCTATAATTTTCTTTTTCTATGAGGCTACCAACAATGTCACTGTCAAATAAACATATGTCATGCTTATATGTCCACTCTTTAACATTACAATTTCCCTCAAAATTATTGTTAACAGTATCTTCAAAAAAATTTCACACAACGCTACATCTTCTTTCAAAGAAATAGGCATATGATCATAATTTAAAGAAAGTATTATATTAATTTTGAATTATGAGGCATTGTTTTCTTCAATAACATGGCTAAGAATATCTTATTCAATGAAAGTTGTAGGAATCTCAACAATACTTTCACATGTGAAAGATCAATCAAACTTGTCTAACTGAAGAGCATGAAAAGAAATGAGTATTTTGTTTTCTGATAGAGGAAATAATTTTTTAAATATACCATTATATATTTGTATGAGATAGGAAATGATCCTCTTCAACCACATAGGAAGAAAAAACAATGAAACAAGTAACAAGATCAAAGTTTATTGAAAAATATACATTTCTTGTACGTGTTAATTATTGAAATAGTTCCACATTTTAGCAACAAAACTTAATATCCATAGAAGTCTTGGAAGCCAATGCAGTCATTACGTGAAAATTTAAAAATATTGTACCTAATTCATATTCACCTCAAAAATAATATCTAAAAATTCTCTAAATAACCTGAGGTAAATATTGAACTTCCTCTCCCTAGAAATGACCCCAATTTATTGGTGTAACCCTTGAGACAATTCACAAGCTATAGATGGATCAGTGCCAAGGAATTAAAACTTTATGAATTAAAAGTATTATTGACAAGGAAAAAAAATTTCATTCCTCTTTCTATGAACATTTATCCTTCAACCATTAACTAAGGCCAGGTCATCAATATTTTTAGTCAAAATACTTGATAAGAATCCTAGCAGATAAAGGAAGACAAAGTTCAACTATTTGTGCATTTTAATAAGAGAATTCACATATCCATAACTTGAGATGAATATGCCTTGAGTTTTCCATGTCTACTACCCACAGTGAACGTTATATCTGCTATACAAACAATATGCAGACATACAACTATTGTATCATCCCATGCAATTATCAACCATAGGCAATCCAATTACTTTGAAAATATTTTCCTAAGATTGGGGTACCACCACGTTTTACCATCCATGTTGCTCTCTTTCATAATTTCCTTTGCCATACTCATAATTTTATTTTCCACTGTGCTCTTATATGTCCTTTTCTTATAATTTATAACCAAATGAATCCCTTACCTAGACGGAAGCTATAAAGATACTACCAAAAGTTATCATTGTGGGCACGAGAACCAATCCACACAAAAAAATGTAATTGGTGTCCTCCATGCTAAAGTTGTAATCATATTATAAGTTTTTGCAATATTTTTCAGTGTTCCTTATCCACCACAACATAAGTTGTTTAAGAGAATTTGGTTTGAATTGGAGATAATGCTAATATCTTCAAAAAATTGTAGGCGACATACGTAAATATCCAGAACTGCTTGATCATAATCCTCTAGTAGCTATAAATGAAGAGCCCTGAAATTAACACCAAAATTTTTCAACATTAACAATATGTTCTTTGTATACACACCGATTAATAAAACATTATATTTCATGTGCATAACCTACTCCTCCAGAGTTATTGAAGAATAATTTAATATTTAGAATAAAGAAAACAATAGTTTTAATCTACTCAATAATATCACTTGTCTATTTCTTAATGTCACTTCTAGATGTTGTATGTGATAGTTGTCACAGTTGGTGTTTTTATTTCAATGAATGGCCACTTCAAGAAAAAAAAAATACTATTACACTTTTTTCACATTATTTGGGTATAGTGATATTGGTAGGGAGAACCATCACTTTACAACATGCCCAAATGTTTTGTTGGAGAGAATATTTATCAAGATGTGGAAGAATTTGTAGACTTAGATGGGCCAATTATTTTCTACTTGATAGATATCATGGAGCTTTCTCTATTCTTTAATATCTCACTAGAATTTGTTTCCATGATGTTTTTTGAAAATAAGTAACAACTTGTAAAGTTTGTGCAGATTTTAAAAACAATTGGCATGATCATCTCTGCTATAACAAACATAATTATAAAATATCATATATTCTTGTCTTCTTCGATATTTTTTATGCAAAAACCTATTTCTCTATGATTCACTAATTAAATTAAAGTTCCTCACAATTAAATACTATCCCTCACTAATCTACTCTTTGATACAATTTATTTTATGAAATTTATTTCCCAAATACCTCATATGTGAAATTAGTGAACTCACAACAACACTAGATATCAACTGATATTCAAATTGAACCTTTACATAGCACTCAATATTTAGTTTTGTCTCAGGTATGCCTATTTTTTCTTTTCTTCTTAACTCCCTCTTTTCTCCTCAATGTATTTGGGCTACCTCTACTTATATGTGTCAAAAATAGCTACATTTATTTCATTTGCATGGGAACCAACTCTCACGTTGTTTTCCTACATTTTATATATACAAATTCTTTCCTTTTCCCACACCTAATTTAATACCTTCAATATTTTTAATTAAAATTTTGGCACCCAATGCCATGACATTTCCAAGTTGTAGCCCATGGATTTGAGCTCCATTACACATATGACCAATGGCCAAAAATTAGGGCTTCAACCACAAGGGCGCTTAGCCCTAAAATGTTGTAATACAAATTTTCCCTTGATAACGAAAATATCGTGGAATTCAATTATCTGGTCCCGTTTTAGCCTAAACACACCATTCACCAATGAATCTATTCAAGGCCCAGATGTATTCATATAAATCTTAAATATGGGGATTTGGGGATCTAGTCCCCACTCCTATTTTCAACGAGACAACACCTTTGTTACCCTGGATGTTCAGATAGCCCTTGCACTAGGTCTTGGATCTGAGGATCTGGTCTTTGATCTATTTGCAACATAATGACATGAATTCCAAGCTAGATGTTGGATGATTGACTATGCATTTAGTCTGTGGGAAATATTGATTGAGAGATGTGGTGATTAAGGTCTCCACTCCTCTTCGAAACGACATTTCTCAAATAGTAGGTCATATGTCAAATAATATTTTTTTTTTGGTCTTGGATTTGATGTTCCAATATCTAGCTTGTTCTAGACCCATAAACTTATTTCTCAAGCAGGCCATTGAATGTTGGGTGGACCTTTTACCCATACTAGGAAAATATGAAAAACAATGAATTTCATTATCATTTTAAACCTTTAAAAAACAACATCTTAGCACAGATCCAAAGGCCTTATCTCATCATATGAAAGGTCACTACCAAATCATCTGCCACATTGTTTCTGTAACACATGTCGTGTCAAGTTACCACTAAGTCACTACCATGTGTCACTTAGAAAAGCGCCACGTGGTCACCCAAAATTTCCATATCCACCTACCACAGGTCATGAACCTAGGGTTCAAATTCTCTCACCCTTCCACCTATCTCTACCATGTTACCTTTCCATGTCATGACCTTGCCACATGTACTCATCTTAGTGTTCCATGTCATTAACTTAACACTTATATATTTTGTTTTCTATCCACATATGCTACAACATTGTAATGATTTCCATATTTGGTTTGGAAATGGGAATCCAGTATACAAAAATCTTTCATTAATTATTTCTTATTTCTCATCCTAAACCATAGATTCTTGGATAAGTAACAAAATCTCAAATGAATCAGAGCATCCATCTATCCCTCTTGTCAAATTACGTTCACCCTACTCCACCCCCTAGATGGTAAGATATCTAATGACCATTTAGAGCCACGGTCCATCAAAACCATGATTGGAATAAAAAAATACAAACACAAGTTTTTATTCATTCCTAGAGATTTATAATAAGTTCCATATGCCACCGAAAATATCTTTAATATGGATATCTACACAAGAAATTTTCATGCTCTTCTAAAAAAGGTACTCGTAGACAAAATTCCTCCAAATATAGGATCCTCAACAAACAAACAATACATTAGCGATATCATAATCTTAGTATACTGCTAAAAAAATTACGAAAAAAAAGACATTGATGACATAATTATCTTAAAACATAGCTAATAGACTCAATAGGCTCCCCCAAAACTTGACATCACTTGATATCAATGAAAACAACTTCCAAAATACTTAACATAATAATGTAAGCTCAAGGAATTGCACTGCAATATCCACTTTTACCTTCGATGACAAGTGGGGAATAGTTGAACCTACTACTTCAGTGGTTGAAAATATGATGGTGCGAAGGATTATATTCATCACGTCTTTGATGGGTATTCTTCCACTACCTTGTTTAGTGCATAGTCGAGAGTAATGAATGATGTACCTTTCCACTTTCTATTTTCCACCTCCTTTACCTCTCGAAAATATTACTAGGTATCTTTGCCTCAATATCCTAGTAAGGAATTATATATCCTCAATATTGAGGTTTAATGTTCATTTTCTGACCATGGCCCACTGGTTGACAGAGTCCCATATCCCAATATATCATTGTAGTAAGGGAAATTTCCCCTTCAGTTTTTTCATCTAGAATAACTTTAGTATCCCACAATATTTCAGTGCATCTAGAGTAGGCATACGAAAAAGAGAAACCAAGTCATATTCCTCATGCTCCCCACTTTTTACTCAATCATGGATATAAATCCTCTAATAAAAAAGTAATGAGTTATTCCAAATCATGTAAAATTTCAATTCACTACAAAAATTCATCTAGATCTAGGATTAGACTACATCATCGACAATCTACCCTAAATGGAATACAAAGATCACTTCTCTATCCACACAAGCATGGGTTGATGATTCCATTAATCATCACTATATATGTCTTGCATAAGAGTGATAAATTTGTGCATGTAGGTTTTAACCGTTATAGATAATACTTGAAAACAAATTCTTAAAAGTAACAAAAAATATATACTATAAATACACAAAAAATATACACAAATATTTTTCTCCTCGAAGCCAAAACCAGGAAAACCATATCGATTTTTCATTATGCCCCTTTACAATGTTATAATACATTATATACATGTCATAGAATTAATTTGCCCCAATACATTAACCCTATATTATAATATAATCGTAGTTCACTTGAACAAAGATACAAAACCATGAGCAAAACCACCTAATCCCAAATTATGTGGAAATAATAAAAAAGAAAACTAGATTGAAGAAGAGTGAAAGAGCTAAATCTAGGAATAACACTGTCATGAAAAGTGCCATGAATCTACCTTAATCTAGACTAGAAGGTTGGACAAGTAGGGGATTTTCCTGTATGTAGATTAAATCTCCAAATCCCCAGTGCAAAAGTGATTCCTTGTTTCCGTCAATTAGATTTTTTAGCATGGAAACTGCCTTCAAAAATTCATTTTTTAGATTAGGGTCATGCAATTTTTCTTGTCCATTCATTTATGATTTTTTATGTCCACTGATATTACTATAAACCTAGTTTAACTAATTGACAAGAATTAGGCGAATTTTGGGGTCCAAAATAATTCTCCTAAGGAAAATAACAAAAAAACATTTGTAATTTTTTAAAGGGAAATAATGAAAGCTAATTTTTTTTAATTGAATTTTCAACTTTTCTCCTTATATGTTTACTTAAATTTGAAGTGTGAGCACTCATTGAATGGAGAATCATATTTTTCATCTAATGAATCCTAACTTTACATAATTTTGAATATATCCAAAAATATAAAAAAATAAAATACGTAAAAAAATATGCTTCATAAAGGAAACACATATTTTCATGCATTTTCAATTTTTTTCATTGTTGATCAACTGAAAGGTATGTAGAGCGGGTAGCTTTTGGATGTGAAATCTAATTTTGCATTTAACAATTTCCCACACTTGAAATTTGAGTAAACCTATAAGGAGATAAGTTGATAATATGATTAAAAAAATTTATTTGTCTTCTTTTACCTTCAAAAATATGACCCCTTGCGATGGTATTATCATCTTGAATCCTATTGGTTATTCTAACATTGATTTTGTTAGTACATTGATGCCCATTTTTAACCTCAAAATTTCTCTAATGGATATGACTTAGAAACAATGGTTATGTGCCACATCCACTGCGATTTTGGTACCTTTTACTTGATACTGGAATATAGAGTTAGGTTTATCCTCTTGCATTCCATTGCATTATTTCCCATCTATGCTAGCATCAATGGGCCTTAGGATCAACCCCACTAGCTTACAAAATTAGACTTCTCATTTTTCTTTATGTAAATTTTATAGTAGGCACCTACATTTCAAGTAAATATTACAGTAGCACTGAATTTCCATTTTGGTGCCATGTTGAGACATTTTCTTCTGCGTAGAGCATCTTATAGACTTACCATGAAAATTAGTTGAGCCTCATTCTTTTCTCTGTATCTATACTCTTTCCATATCCCAATGAGGGTCCCAAATTTTTTTACTTTGTTAATGGTTGTATGTGCATATAAATGATAATGTCTTGTTTCCTATAGCTATGTTTCTATTTTCTTTTATGTCACTAGCCACTATTGTAGTCATACAATATGGCTTCTTGGAATTTAAATTAGTTTTTCCTACATTTTGTACCCCTCCCTTTCACATATAGACTACTCCAATAAGTGGTTTTATCTTGTAGCTTATTTTATTCACTTTTCTAAGGGCGGTTTCATCAATATGATATTAGATACATATCCCTTTATGATTCATTTCACTAAGAAAAACTTCCTTTCTATGCTTCCTGTGCTCATTAAAGAGTGAAATCCAATGATGTAACCCTTTCCCCTTTCACATGCTCATAAAAAATGAGAAGGATATTGAACATCATTTTACTTCTTTTCTAGGCTCATTAAAACCTCATAAAAAAAACACCATTAGAAGAAACATATTCTCTCTTCTTCTATCTTGTTAAACCATGAAGATGACATCCCATTGAATATTTTTTACCTCATTTTCATGCTCATTAAAACTAGAATAACAAGACACTATTGAGCTTACTTATTTTCTCCTTAATTCTGATTAATTAATGAAGGAGTTACTTGAAAAATACTTTGGGGATCATCGAAATCTATTTCAATAAGTCGCAAATTTTAGTAAGTCTGTATTTAACATTGCACGTATTTGCATCATTTTCCTACAAATGGGTTATAGCTTGCATTGGAGGCATACCGTACATATGACACATGTTTAATACTTCATTAGGTTAATCTTCCAATCATTATAAATCATGGTGTAATGATTTATTCATTGTTCATGATATTACATGGTGCTTATTAGTTAATACTACCAATACATTCCTATGTAATATGTAATATGTTGAAGAGTTCTATAAGCCTCAATCATCCATTTACAATTTTTTTAACCCTCCATGTCAACCATCCCTATATTAGTTGTACTAAGTAATTCTATCTCTTCACATCATCACTCAGTGTATGTTTTTATCAATCGATGGGATATACAACAAGTTCCTCCTTTGAAAAATTTATTACTATAGACATCAACTCATTTTTTTGGAAGTACATCTAGAAACTAGCTAGTACCTTTGAGATTGTAGTCGGTTATGGTAGGTTTCATTATCAACAATGATTTTACCTCATCGCCTCCAAGTGAATCAAGTCTACAAGTGTTCAACATTTGCTACTCTATTCACGCTCACTAGGTAGTGCAAGGTAACTTTGGATCCATTTTTATCATTGGTGGGTCCCCTCACATATGTTAATGATATACCCTAATGAATAATAATCATATGATTTGTACCATGCTTAACATTATCTCATCTATTCACACAAAATAGACTCATACCATGAAATTTAGGACAAAGAATTTTGTCTTGGGGTCATATCACTCATACACCCTACCCCTTGCAAGCTACAATGAAGTATTTCATTGTGATATGTATTTTGAATATCACGTGGTGTACTGAAATTCATGTATGATGTATGATTGATGTATATTTTTACATAGATTCACATTATATTTACTCCTTCATATGATATATTTATTGATGGGAATAAACCACGATGCATTAATTTATGTTCATGTCTTTACATCTAATGTCATGGATCCACAATGTATTGTGTTGGAAACCATAATTTCGTATATCTTGTACTAAGCATGGATATTCCTATCTTAGTGATGATCTATATAATTAGTTGAAAAGTGTTAGAAGTACTAGTTGGACTCTTGTGATCTGGATCCTTCCTAGAACTACTATAAAATTTACACTTTTTTAATGCGTATTGGCCATCAATTTATCTTCTAACCTCAGACAATAGGGGAATATATTACAACGTTATTTTTGACCTCATCAATTTCGTTGAAAATCGTTCCATATTACTTAGCTAGGGCATTACATTTATTCCATAGGAAATATCAAATTGTCTAATTCATCGGTCCCTTTCCCACTAGCAAGGAATGATTCATCACTTCCTTTCTCTTTGCAAGGAGGGATGGTATTTTCGAGATTCTATACTTCCTCATTTAGGAGGAGGTCACTTCGAGAATGTTTGAATTGCCTCATATAATGCTTGGAGAGTTTTTATTTGACTCTAAATTCTCTAGACCTAATTGATATAGGGTCATCCTATCCTCTCCTCAAGACATTGACATAATGAATCAATTACTAAGGGAGATAAAAACCATAGGGATATGTAAGTAAATGTTTATAAAATTCTTAGAATAATTGTTTCCATCATAAGGTACCTTTACCTGTAAACACTGACGAAGGAGAAATTGGTGCTAAGGAGCCTTAAAGTGTTACCATTCACTCAAGTTAAGTTGTATTATTATTCTTACAATTTAACGTATATTTCATATTTTCCTAAATTCACGATTATAGTTGGATCTATATTAGTCTTGAGTTATAAAGTGTAGATCTAGTATATTTCTAGAAAATTATTTCTAGGATGGTAGATTCAGGTTTCTCATTGTCTTATGTGTGTAGGATATAGGTATTTGGTGTGGGGAAAATATATCTAAGAACTAGAGAATTTATAAAAAGGTAGATCTAGGTATCTTGTTGTATTATGTCTCTAGTACGTAGGTATTTGTTATAGGGACAAGATCTGTATGAGTTGGAGCAAGAACTTCTACAATAATGTTGGTTAGGATCACTTCCAGACTTCAGGAGAAGGTACACCATTATTCCCTCTTCTCTTTCCTTTTATGTCAAAGAGTCTTAGATAATATATCGAGGAGAAATTGTGAATGGTTTATCCTTTTTTCTCAGATCCTAGGTAGACCTAGGTATGTGAACAAATCCACCTGTCTATAGGAGGGAAGTTGTTTACTTAGACTAAACCCTACGTAGAGAGTTTTTATTTTGTAGTGGAGAAAATATTCAACTTATGGATGCACTTCCAAGCCCTTATACAACTAATTATTCCTCAGGAGTAATTAAAAGCACAAGAGATGTAAGTGGCCAAAAAGTGATAATATCTGACCCCAGTTTAACAACACTCAACCTAGTAGCATGCAAATATGTGATGATGGAAATTACAATATTGATTCATAAAAAAAAAAATCTAGCAAATAAAGAAAGATTCTTTCCAAATTAGGATAAAAAACCCAAGATAAAGCACATCAACATTATCTAGAGGTTACAAAAATTGAAACTAATGCATCCTTAGTAATCCAATCTAGTGATGAGCTTAAATAAAACCTTGCAAATTCAATGAATGATATTATGAATTGTAGTAGAGAAGACCTTAATATTGATGTGAATAGAAAAATGGTAGGTATAAGGTGGGATGAAGAGATAACAAAAGAGTGGCCCAATGTTGAAAGGATCAATGTATATCGCAAATTCCACTAAATATCTTTCAAATTCATAATCTAACTAAGATTTTATTGACTCATCATTACCCCTCGAAGAATGCACCTCGCCGCTGATTAGTCTATGATGATGTCAATAGACTAAGTAGAACTTCTCCGAGGCAAATATCACATAATGGTCAAGACGATTATGTGGGAGAAACATATGATAATGGCTAAAGCATGTCATAACCTGTGAATGAAATGAAGGGCATGAGGAGCATCTGAATTGATGAGCATGGGAACCTACCACGCATTGGAAACTTAAATTCTCCTTGAACATGACAATGGAAATTAAGGGATTGGTTGATAATAAATGTTAGTAAATTAATAATAACTCCAATTTGTGAGGAATTGCTAAATATGAATGCTGGTTTTCTTGAGTGTAATTGAGGTTGTGAAATACATGATAATATTTCACAATTGGAATGCATATTAATACCAAGTGAACCATGTGGAAGATAGAATTTCATTTAGATTTTTTAAGCATTGTCAAGCTAAAGTTGATTTCTACTGTCTTTAGAGTAACAATGAATAATTAGTTAAGGGTTTAGAGAAATGGCCAAGGTAAGCTTCCATGTGAAAGTAAATTTATTATTTCCTCTAGGGTTAATGAGAAACCCCCAGCTACCACCCTAGGGTGATGATGACTATTATTACGATTCACTAAGACAAAATTTAATTTATGAGAACTTAAAAATGATGATAAAGGATTAATTTTTTATTATAAAAAAATAAATTATATATTTCAAAAAAATCATCACAAATGTTTTTACATCTCTATGATGTTAACGACTTAACAAGGATTTTTGATATACTATTCATGACTTGCAAGACTAGCTTGTGGTGTGATATATTATTCATGACTTGTAAGATTAGCTTGTGGCTTAATAAATTTTTACTGGGAGAATTTAAATAATCAAAATCACTAAATAATAATACTTTATCTAAGCCACATCAACTCTTAGAGTGGATGGATTTTACGAATATTCTCTTTATTAATATGGAGTTTCAAACATAGGAATGTATAATAAGTCCCTTCAAAGCTAATCACACATTAAAAAAATTACAATATTTAAAAAAATATACAAATTTAATTATATCTTTCAAAGTATTGATCACAAATATTTTCACATATCTATGGTGTTAATGAGTTAACAATATTTTTAGTAGCTTAATAAATTGTTCCTTTTGCATCTAAACAATCAAAAACACCACACACATGGTTAAGATGGATGGATGAATTTTAGGTGTGCCCTTTTGATTAAAGAGTTTCAAACCTCGGTAGTTATGTTGGTCCTTCAAAACAAAAATCTCACACATACATATATTACACTGATTATTTTTTTAATTTACTGTTAAATAAGATGTCTCAACTTTTGTTTTCTTTAATTTATAATAATTTATTATTTTATATACTTAATTATATGGAATTTATAAATGCATTTAAATGTTATTTTTTAATATAAATATTAGTTAATGTGATTATCTGTTTTCTATTTATAGTAACATTATTTTGCATTATAGTTAATGATGATAATAATAATCGTTGTTAAATTAATTAATATATATATATATATAAAAGAATAACTTTCAATATAAATAATACTCAATGTAATTGTATGTTTTTTTATTTATAATAACATTATTTTGCATTATAGTTAATGATGATAATGATTATGGTTGTTAAATTAATATATATATATATATATATATATATATATATATTAATAAAAATTTGCAAACTTTATTATAATATAAAAATTGAAACTAATATTAATAAAGAGAAGATGCCTAGATTCATTTTATGAGAAAATATTAAACTAGCAATTACATCAAATGTTGCAAAAGAAATGGGGAAGATAATAGCATAGAAAAGAGTAGCCTAGGAGAAATAAGATGTTGAGGAGAAGGAGCCATCATGAAGGAATGGAAGATAATTTTTTCCATCGTGAAGGAATGAAAGACAAACTTTGCTTTCATGGAAGGAGGTAGTGGAGGTTTCAAAGATATTGATGATAAGAGTTATCAACCAGAAGATTTTATTATGGCTATTGAAATAGGAAATTATGAGGAAATGAGAAATGTAGAAGAACTTGTCAATGGGAATTTTGACCACACAAATGAAATCACCATTTTAATATTTTAATTTTTTTAATTGTACATTTCAATTTCAATTTCGAGTTCAAATTAAAAATATATATATATATATATATATATATATATATATATATATATATATATATATGGGGAAAACATCTTACCTACAACAAGAAAAAAAATCCTAAAGAGTATGCATGTAGTTACAAACTATTACAATGAAGTAATTAAAAGTAAATTTAGTGTTATTTAAGAAATGAGAATTATAAACATTCATCATTATTGCTCAAGATAAATGATGTCCTATGAAATAATTTAGAAATTAAAAAAATCAATATTTTAAAAATTTTCATTATTAATTAAATTTTTTATATATTAAGAAATACTAGTCATGAATAATAAAACAGTTGTAACATAAATAATATATAAGGAAAAAAAACTATATATTTTTGGAATAATAAAATAATTGTAACAAAAATAATAAAAACTAAGAAAAACTACGTATATTTGGATGTATGAAAAATTAGATACATTTTATTAAGTAAAACTTTAAAAGAATAATGATTATAAATATTTAAAAATAATTTTATTAAATAATTAGTTTAGATCTATATTATTTATAATAGGGATCCATTATCTTTTCACTCTAAAAGAGGTTTGTATATGAAGACATTTAATCCCTCTTGGCCTTTGGTAGATAGAGAGTTAAGATTGATTTAGGCCATCTTAATTCCCCCCTTTAAATAAACTACATTCCACATGAATACCATGGGTTGTATTATATTTTATTATTATTATTATTTTATTATTTTTATTTTTTATTGTATTTTGACCTAGTTAAAATGTTCTTTACATTATGTCAATTTTTTTATTTAATTTATTCTTATTTTTTATTTTTTTAATTTTGTGCAATTTGACATGTTCAAAATTTTAAACATGAAATTCCACCATTTCTATCATACTTTGTTGGAGAAGATAGTGACACAAAAATGTAATATCGAAATATATAAATAGTTATTTTCTTTTTTTTTTTATATTGTTTTTTATCCATGTAATATAAATTAATTGGTTTGTGTGGAGTTTAATTTTATGATATAAATTTCATTGAAAATAAAAAATTAATGTTTATGTATTTTACAATTATTTTTTATTGATTAAAGTGATATATATGTGTGTGAGAGAAAAATATAGTTTTATTAACTTCTTAATTTAAATTTTATTTCAAAAAAATTAGGTTAAAATATAACAAATTTTTAATAACAACATTTTAACTAAAAAGTCACCAAAACCTAGATTCAATCTAACTTATTTTAAAAAAAACTAACATTATAAAAAACATATATAAAACAATTTACTTGTGGATCTAATGGCATAAAATATTTCAATCGTCTAACATTTCATCTAATGATTGAGACATTGACACAGTAAAGAAAAACACCTTACAGCTTAATTATATATATATATATATATATATAATGTTTTAATAATACTCATGTTTATCTACTATTAATAATATTAATTGTATGTTTGTTTATTCATACAACATGAAATTATTAAACTCATTCAAAAGTTGACTAATCATAATTATCGAATCCCTAGATACCAATAGCTTCAATATATTTTATTGATATGAGAATGATATCTTTTATTCAAAACCTTTCTCCAAAAAGCCTAAAACTTAATCCAGACTAAATCTCATTCAAATCAATTAATCTACATCTCATAAATTTCTTTTTATTTTATTAAAAATGTATTAATAAATTAAAAACAAAAAACTTTTGTCCAATAACATTTTCCATTATTCAATTTAAAAATATTAAATTTATTTATATATTAAAATATATTTTTAATAATTAAAAAAAAATCATATTTTCTAATATAATATCAAATCTCTATTAAAATAAATAAATAAAATAAGTTACCTAATATTAGATATCTACAAAATACCAATTTAACTATTTTGATTTGAAAACTGAGTGCACAAAAAACATGAAAAAAAATGCGTATTCTTATTTCCAGGAATATTTTGAAATGTGAGATAAGCAATGGTGTCTAACGCTTCATACTGTTCACATGGGTGCGCTCCGTAGGATTCGGAGATATATGCAGTTAACAAAGCCATTGTCTACTCACGCTTTAAATTTGTCTTGAAGTTAGTTTTCTGGTTTGAATATGGTGTGTTTTATTTTCTTCTAGTGTGGAACGGGATTTAGCATATCAGAATCTACCCTGAAATTTCGCAGATGTAATTTAGATTTTTTAAAATTTTTTGCCATATTTATCATCACCTTGACTAAATTTCCCTTATTTTCCATACTAATATGTGATTTTTTCCACTCTTTTATAAGGTTTTATAGTATATCAGATGGCCGTAGTCTAACTAGCCAGAGGAATCGCCCTGAAAATCATGAAAATTCCGATAAGATTTTCAGAAAATCCGGCAGTAATTTCTCTAAATCCATGTTATAACTATCAAAGTTTAATATTTTCGGTGTCCTACAGGTTTTTGATGGTGCTGAATCCATTTCCAATGTCAAAATCAGGATTCAAACACTGTTTCTGCAAGATTTTTTAAATTTTTTTGGCCCGGATTCCGGCCAATTTTGACCGTCCGGGCAATTCCTCCGGCTCGTTAGACGACTCCTATCAGATGGCATAGAAGGGAAGGTTGGCAGATGACGTAGAAGAGAAGCGTCGCTGATGACGTTTACAATATTCTCTGGTGGTGGGTTTGTGTCCTCGATGCCGTATATCAAAACAAGAGGCCGCCGGCGGTATTGTGTTTGCAGCTTTACCATATCGCACTTGTTTGTCGTTATCTCGAGTCTCTGTGCGTTTCGAACCCAAAAACAGTGACCGGTTTCTCTCAATCCCTGATGTTGGTTTATCCTATAACTATCGCAATAAACGAAAAGATAAATACCTGTAATCTGTAGCCTTATCGAGGGCATAATTATTTAGACATATCGTGCACCCTTCATCATTTTCACTGCAAATAGATTACATGGACTTCCCCGTTATTGCAGCAGACTTGGCCTGTGATCAGGAGCGCGCGGACGAAGGCCACAACCCTCAAACTTCACGTTCTTCTCAGAAACAGCGGATCCCACGCCAACTAATAATTACCCCAAGGTTTGGATCTGCCATTACAACAACAGATTTGCTTGATAAAAATACCTAACAGCGTATGTCTGTGCCTCTATATGTGATTTACAGGGTTGGTCGCTAATGTTAGATATTGACCATGAAATTCATTGGATTTGCATTGCAGTGTAAGTGATTTGTGTTCTTCCTGCGCGCAGCTGAGGTGCGAGAGCGAGTGGAATTTCAGTATAGAAGATGGGGTGCCCATTAACAACATGAAGAAAAACACACCATGTGAAAGAGGAGATTTGAAGAAAGACAATGATGAAGCAGACAAAAGCCAAAAGATGCGGAGGAACATGGGAAGAGTATTATATCGTAAATCGTCCCCTGTCCTTCCTTCTGCTTGAAATTCAATCATTTACAGTAATTACGAATTTCCATTATATTTTGGAATCTAATGTACAGAAGCGACGTCATTTCGAAATATTTCTAAATCCACAATCATGATAAGTTCAGGATCTCGATTTTTCAGTGAGGCTAGGTAACTCACACAAATATCTCTATGATGGATTGTATTGAAAATGGAATTATTACCATTTAGTTTCATGTACAGTAATGTAAACAGCAATGGGAAGGATGCTTTAAGTTCAAGTTCTGTTATTCTGAAAACATGGGTTGATGGAGTTGTTCCGAGTAAATCACGGGTGCAGAAATTGACCACAAAATAATAATTTTGTTAATTGTTTCATATCAAGTAGAATAGATTTGAGCTTGTTTTGATTTTTTATATATATATAACAGAAAAATCACTATTCATTCATATTTCACTTTTCTCGTTCTGGATCGATGAAATTTAATGTTAATCATGTAATACTAGTTAAACCAAAAAAAACTGTTGAACGGAGAGGGCAAAGCCCCTAGTAATGCAAAGGATTCAAATTGACAAATAGAAAACAAGGGTTCACAACATATAAAAGATCTCAAATCCGATCCTCAAAATAGAGCATAGTGAGAAAAACAAAAATAATATTTATATTCAATTTTCAATGGCTCAAGATAAGCGTTCTTGATTCCAACACCATCCTTTCATGAACACTTTTGGAACTGATATGATCATAAATTTCAGTTTCAACTTCGAAAATTTTGCCTCTCTCAAATGCTGGTGAAGATACCAGTTAACCATTCACTAGTTGGATGATACTTCTAATCGATCACTTTATCAATGATCAATTGCCTAATACATCTATCATTCAGGAAGCTTTAAAGCCCTAACCCTGCGTACCAAATTAAAGGCTCACGTCCTGTGATGAAGAAAACGATGTTGTGCTTTATATGATAAGTATTGGTTGTTGTGGTGGTAATCTCAATGTATGTGATAACAGTCCCACCATATTCAGCTTGTGTTGATGAGGAACAAATGATTAATGCGTCTTACACCATATTCGGCTTTTGTTGATGGAGGAATAACTGATGCTATTAGAAGAGTTTGAAATTGCACCAGTAAAAACACAAGGAGAAGTGAATTTATGTAATCCAAATCCCGGGCTCAATACGGATTCATGTGATGCTATTAGAAGAGTTTGAAATTGCACCAGTAAAAACACAAGGAGAAGTGAATTTATGTAATCCAAATCCCGGGCTCAATACGGATTCATGTGATCAGAAAAAAAATCCTTTCATTTGCGAGAATACTCAACCCCATAGCTGATAATTAGCTTTTTTTTTCAGTAAGAAAAAAACAATGTAGTATTACAGTTCATATTCAATCAAATACCAGTGATTACATCATAAGACCTTACACCCAATTTTAGTCTTGAAGAATCCAGCAATTGGAAACCCAATCCTCTAAGCATTCTCTAAGCATTTACCATAACAGCCCATGAATAGAAAATCCCATAATGGCCTCCGATTTTACTGGAATTCAATGCCTCACAATACAAGAAACAATTGTAACTCAGATTATGAGTGATATCTGAGACTGATCTCTAAGATGCCTAAATGAAGGAGAAAACGAGATTCAGAATGAATCATGTCTAATGAAGCAATGCCAAGAACAGAGTCAATGCCAAGAAGCCACCAGCAGCCTCGCTTGCAGAAGAAGGCTCGCTTGCACCCAACATCGAAGAAACAAATTAGAAAATAGGCTCGCTTTCAAAAGAAGGTCTGCATCTTCTGTAGACTATTAAGGAATAGGGAGTATCCGAGTGTCGAGGCAAAGGGAACCCCTGTAGAGATGAATATGAAACTCTCCAGAAAGACTGTCCAGTCCTTTCTTCGATAACTTATCAACTCTAGTATTCAAATCTCTATAGATGTGTTCAATACTATATGACTGAAATTTCTGTAGAATTTTTCTAATTCTTTGAATCCAACCAAAGCAACGATGGATTTGCAGATTACAGCGATCATTGATCCCATCTATAGTAATCTTCGAGTCTCCGTATACATAGATGTCTGAGAGTTTTAGATTATATGCAATGCATAGACCTTCCTAGAGTGCCATAATTTCAACCTTGTTGTTTGAGCCACATCCCCCATTCCAATAGATTTGATAGTGGTCATTGTTGTGAAGATGAATCCAAGCTCCGTAGCCGCATATTCCATTGATGCATGCACCATCGAAAAATAATGCCGAGAGAATGATTTGATGAGGTCTAATTCATCCAGAAAGATATTTTATATCAGAGAAAATTCATTAATTTATATTGATCCAAGTCGAGATATCCTTAATGATCAAGGCAGAGTGAGGAGGGGAATCTTCAAAAATACATCGATTTATAGCATTCCATATTTCCCATATAACATAGAAAGGTGTGGTGTTTAATGGATATGCCACTCCAGCCCATGATGTAATAGTTTGTTTACAATTAGAAGGTTTCCAAGATGAATTGCGAATAACACCTGAGAAATGCATCCAAATCGAAAGGCTGAAAGGGCAAGTAAAAAATAGATGTGATGAGGTTTCTTCCTGCAATCGACAAAAGAGGCATCTTCTAGGACCCATAAATCCCCGCCTACATAAAACATCCCAAGTCAATATTTTATTTTTCCATAATAGCCAGATAAATAATGCAATCTTGTTTGGAATATTTAGGTGCAAGGAAAAGTAGAAGGGAGACGGTGCAGCAGAAGGATTTGGCTGAATGAGATTTTCATAAATGTCCTTCACAGTTAAGCCCGATCCAGATGTTCTTCCGTTCCAAGTCAGTTGGTCACCATTTCTGTTATACGATAGTCCCAGTCCTTGTAGAAAATTTGTATACTCGTTCCATGCCTGTAAATCAATTCCATATATGCCTAGCCTGTCAGCGGATTTCCAAATGGGAAAATCAAGGGACCAACAGAGGATAAGGTCAGATAAAGTAAATATTCCCGTCTGCTGTAATCTGAGTAATAAGTGTTCATCTATCTGATATTGTTTAGAGGACGAAAATATATTGTCAATCCCAATGAAAATATTACGCCCATTCCCAAATTTCCATACAAGTCTTTGACTCAACAAGGGCATGATCTTGCAAAAATTGATCCAAATTGCAGATGCCTGATGCACCTTGATAGATCCACATGAATAAAGAAGCTTTAATGGGTCACTCTATATGTATTTAATTCTGATGATGCTCGACCATTTTCCATCACAATTAAGAGCACGCCAAAGGGATTTTATCAGTAAAGCATTGGCGAAATATCTAATGTTTAGTAATCCCCAACCTCCATTTCTTTTCGGAACCGATATTTCACTCAATTTGCAAAGATGTATGTTGGTGTGATCAGGAGATGAACCCCATAGGAAGTTTGCAATCATAGAATTGATTTTGTTTACTGTGTATGTCGGGAGGAAATAAAGGTGTGACCAATAGACAACATATTGTGACAAAACAACCATTATCAATATGTATCTACCTTCCATCGAAAGTGATCTATTTTTCCACTTGTTTATCTTGTTGTTGAACTTTTCGACAAGCTAGATCCAGTTAGCAGTAGTATTAGAGCATGCCTTCAATCTAAATCCTAGGTAGGTGAGTCCCTTAGAAATATTGCGACTGTTTTTTCCCATAAAAGCTGCTATGAATTTTATTTCCTCCATGTCACCCTCGTTGTATATAAGAAGGGATTTGTCATTGTTGATCCAAAGCCCTGAGGCATGTCGAAATCAGATGAGGATATAGTGCAAGTAAAACCACTGATTTCTGTTGGGCATACTGAATACTAATAAATCATCAGCAAATAGTGAGTGCGTCATAGTTACTGAAGGGGAGAAAGGTAGACCTTTAAAGTAGCTTCGTTCCTCTGCAATCTTCATAACATTGCTGAAGCAGTCCATGATTAGAATAAAAATGAGGGGGGATAATGAACATCCCTACCTCAGACCCCTTTCAGCTCCAAAGAATGTAGTCGGAATACCATTTATGAGGACTGCATATTGCACAGAGGTGATACAAGCCATAACCCACCTGAGAGACCTTATTGAAAAACTAATCTTGAGGAGAATAAGTCTAATAAAAGACCAATCAGAAGAGTGGAATGCCTTCTTAATATCAATATTCATGATGATTGCCTCAGATTTGTTTGTGTGAATCGAATGAAGAGCCTCCTGAGCAATCGTGATTGCGTCATGTATGGACCTTCCACCCAGAAATCCAAATTTCTCTTTTGAAATCCTGCACTATAAGGTTGCTCAGATTCTGTTTGCGATTATTTTATAATTTAGCTTGTATATTAAATTACAAAGTGAAGTAGGCCTATAGTCTGATAATTGTTCAGGGGAAGACAATTTTGCAATGATAGTTAGAAAATTTGAATTCATCTCAGCAGGAACATGACCCATTACTCTAATCTGTTCGGCCACCGTGAGGATCTCATCTGCCATTAAATCATAGAAGTGTGAGTAAAATGCAACTAGCCAGCCACCCAGGCCAGGACTTTTGTCCTAGGCGAAATCCTTTATTGCTAACTCAATATTTTTCTTGGTTATCTCTACTTCCAAGATTTCATTTGTTGCCTGGTCAAACATAATTGGTAAGTGCTGTAAAAACCATGTTTGATTTAGTGATTCAATCTCATTATCAGCTTTATAAAAGTCAAAGAAATATTTGACTGCCTCAATCTGTATTTTAGAATTTTTATACTTCATCGAGCCATCAGCCACCTTGATATTCCAGATAGAGTTTTTGTTCCTGCGTCCGTTGGCACAATTGTGAAAAAACTTAGTATTAAGGTCGCCCTCTTTCATTCATTGCACTCTACTTTTTAATTTTGATGTTGTTTCTTGTATCCTTAGTATCTCAATATTTCTTGCCTCCAGCATTTTGAGAGTGGAAAATGTTAAAGAATCTGGTGCCAAATCTTTCATTTGTTTAAATATTTGTTGTATTTTATTTTCAATGTCCCTGAGCTCTTTATCAAGAATGGATTTATTATCCTTCTGCCAAGTCTTTCTAATAAATTTTAGTCTATACAACTTATTTGCGAATTTTCTCCATCCATTAACACCGGAGACATTATCCTCTTAATTCCAAAATTCGATCACTAGTTTATTGAATGTTGGATATTGTAACCAAATTCTATTGAATTTAAAGGGGATTCCACTCCTCCTTTCCTCCTGTTTCCACGTTAATGAGATATTCATATGATCAGATGAGCATGAAGGGAAAACCACTATTCTGACATTTCCCAGCATTGTATTGAGAGGAACCTTCATCATAATTCGGTCAAGACATTTGTCGATGAAATTGTGGCCATTGCGTCTATTCATTATATGTTATCATCCATGCTGTAACGTTACATTGAGATTTGTGAGGATTATGTGCATTTACCAAAACAATCTACCAAAAAATATAACATCACATCCTCTATGTTTTAGAAAATTTAGAAAGTCCACAATTTTTGTTTACAACATAACATATAAAAATTGGAGCACACATTTTAATCAGCTTGGAACCCGATAACAAGGTGTTATTGCTGGCTCACTGTCTTCTATAAGAAACTTGCAATGACCCATACCAAATCTGATTAGAGTAATATTTAGGTTGAGATAGTAATATACCATTTTATGGAAGGTAAATTTGAATTCGTTAAAAGTTTTGAATTTTTAGCAAATATACCATTTAAAAAATATTTGGAAGTCTATGTTTCAGTGTATAAGTGACCTAGTTTATATCATTATATGGTTTTTCATGACATATTGAATTAGAAGTTTTACAATTTTGGAAGTTGATCTTAATTTGGAAATTTTTTGTTAAATCATCATCTTTCTTTCTTTCTTTCTTTCTTTTTTCATTTTGAAACTTTAAATGATTTTATATGGAAGGGAAAAATTTGGCCTTTGCATTGGGGCTATTTTTCACACAAAGAACTTTCCAAGGGTGTAATAATCACTTCAATTTTTAGAGTAAATTGACCTATCCTCATTGAGCAACATAACTGTAGGGGATGCCACATTAGGTAGTCATGGGAGAGGGGCTATTCAAGTGGGCTTTAGGAAGTCTCTAGAAGCATATGTAACATTTAATTGAGAGTTGAATGGGTCTAATTTAACATGTAGTTGGTTATCCAACTCAGAAGGGGTTTCATTCTATTTTTATCAACCTATTTTTCAAATAAAGTTTTGTTAAAGAGTTTTAACAGTTATAATTATGATTATATTTTTTGATATTTTTATTTTCCAAGGAATGTCAACTAGTAGGCTAGTTTTCAATCATTCAAAGGTATGATGTTTCTAACATAGTTTTTCACAATCAAATCTATTATGGAAAAGAATAAGATAACAAGATGACTCAAACTTGTAGGTCAGCAAAGTGACCTTATCTCGTGGGTTAGGGATTGTGAGCACATGATATAGGAAGTGATTAGGATGAAGTTGTGGTCTAAAATACTAGAATTCGATGGAAACAAGATAAGAAAAAGAACTTCATAAACTTAATCAAGATATTATTTTGAACAAGGAAGAAGGAAATGCATGGGCATACCATGGTACTAATGAATGAGAAAGATGAATAATAGGTCTCATGAAAGGATTTATTTATAGAAATGGTATTAGCAATGCTAGAATAGAACTTGATTTCTCAAAGATTGGCCTTTACCTCATCTTCAAAACAACTCTTTCATTGTCTTGTTCTCCAAATCATTCGTAGTATTGATTAAAATGTTTTGGTGTTGTCTTTAGTTCGGACACTAACAGTGCAAGCTTCTAATAGTTTGAGCATAGAATCATGGTGCATAGAAGGAATAAACATAACTCTACTAGAATTTTTTAAGATTTCCATTTTCTATTAAATGTTGTCTTCAACAACCACTTTATGAATGGATTGATTTACTTGTTCCTCTCACCACCTACAAAAACTAGTAGTTACCTACAAGAAAACATGAGACCTTGGGATAAGGAAGGTGATTGGTCTTTCATCACCTAATATGTATGAGAAAATAACGAATAGTGATAATAAGATAGATCCAAAGAAATAAAAACAAATAAATTCATTTTTTTTACTTTCTCAGAAATGTTGGCCAACAAGACTATGTAAAAATATTTTGCTAATAACTTCTTTTTATGGTGTCTAATTAAAGTGATTACATATCCCAACTCAAATATAATTATACAAATATCTCTAATAAAAAGAGGTTTTGAAAATCCCATGATATGTTATGCCAAATCCACTTAAGAATGGTCTACATGACAGAGTTGTTTTCGAACCCAAACCTAGACCAACAATGATGGTTTGGTGTATAAATTTTTCATTGATAAATTCTAGCAATTCCGTATGAAAGAAGATTCTTGTAAGTATGTCCAATAGAAATAGTTTTTGAAAACAAATAATTGTTAAGTCACACTGAACAAACTAAGAAATGGAGTTTAAATGATGTGGATTAAGAACAATAAAAGTTAGTTTTTGAAATTTCGTTGGTTCCTCGTCATTAGTTGATGCTTTTCTTCCATCCTAACAAGATTATTGTCAAACATATGTTAGAACTGGCTGCGTATCTTACTCTGCCACAAAAGTTATGTGTCTAAATAACCTATATCGCTTGCTCTAAAAAATAAAAATAAAAAATCTCATGTATGAAAAATATTAAATTCAAACAAGCGAAAGAATTAAAATGTTCCTTTAGTAAATACTAAAAAAGTAGTGGTAAAAATAATGGGTCTTTTAATCACATTCTTAAATTCTTTAGAAGCATAATCAAATGACTATGCATTTAATTGTTAAAATAGTGTTCTTATGAAACTTACAACTTACCATGCACTGTATATCTAGACTATATTCCCTATTCCAGTCGTTTTTTTATGGTGATAGTATTAGTGATTATTTTTACAAATTGATTATATATAAATCAAAACCTTGGTCTTGTTCAACAAATTCATAAGTTAAATAACTATAATGAGTTGCATGAAAGTAAATACTAGTAAAAAATAAATTTTCCTTATGCTAAAAAAACACATATTAGATATAAAAGAAACACATATATGAAAAGTAATGAGGAACTTGTGCTAACTCATACTCTCAACGACCAATGGAGATCATTGCCTAATCCTTACCAAGATATTCACTATTTATACTTAGAGTAATAAATAAAATAAGTATTTTTAAGCTTGAGAATTAATTAAAAAAACATATAAACTAATTAAAAATAAAAAAATTAAAAGTAAATAAATGAATATATAATTGACCTCATAAACAAATAAACATAATATCTTATGAGTAATCATATGTAATCACTGTCTTAGTTGATGACAAATTGTTAGGTTGTTGTTAAGATTTGTTAAACATTATTGATATTTGTTACAAACAAAATATTTTGAACATGAATTAATTTTGGTATTGGAACAAAAGATTACTTGTGAAATTAGTTTCATAAGTAAAGACAGATGGTAAAAGTAAATTCAAAATCTGGAGTTATTTGAACAGAAAAATAATTCCACAGTTATCCAAAGAAACTCTGGAATAAATAAGAGATTTCAAGGAGTTTGGGGGGTTCCATTGAAGAACTGAGAAAGGAATTTTCATACTAAGAAGTAAATCCCTAAAGGGGAAAACTTACAGAGGAGACTATTCCACTGGAATGGGAGAATTGAACCGGACTATCCTGAGATTCTCTTCTAGATTTCTGTATTCAACCGAGACTCAGTCTTGGAGCTCGGGGGAGAGTTGGAGGACGTAATTGCCCCACTCGTGGAAGGGATGAAATTCACACATCAGTCATAATATTATACAGATGAGTAGTAATCTGTTTGTTTCTTATGTTAGTAATCTTTACTGGTTATTTTAATTATAAATGAGCAAACTGGAATTACTGTACAGTTGAATGTTTTCTATGTGTTAAAAATTTACATTAGGAGACTATACAGATAGGAAAGGAAGCCTAAGAGAGGATTTCTGTTAAGTAGGTAAAATAATACCTTTTATTTTAAATTCTCTCTGTGCAATTATTAGTTCTTCTTCTTGTTTGAAAACTATGTCTAGTAAAGGACTGTTAACCGAGATTCTATGACTAGATTTTGGGTTGGTCATCCTTCATTTCTATGATAATAGATGGACTTATAGTGGTTTGGTCACTTACAAGGATTGTTATTCCTAGTACACTTTGAAACATCGAGAAGAAGCTAACATACCAGTTAAAAGAATTATGATAGATAACAGAGAGTACACTGTGGAAAAAGTGATATAGAAAAAAACCTACAGAGTAATGTAAACTCTTCCACAGAAAACAATAATATAACCTTTCTTGTTACTATCAAGGATAGAAGCTAAACATCCTGTAGAAAACATGCAAAGGAAACCATAGACTATGTACACTATCGGTGATATGCATCAGCACATGCATGCAAGTAAAAATAATGTAAATACTGAATGTATAATTATAACATTAAGAATGGCAACAGGAAACTTGAAAGATAACATTATCTTTGATGAAAGAAATCAACACATAGCTTCAAAAATATACTCAAAAGAGACGTATATATAAGTTAATGGCGCGGGTGTAAAACCCCAGCTATCTTGAAAACTGAACAAAATATTGATACAGAGAAAATCATATAGGTACTGTTATTTAAAAAAAATAGAGTATTTGTCTTATACAGTAAGAGGCCCGTGGCCGAAATAAAAGTGAAACCCTCATGCTTTAAGGGCCAGAGACACTAGAAATTCAAGAACAAAAAACTTAATTGTAGAGAGTAGTAACTGGTCCTTGAGGAAAGACCCTAGGGCCACAGATAGAAACCCTAAGAGAAAACAATAATACATAATGGCCATCAAGCTAAAACCCTGTTGCATTTTAGATCTAGGATTTGATCCCAAAAATTGATATGGGTACCTGTTAGCATGAGCATCAATTTGATTAGACACTGAATCTTGGGGCTAAAGGTTGAATTCCAGTCGGAAAATTCTGTAGATGTAGAAGAAAATAAACCATTAGCTTTTAAACAAGATACAAAGGTGTTATTAACAAGAAGACAGAGTCTAACCCTGATTCTTGCCATAATATTGTACTCCAGTTAAAAAAAAAGAAATTATGCAAGCGTATAAAGAAGTTACCTGAGAAATTTGAGCAGAATGAAGTGAGCCCAAGCCAAGCTGGAGAATACCATAAGTTCAATAAGCATACACACATATTGCAAAATGAAAATAAGCTCAATATTCACACTCATAACTAGATGCAAATGAATGGATAACATAAAATACGTCTACATAGTAAAACATAGAAACAATGTAGGTAAGGTCAAAATAATACGATCCAAGTTGTGTTAAAGGCAATTTACCAGTCATTCGAAATGGTTGAGTAATCTCCAAGGTGTCGTGCTTCTTCTGGAGCGAAATGACCATAGAAAGCAAAGCCTGGAGGAAGAAAACCCTGGATTGTAGAGCAGACCTCCAGAACCATCGAGCGAAGGAATGAAAATGGAAAAGCAGTTACAAACCATAGTCATTAGCCAACCCTAATGCACGTTCACCGTCCGATCTAGCTCTAGATCGACGGTAGATGGACTGCTAGATGCCAATCAGTACAGGTCAAGTGCAAGCCAATTGTAGAAGGATCGGGATAGACATGATCTAAAACAACTTTCGTATGCCGAGATTTAATTCGTATTGAAGGCCATGATGTTGTCGACTTGAATAATATGATATGTATAATGATGTTGGATTGAATGCGTGTTAAATGATTATTAACACAGACATAGGACTTAGGCTGTAATGTCAAGAAACAAATATATATATATATATATATATATATATATATATATATATATATATATATATATATATATATATATATATATATATATATATATATATAAGTTAGACCCAAAGGCTCATATGCATGCTCAACTATATATAGTTCCATAGCAATAAAACTTGTGTGTATGATATTTAAACCAATGCTATAATTAATGATGAGAATAAGGTTTGAAATTTGAGATTTAATGATTAATCCAGCTATCATGATACTTAGTCAAGAGTATCATTAGTCACATGGATAGACAACAAGTAGAAATCATTTTTTTAATTTATTAATTTTACTTATTTTATTTTTATAATATTGTTAGTCTATATGTTACATCATATTTCATGAACAATCTGAATCATATCACAAAAGAACTAGTTAGAAATATAAATAATGTAAATCCAACCTGAGTAGATGAATACACAATGACATTGTGTTACAAAGAATAACACTACGCCCTCTAGACATAGAATAAAGTGCCTTTATGTAAACAATCACTACATTGACATTGTATAAATTAATTAAATTTGTGAGGATAATTACAAAAGCTGATATATTATAGATATAAAAATGAAATTTAATTAATTAATTAATTAAATTACACAGTAATTATTTATAATTAAATAAAAGCTTAGTAATAATAAATTATTTTGTTGTTTGAGGTTGTGAGTCAGTAGCTTATCGAAGATTCCTCTTCGAATGATGGATAGTATATATTATATTCAAGATTAAGAGTCTAAAGTAAGTTATTAAATAATGACTATATTTATGAGTATTAATTTTAACTAATCAATTTTTGCATGATTTTGTAAAATCTATATAGTACTCATTTCATCAAGAGATACTCACATCGGTATATAAGTAGGATTGGTGCTAGCAAAAATGACATAGCAACAAGAATCACATCCACACTTGCATCTATTAATTAGGAAATCCCATGAGATCAACTATCATAAAACTCCTTTATCTCAAGCATGCTTAACTACAATGTTTCCTCCATAATGTAGTCCACTTAGCTTGCTACCCCATTTACAAAATCTTAGAAAGTATTATGCTATGTGAACTATTTAGTTGAATATCACTTCACTCCTTTTATTTAAGCATGGTATTTTCACAATGCAACATATTAGATATCATTTTCGAGATTAATTGCATAGAGTAAGTAATTAAAATATGGTCAAATCGATGAATAGTAGTCTCAACTAACCAAATGTTTCATGGTTTTTAATAGCCCAAATAGCACCCATTGCATTGGGTGATGCTCACAAGGGTGAAGAAGTATAATTAACACTAAAAAAATACATAACATAGCATCAATCATCACCTTTCAGGATTTCACCATTATACAATGTTTCCTCGGAGGTGACCTATCCCAAGACTAATTTGTCCTAAGCATGCTTACCTGTGGATTTTTTTCAAACCATGAAGACCAATGAACTTGCTACCCCATTTGAAAAACCTTAGCAAGTATTATGTAATATGAACTACTCAATAAGAGTTTCCTTCTATTTTTATTTAAGCATAGGGTTTCTGCAGTGCAACATAAGAGATGTCATTTTCAGGATTAATTGTGAAGAGGAAGTCATTAAACTATGACCATCTTTGTGAGTATTAGTTTCAACTAACCAAATTTTTCATGATTTTTAATAGTCCACATAGAAATCATTTCATTGGGTGATGCTCAGGATGGGGAAAAAGTTGAAATGATACTAATGAAATAAATCACATAACATTAGTCATCACGTCAAGGCTTCCACCGGTAACCATGGCTACTCCAGAGGTCTCAGGCCACCCATTCCAAAAGTTCTCTAGCTCAAAGACACTTAAATATGGAGCTTTCCCACAATCAAGACCACATAACTTGCTACCGAATTTGAAAAATATTAGCAAGAATTATGTAATATTAACTATTCATGGGGTTTTCATAGTGCAACAAATTAGATATAATTTCCAGGATTAATTACGTAGACTAAACCATTTGAATATGACCATATCCATGATTTATAGTCTTAACTGACCAAAGTTCACATGATTTTGAATTGTCCATACATCACTCATTGCATTAGGATGATGCTAATTGGGATGAAAATGTGGAATTGATAATAAGAAATAAATTGTATAGGATCAACCAACACTTCCAGGGTTTGCACCTCGTAACCAAGACTTCCTAGTACATCACTGAACCTAAGACTCATTTGTCTCAAGCATGATTAATCATGAAGTTTTCCCCACAGTCAAGCTCACTGAGCCGGCTAACGTATTTGAAAAAACTTAGCAAGTATTTTGCCATATGAACTATTCGGTTAGAACCCTCTTTAATCCTTTTACTTAAACATGGGATTTCACGATGCAACATATTGGATATCATTTTTGGGATTGGTTGCATATTGTAAATCATTAAACTATAATCATTTGCACAATTATTAGTCTCTCACCAAATCTTTCATGATTTTAAATACTCATATAACACTTATTTCATCAAATGATACTAACAAGTGTGAAGAAGTGGTATTGATACTAATAAAATAAACCACATAACATCATTAATTTGTTTCATTGCAAAACCTTAAAAAGTATTATGCCATTTGAATTATTCATTTAAACCTCTTGTTATTTAATAAAATGATATCTAATATGTTGAAATGCAAAAAACCCCATACCTAAATGAAAAAAGTTCTCCCTTTATAAATAAATTTAATAGAAACTAAAATATTTAAATAAATCCACTTACAAATATAATAAACCTTTTATAATTACTTTATTTTAAATTTCAATGATAAAACAATAGTCATTTCCATGTTCTTTTTCTATAATTTATAATTATTTAGCATTTCACATTACAATAAAGAATTCACACTAATGTATTTTAAATTTTATTCTAGATAGTAGAGGTGAGCCATTGTGATTGACAATGGAAAAGACTTTGGTCCCATTGTGATTGGCAATATCAAAGACTTTGGTTCTTCAAAGTTCCGGGTTCAAATGTTCCTTAAATAAACAATGTAGTTCTATATAATAAAATATTCTTTAAAAAAAAATAAAAAATATTTCGAATATGATTTTTTTCTTTTAATTAACTTATTTACTTTAATTATAAATCTCCATTATATGACTACGGAATCCATTTACATAATCATATTTTAGATTCAACTTTAAATTTTTTCCATTGTAAGTGTTTTTCCATCAAGTCAATATGAAATTTCTAAGATAAGACTTATTTATATTCCATGAAAATGTATTTATATGGTTGTCATTTTAAACTGTCCATATTAAGAAAATAATCCACCATCAAATGATAAAGTAGATTGACTATAAGTAATGGGGTTTTATGATATTTTGAAATAATAGCATGTGCGCTAGAAATCATGGGCGTTTTAGTACCATATTAACAAAAGCATCCACCATCAAATGATAAAGTAGATTGATGATAAGTAATGGGCTTTTATGATATTTTGAAATAATAGCATCTGCGCCAGAATTCATAGGCGTTTCGACTAAAGTACAGACAAATCTTGGCTGGGATGGTAGACCAATAACGGCGTGTCATTTTCAATTATTGAGTGCATATGCTTCGGTTATCTGTATTTTTGAGGTATAGCGCGATTAATATATTGCCACTGGTTAGATGTAACTCATGGGTGAAATATATTGCTGAGTGTATTCATGGAGTTATAATTCCATAAATATTGGTTATCATATAATTTTTTTTATGGGGTTATCTATATTTTTGAGGTATAGCTCGATTAATGTATTGTCACTGGTTAGATTTAACTCAGGGGTGGCATATATTGTTTAGTGTATTCATGGAGTTATAATTTCATAAATATTGGTTACCATATATTTTTATGGGATGACTTGCTGCCAGAATTTATTCATTAACGTTGGGAAGAACAAGTGGAATTGAAAGGTGACAAATAGCTGTCTTGACATTTAAAAATTAATGTGCTAAGTTGTATATATTCATAATTAAATAATATACTTGCTTAAATGCTATATATATATATATATATATAGATATATATATATATATATATATATACTACCCAATAGCATACCAATTCTGTTCAACACAACTAAAATATTTAATGAAGCCTTGACCAGATCGAGAAAAAGGTTATGTTCAGCCCAACTAAAATCTCTAATGAACCCATGACCTAAATCTGTAATGAAGCCATGAACAGATCTAGTCTCTAATGAACCCATGACCTAAATCTGTAATGAAGCCATGAACAGATCTAGAAAAAGAGTACTTCTAGATGGGACAGAACGAAAGTAAATTGCGATGGCCTTGGCCAGCCATCTTCAATTATTGATCACATTTTCATTTGTTTTATATATTTTAAACTGTGAGTGTGAAACCGGATCCAATTTACGGCGGGAAAGGACGCGCGTCGGAATAAATCATGTAATAAACAGGTACCAGTGTTCCACGTGATTGAGAGTGACGTCACAGTTGGCAGTAATAAATTGTTTAAATTTTAATGAGCAATTGAGAATATACTTGCAATATCTATTTTTTTTCACCGAATTCTTGGTAGATCCCTTAGAACACGAAAAGAAATATGGATAAAGATTCTAGTAGCGGCATTGTTCTATGGTATATGGACTATAACTTTGGCATTTCATAAACAATTTTTCGGTGTGATCGAATTACAATATTGTTTCATTTTGCTTTATTTTTTTGGATAATTATTTTCATTACGGTAGAATCGAGTTTGGCAAGAATGAAATAAAATATAAATTACAACAGTGTTAGATATGAAATTTTTATGATTCATAATATAAATAAATATATTGATGATGTAATTATTCCCAAAGATATTTATTTAAATCAAAAAAATGTTCTTTTATATTCCATCCCATTGTCATCACAGTCTCAAGAAATGGTCAAATCTGACGGCAAGTGGACTAATATGAGGGCACGTGACACGAAAATAAGGAAAAAGAAATGATGGATGGTATCATTGTGATCGCTATGGACAAGTCACAAAATCCGATGGCCAGTAAACTCATATGAGAGCATGTGCCATGAAAAATAAGGAAGAAACCATGATGGATGGCAAGATTTTGTGAGTAAAAGTCAACACCGAATTAGCCTAGACTCTAGGTTTACTCATTTATGTTATGATTTTGAAAAATCAATATTCTTCATAAATCTTTTAGTAATATATTTACATTTTTCTTTTTTTCTTTTTAGAGGTTTTAAAAATTATTTTTAATATTTATGTTTTAAATTTGATTGAAAAAATATTAATGTAAATTAATATTAATTTCAAATTTATGATGTAATTATGAATAATTTTTTTAAAATGTAAATTTATTCAAATTATATAAATTTGAGTAAAGTTACATATTAATGGATGGATCAAGATTATGATATTTACATTTAATATGGATCGATTTAAATTTCAAAAATATGAAGTTAAATCTTGAAAGTATGTAATAGTTTTGTATACCACTGTAATGTCTCTCTAAATATGACCTCAAAATTATATTATTATTATTATTATTATTATAATATATTTTAAATGAATTTGATTCTTTAAAACTAATAAAGTATTATTTATAATATAATATAAAATAAAATATTTATTCCAATCATGTAAAATAAAAAATAGATTATTGTGAAACACATTCACTTTTGTTTTTCAATATTATTATTTTATTTTTTCAATTTCGTAAATATTTCATAATTTTATTAACATTTTATTATTTAATTTTGGTTTTTTAAATATTTTATATATCTTAACATTAAAATGTTTTCAATTTTGGAGTGTAAAGGATTATATTTATATTGTCTCCCTTATTTTATATTATATTTATATATATATATATAATTTTTTAGAATTATATTTATAATTTTTACCTTATTTTATATTATATTATTTCTTGATTTTAAAATATGTATTTAATTTTATATATTTAAAAAATATATATTCTAATATTTATTTTATTATATATTAATTTTTTATTTTAATATATGTAGTTAATGTTATAAGTTTTTAAAAAATATTTTTAATATTTATTTTTAAAATTTGATTGACAAAATATTAATGTAAATTAATATTAATTTCAAAATAAGATAATGAATATCATTTTTTTTAAACCTAAACTTTTTCAGATGATAAAAGGTTGAGTAAAGGTTTACATATTAATAGATGAACGTAAATCATGATATATTTAGATTTAGCATGGACCTACCAGAATTCCAAGAGCATGTGGTGTAAGTTTGAGAGGATGTATTCTTAAGAGTATGAGGAGTTTGATGGTAGAGTCTATGTATAATTTTGATTATAGTAGCTTAATTGTGTTATGAGATAGGTTTCTTGTTTCACAAAAACGATGATCTTATAAAGTAATTTAGTGTTTGTTTTGGTCACAAGTTTCATACACCAATTTAATGTCTTTGTAATATCCCAAAATGGGAACAAGCAGTAAGACTAAACAATATTTCACAGAATAATGTAGTTCAACAAATTAAGAGCAGAAGGCAAATATGAAAGCTCAATGTATACATTTACAAAAACAAATCAGAGTTATATTGAAGCCCGTGAGTTATAGAACAAAAAATATAAGACTTTACGTGAAGAAATCCTAAAAAATGAGGTGCTGCAACCATATATTATGACTGAAAAAGCTTGACAACGTTATTTTGATTGGCTGAAACAACAATAGATTACACTTCAGATCTAGAGCAGATCTATGTACAAAAATTTAGATCTATATCAGATCTATACACTAGATAGGCTCCTGTTCAAATGCCGCTTGGGGTTTTCAACAAAAAGTGAAGTACATGGAGTAGATTTGAGATCTTATCTAGCAGATCTGCAGAATGATTCATAAATTCTGAAGCAAATACAACAGTATTCAGATCAAATTTGAATATGACATGGAATAGATCTGAATTCCATGGATCACCACAGTGAAGGGCAAAATCCCAGCACTAGATATCACTCCTCCAAAAGTGTGCCAAAATACCTTGCAACTATACACTTGCAAATAACATAGCATTGGAATGAAAACTGCGATGTAGGCTCTACAACATATGTGGCCTCAAGCCAAGATCTGAAATTAGTGCTCCAATCATCCAATACTCTTGCCAATGGGGATAGAAGACTTTCCCACTGAAAATAGGCACTACATTGGCTTAGATCTAAGTAGATCTAGCCTCCACTTGCTGCAGCTTACAAATACAACCAAATCCTCAACAGGATCTACATTGTTGTTGGAATAAGAGCTTGGCTAAATGCCTAATAGTGGATAGGAAATGCAAGACTCCTCCAAGAGGTACTCAAGGAAGGAGGTGGGATTCCCGATCAGGAACACCCAGTGCTAAATAGCACTATTCTCTGCTAAATAGCCAAGAGAATGAGAAATTTCTAAACAGACAAAATCTTCAGAAATATGATATCAATCAACAACCTTCTCATGATTCCCTCCTCTTCCTTTTATAAGATTAAGATCTTGCAAAACCCTAAACCATCTCAATGATTTAGTTTCTTTCACATGTGCCACCTCCGTCACTCCTTCTAGACAGTGCTGTTGATTTGGTCATGGTTGACCCAATCAAAGCATTCAGCCCCTTTCACACATAAGGGTGTTTATGTAAATAGCCCAGATTTAGCTTTGTTCACATGTGGCATCGATTATTTTCTATTCTAGGAGTTTTTATTGTGATCCTTTACACATTTATTCATACAACAGAAAAATGAAACAAAAAATGAATATTTCCATTAGCTTGGGCTAATTGGGAATATTACAGTCCTCCCCTCCAAAATGTTGCTTGTCCTCAAGCAACTGATAAGGTGAGTGTTGTAACACTTTTCCTCCTCCATTAGTGACACCATCATGATGTGTTAAGCTTCTTCCATAAGCTAAGTGCTCACCAATCGAACGATGAATTGTTCCTCCAAGATTATTATGAGATGTAAATAATCCATCCCATAAGGAGTCAATAACTCAAATGAAACAAGCATGGCTGAACCAATGCTATCTCTATAACATTTAGCATAAGATGCATGGAGAACTTCCATCCCATGTGGTACATACATGCCTCCCATCCTCCTTCCATACATACCCATAAAAAGTATAAGTATATCATCAATATATGGATGCAAAACTACATACATACAAACACAAATTTGAACATGTGGAGGTGGGTCATAGTCCCACATATGGTACCAGTGCAATGCATCTCCTGCCTGCATCAGATCAAGGTGCGGTAAGTGGTTTCCGCAGAACTTACTTGATTCCCATGTTATCTCACTATGCCTGAAAGTGTGAGATATGTTTGGTGCCTTTGGGAAGCACCCATCATGATAGAAAATCTCCCTTTGCACATCAAGGGAGTGGCCAAATTCAGAAATTTTAGTAGCCCAATGTTTGCCATGATATTTACATGATACATTACTCCTCCTTGGAATCATGGCCTGCATAAACATGGTGAAAGAATATGTACAATCAGAAAATAAAACATGCTTTACATGATCAAATTCTTCACCAACAATGTTCTTCATACACATGGAGTTGTGCATGGGTATTTCTCCTCTTTAAAAAGAAGGAAGAGATGACTGAAATAACCCCTTCATGGAGTCACGTTGCTGCCCCAACTCCACATAGTTCATGCATTCTTGAAAATTCTGATGTAGTTTTTCTTTCAAGCCTTCCCAATCAAAGCTCCTCATGATGATTTTGTAGATCTTCATGGAATACATATGGCTGAAACATAACTCTTTGTAAGCTCTTTGTAGCAACTTCCTCTTGAGCTTGGAAGCTATAGACAAGAAGATTCTACCATGATGATAGATGAATCCTCCTTGGACTAAATATCCCTCTTCATGCAGTTGGTCATCAAGTATCATACAAGTGTGAAGATATTCGGAATAATCCACCAACAGTTGGGATTTCCAATACAGATCTAAACTACTCAACAATGACAGTGTTGTTGATGTATCAACAGAAATGTCTGTGATGTTTTTGATCTCCTCCTTGACATATCTCATGCCAAAGATGTGTGTTGGAGGGCCATTACTTCCATTCTTCTCCTCCCACAACGTAGATCCAAAAATGAGAGTGGGTGATGATGATAAGGGAATAAGATATCCCTTCATCTTGAGCTTACCCAATTCTCCTAACGTTGTGGTTTTGTCTTCAAGTGCTCCAATCCCTCCTAGATCCAAGCTTGGAGCAGTATGTTGTGAGGTCTTCCCCACTAAATCTAAATCAGGTCACCTCCCTGGTGGTTTGCCACTAGATAAGAGTGTCCCATGTAGAAATATCATGAACATAATATATGGGATTGTAAGATCCTAGCTTCCACTGTGCAAATCCATCTCTGTTTTCTGTGTGGGAGTGTTATGTGAGGGGTATGTATGCATGCCTTTTATTATTTGAGACTCACCACTCTTCTTGTCCACCCATTCCATTTTCAAAGCCTCCCAATCAGTGGTGACTTTTCCTAATGTAATCAATCATTGGACACCCAAAATAACATTGGTGTTTGGTATGTCAACCACAAGGAAGTGATCAACCAAGGTGTACGTACCCATGATGACTGAAAGTGATGGGACATAATGCATGCAGTGCGTTGTTCTATCAACTAGGACCAAAGTAGAGAATCCCTCGAAAGTATCAGTGGGTATTGCCCTCCTTTGTACAAGATGAGCATCAATGAAATTTTGAGTTGCCCCACTATCAATCAATACAGAAACCCTTGGATTCAAGATTGAACCTTGAACTCTTAAGGTCAATTACTTAATTACTCCTTTCAAAGATGTAAGATTCTTTTAAATAGGAGTAAAGGCTCCATTCCCATCTCCTGATGGTGTTGGATCTCCTCCATCAGTGTCAATGTTGTGACCCCTTCTTGGTTCATCTTCTTCTTCCTCGTCAATATCTGAGAATACCTCTATGTAATGTGCCTTTCCAACAAAATATCTATGCCTAGGGGCCCATGGTTATTGGTAAGTGAAGTGTAGCTTCTTCTTCCTTAGATCTCTCTGGACTTCATCATCAAGAGGCTTCTTGTATGAGCTTTCCTTTGAAGGAGACACTTTCCCTTCCTTTACTTTAGAAGGAAAAGAGGGCTTGTGCTGAAATTTTGCCTTTACTTTTGGCAAGGCATCTTGGAGGTCTCTAGCCCTCTCAATGGCATCATGCAAGGTAGTGGGCTTGGTATATTTTACCAACCCATGAAGAGGTTCATCTAGACCATCGATGAACATGTACACCTTTGTTGCTACAGAAAAATCAAGAACCATAATAGATAATCTCAAAAATTCAAAAATATAAGAATTTGTATTACCTGATTACTTCAACTTTGCAAGGCTCATGAATGGTGCCTCTGGATCTCTTCTATCAAATATTTTCACCACTCTTCTAGTGAAATCAGAATAAGAAGTCACATTGGTATGGCCCAACATAGACAAGCCATAGAACCACCAGTCATGTGCTTCACCTTCAAAGTGCACGTTGCAATATTGATAGCTTCCATCTTTGGGACCTTGTTCAACTGAAACTAGATGTCAAGTTTTTCTACCCATGCCTTAGCAGAACATTTGGATGACCCTTCAAAATTTGGTAGAAATAATTTTCACATAGAGTGATGTTGATCATTATTCTGAGTGAATCCACCATCTCTATGTTGATGCCTTGGTCTTCTTTTGTCCTTCAGGTGACAGAACTCTTGAAAAATCAAGTGATCTTTGAATCTCTGATTTTGAGACTCATACTCTTCAGAATAGTCTTCAAGAGATGCTTTCTCTTGAAACCCTTCATTTCCCACAGCTAAAAATGTGGGCATGGTAGAGCGTTGGGAAATCTGTGGCTGGTGAACTGGTTGATCATTCCAGTGATGAGACATGCTAGAGATTTCTCCAAGATGGAATCGCTTAGGAGACTCTTTAATTCTATCCATTCTCATCTCTTTGATCTATCTAGAAATATCTTGCATGGCTCTTAAAAGAATCTTAGGAAAATCCTTTTCTTCTACATCACTTCTAGATTCAGGGGCTTTACCGTTGTCTCTACCATCATTTGTGTAATCAAATTTCTTCTGTCTTCTTTTGAGATATCTCTTCTCTCTGTCGGTAAGAGTCTCTTATTATTTTGAAGACATATTGGCTTTTTATAGGCTATGCCAAGATGATTGCTTTGATATAACTGTAATATCCCAAAATGGGAACAAGCAAAAATACTAAACAATATTGCGCAAAAATAAAGCATTTCAACAAATTAAGAGTAGGAGGCCAATATGGAGGATCAATATGTACATTTAAAACAAAAAATCAGAGTTATATTGAATCCCATGAGTTATAGAACAAAAAATAGAAGACTTTACATGAAGAAATCCTCAAAAATGAGGTGTTGCAACCATATATTATGACTGAACAAGCTTGACAGTGTTATTTTTATTTGTTGAAACAACAGTAGATTACACTTCAGATCTAGAGCATATTTGTGTACAAAACATTAGATCTATATCAGATCTGTACACTAGATAGGCTCCTCTTCAAATGCCCCTTGTGGTTTTCAGCAAAAGGTGAAGTACATGGAGTAGATCTGAGATCTTATGTAGCATATCAGAAGAATGATTCAAAAATTCTGAAGCAAATACAACAGTATTAATATCATATCTGAATATGACATGGAATAAATATGAATTCCACGGATCACCATAGTTATGGGAAGAACCCCAACACTAGATATCACTCCTCCAAAAGTGTGCCAAAACACCCTGCAACTATACACTTGAAAATAATGCAGTACTGCAATGAAAATTATGTTGTAGGCTCTAGAACATATGTGGCCTCAAGCCAAGATATGAAGTCAGTGCTCAAATCATCCAGTACTCTCTTGCCAAGGGGATAGAAGACTTTCCCACTGAAAAGAGGCACCAGATTGGCCTAGATCTGAGTAGATCTAGCCTCCACTTGCTGCAGCTTTCAAAGACAACCAAACCCTCAACAAGATCTATGTTGTAGCTAGAAGAAGAGCTTGGCCAAATGCCCGATAGTGGATAAGAAATGTAAGACTCCTCCAAGAGCTACTCAAGGAAGGAGGTGGGATTCTTGATTAGGAACACCTAGTGCTAAACAACACTATTCTCTGTTAAACAGCCAAGAGAATAAGAAATTTCTAAAAAAAAAAAATATTCAAAAATATGATATCAATCAACAACCTTCTCATATTGTCCTCCTCTTCCTTTTATAAGATTGAGATCTTGCAAAATCCTAAACCATCTCAATGATTTGACTTCTTTCACATGTGCCACCTCCAACTAAGACTTTGTTGTGCGTCAATGAATATCACTCCTTATCGACATCACTGTCGATTTGGTAATGGTTGACCCAGTCAAAGCATTCAGCCCCTTTCACACATAAGGTGTTTATCTGTCCTTTGATTTAGCTTTGTTCTGTGGCATTAGTTGTTGATGTTCTAGGATTTTTCATTGTTCTATACTTTACACATTTATTCATACAACATAAAAATAAGTAAAAAAATGAATATTCCCATTAGCTTGTTACAATTGAATATTCTGATCTTCTTCAACTATGACCTCAAAATTATTATTATTATTATTATTATTTAAAAATAATAAAATATTTTAAAATACATGAAATATCATTTATAAAATAATATAAAATATAAATTTCATACATATAAGATAAATATTATATTTATTTTGAAACATTCTCTAACGTATTATTATTTTATTTTTCCAACTTCATATACACTTCATAATTTTATTTACATTTCATTATTTTATTTTAGTTTTTAAAATATTTTATATATCTTAACATTAATGGTTTTTAATTGGAAAGTATTAAGAACAATTATTGCAATGAAGTTGTGAATTTAGATTAAAAGATAAAAATATCATTATATCATGTATTTTGAAACTAGTTGAAACTATGCTTTGTGATATCTAGGTATCTATATAAATGTAGTAGATTAGTTTTCTTGGTATGCTCTTTTCAATTAATGCATTTAATAATATTTAATTAAATTATTATTGAACTCAATGCATTTTTTGTTTTATGTTATATCATTAATATATTTTATTTTATAAAATAAATGTATTCTATTATTTTCAAATACAATATATGATTGTTAAAACCAAGTATAATTCTGGATGGCTTTAAATCATTTTTATTACATTACCATTGAAATCAATACATATTATTATAACATTACCATTGAAATTATAACATTACCATTGAAATAAATACATGTTATTATAACATGATATAAAATATTATTAAAACTAATGAAACTATTTGATCCCAATGAGTATATCATGAATTAATTCTTCAATGCAATTCCTCATTATCTTAAATCATTTTTTAATATACCATAAATTAAATCAATATATTTTATTGTTCAATATTATATTACTGTTAAAATTAATTTAAGTACTTCATTTCTATTCATTACATTTTTGTTGAAATTAATATTACTATTTCTTTGTATTTTTTTTAATCAATCTAGCTTTATCTAAATGTATGAATATGCTATCTTCTTATTTAATATATAGCAATACTTTATCTTATAAATTAAGGGAAACAAGTTATTACTTTATATTTTATTTTTGTTATATACAATAAAATAATTATAAATGTGAATTTTAATATGTTATTTATTTTTCGAATGAATTTTATTCAACTTTTAATAAGGAACAAAATTACATTATGTAGATGTTGAAAGAATTTGGTCATATAAACCTTTTGACATATGAGTAATAAAAAAATAAAAATAGAAAATTTATATTAAATGTACCTAAATTAGGTATGATAAAAATCCCTTGTCTTTTATTTCTTTCTTTTCTTTCTCTAAAACTTTTACCAAATCCTAGGGTTGAATCAATCGGTACAACTTCCAATTCATTTCTGGCTATCTACAAGGGATTCTTTGTCTACATATAAGCCCTCAAAGATATGAGTTCTCTTGATACCCCCCATTCCATTGTCATTATGTGTGTCTTTGTGTTGCTACTATAATTATTGGGCTAATACTAATTTTTTACCCTTATGAATGATGGTTGTGGTTTTAAGCTGAGCCACAACACCACCTTCTGCTTGATTTCCTTGTTGGATCTAAGTATCCATATTTGGATTGTCCACCATGGTCTCTTCCTCTTCTGAAAAGTGAGGGTGAGATACCTACCATCTCTTTGGTTTATGAACATGCCTCTTTTTGTTTTTTAGAATCTTTTTTCCAGTGGGAATTTGTTTTGCATGTTTCATGTTTGAAAATAAATCCGAAACCTAAAATATGTATTCTCATAATCTAGTACCTAGACCCAACAATTTCTTTTTTGCAGTACAATACGATCAAGTAGTCCTTTTCTCAGGTCAATCTCTACACAAATTATAGAAAAATTAAATATGCATTTTTCTATTCTTTCAAGTTCCATTTTTTTAAAATTTACTAGGATATTTCCAACATACCCTAGGACCTTAGGATGCCAAGAAAGGAAGAAGGATATTGCGTAGTCTCACCCATCTAAACATGGTTTAGACTACCATGTTGTGGCATAGAAATGTGGAAACCATGGGTAGTGAAGAGAACTACTCTATCTCAGAACCATGGTCCCTCATTTAGAAAAAAATCAAAATCCTTTTTTGTATCAAATTGAACAATGAAAAAATATTTTGGAACACAAATATATATCATAGTTTTGGGTCCAGGTGGAGAAGACCCATTGGTGTAATGCATCATATTTCATTCATAAGCCATTGAATCTACATATAACAACCTTGGATTCAAGAATAGTAAAGAAACAATTTACCTCGAGAAGATTAATTGTTAAAATTATAAAATTGTAGTCAAATTCCACTTTGTACAACTCATAGTTTCAATAGATTACTATTTTTGAGAGGACCAAAATCGATCTAAATATCACCCTATTTGGATAAGCAGAAGTTGGTTTTTGAATTTATATACCCACTCATGTATATTCAGTTAGGTCGGCCCTATGCACATGTACCAATGGATAGGTCAGTCTCAAAATCAAGTGGACCCTCATGGAAGCTTATAAATAGAGGATACCTCGATCTCATTTGGAAAAATTCATTCATCTCTCTTCTTCTCTTGTATTTTATCTTCATTGGCACAAGTTTGACGGAAGGAGTTCGCACGGAGGTCCGAAGCTCACACAAAAGCAAGGGTTTTTATTTTGGCCGCAAGCAAAAAATTAGTGGATTCGTGCTCTAGCCACAGGCTTTCTATGGGAATGGTAGCAACTAGGAACCTAAAACCATAGGCATTCTGAGCAGTGGTAGCGGTTAGGGCCTGACGAGGTAGATCAGACTGCGCTTACCCATAGTCGCAGGCACATAGTGTCGAGGTAGCGGCTAGGGAACCATAGTCACTAGCGTATAGTATTATGGTAGCGTCTAGGGCCACAGAGATTAAAATACAACACTATGAAGTTTCCACCTAGTTAAAAAAAAAAATTAGCAATCAACTACAGTCAGTGACAATGCATTATAGTTCTAAGAATCAGGATCCTTCAGTAGAAGTATGGTTAAGGTTATATTATGGATGTGCTAGTTGTTTATTGCATTATGAAGATATAGATCAATATATCATTGTACTCTTGTTTGTTGAATCATTTGATGACTATCTAAAAAGAATAATTTGTAAGGATTTTCCCCATAGTGGGGTTTTCCTTAGTCTCGGACCAATCCTAGTGTCTCTATGTGTGCATACCTTTCCTCAATTTTTTTCTTTATGTTTCATTGCATAGATGATGATGATTTTATTTTTCTTTCGATATAGTTACATATGCTCATGGTTAAGAGAGTAAATATGAATAATGATATAATGATACCTCGTGAACTTAATGTGTTAATGAATAAATGCAAGTATCAAAGCAAAGATCATTGTAGCCTTATGAAAAATCAACATTAACTGCCATGTATGGAACTTGTTGAATTTGATCAATGATATAACTTGGGTTGCGTTGGATCTAAACTTATGGGTTCCAAGTCTTTCCTTATATTGCATCATTAAAAGAGACTGATCCAATGTAATTTCTAGTGCTCTAGGCTCAACCGTGCAACCTCATATTTAAAATGATGGTGGATTTTTGTGCAATTCCATAGTCCTAGATATAGAAGGGGTTCTGCAATATTTTCCCTTTGAATAACAATATTTTAGTAATTTCAATTATACCAAGCCTATTTTGAATTCTATACTTCAATTTTTCCACCAAAATCCGAGTTTCTGATAAAAAATATGGATGGCTTCCCATTCAATTTTTCTTTTAAAATATGAAAATTTACATTCCCTTGTCTACTTTCCTTTTGGCGAGATTAAGGAGGTAAAAGGGGTGGAAAGTACCATGGGGATACATATCCATCATATTTGAAAGCCTCTTTGGATATACATCTCCTAAATCAGCCTCAGTGGGCTTCTCCTTCGGCAGTTTCAAATCCCATGCAACTGTGGATACATGCCGAGAGAGAATTTAAAGGAACAACCTGGTGGGACATATGTAATATAACCTTTTACAATAAACCGCACCATCGCCACAGAAAACTAGTAAAAAATTATCGCCATGTCCTTATCTTCCATTTTCCCTTTACATGATGGTGGTCTTTTAGATTGCCTAATTTGCTCAGAGCATTGATTTTTTCCTCAAAACTTGAGGATATTTCATGTGTAGAGCCTCTACATTCTCTCTTCACCCATAAACTCATAGATATGAGAGAGTTTTTTATTCGCCCTACACCATATCCAATACAAGCCACTTCCAATAGAATAAATGAAGGTAAATTCCACATCCCTCGACAGTAGTTCACTACTAAGGATAGCACCTGCATTCAGTGACTCGAGATCGACAACAACGCCCATAAGAAAACCACAAAAATAAACCCTAGCATCACCCCTATTGTCCATCGCTCCTCCAAAAAAATTATATATAAAATGAAAATAATAATAAATTTGAATTTTACTTATATTATTGTTTATACTTTATGATAACGTAAATGTCCATATTTTTATAATTTTATTGTTTCAAAATTATTCATATTAATTCTTTATATGCAATTTAATTTTGTTTAAACTATTTTTATATGAAAAAAATTTAACATAAATATTAATATCTTATGATTAATACTTTTATATGTAAATTACGATGTTAAACCTAATAAATTATGCAATACCATCTCTACCGTCCATTTTATTTGTCTCTATTAGTAATATTTACCAAAATGCTTTCAACCTTTTAATAATGTATATTTTGAATGTATTCCAATAACACCAATATGTTTAAAATGAGTTAGCTTATGGATATGACCTGGATTAAGATATTTCTTTTACGAGCACTGAAGCATTACCATACAGATTTCTATTGGGTGATGAAATAGTCGCAATATTCAATTTGAAAATGAAATGAAGCTCGCTGAATATTTTACCTCCGCTGAAGTAGACAAGATTAATGGAAAAATGATCCTATCTTTGTGCTTTTCGTGTGTTTTAATGTTAATTTATGGTTAGCTTCTTCGGTGTGCATAGCACTCAACATTGTGGGACATTATTCACATTCTCTTTCACGTTTTATGCAAGCCAATTGATGCAAGCTATGTCGTAAATATGTACAAGTAGAAGATATGAAGTGTCATGTACCCATGATTTGCTCATTTAATTGAAAAAATGGGAAAGAAAGAGAACCGGTGACTAGTTAGACAAATATTAAAGAGCACTGACTTCTTTTTCATCGTTTCCATTTAACTAACAATATTCAACTCACAAGATGAAAAGACAGTGAGCTGACAACTAGCTTACTGTATGGTGTTTAGAAGATGGGAAAGAAAGAGAACCAATGATTAGCTTACATACAAATATTAAGCACTACTACTACTAATTGCCTTTTCATCATTTCCATTTAACTCACAACATTCAACTAACAACGTGGAAAAACAATAAGCCAATAATTAACTTAGCTTATTACATGATGATTACTATTTACCATATATTAACACCCTATCATAATTATTCTAATAAGAAATGAATCTGTCCGAGCTAAAATTAGAAAATTAGATTTGTTCATTGGCACCCTAAGTAGCAATCAAGATTTTCATCATTTCCATTCAACTATCAACACGAAAAAACAATAAGCCAATAATTAACTTAACTTATTAAATGATGATTACTATTTACCATATATTAACACCCTATCATAATTATTATAATAAGAAATGAATTTCTCCAAGTTAAAATTAGATTTGTTCATTAGCACCGTAAGTAGCAATTAAAATTTGCACAGCTAACAAGAAATAGTCAGAAACAGTGATCGGACATTGACAAGTGAACATATTTTCGAACTTAACTATGGGAATAAATTTTATGCTCATTCACTCAGGAAATTGGTCAATAAAGAGTTTCAACACGATGTTTCTTAATTTTTGGGAGGTTTGCAATTTAGTTGTACAAAATCGTTTCTATCTAATAAAAATTATTTCTCACAACAGCTACTGCATACGACATCATTCATGAGTTTGGCTTACTCAAATGGTGTATTACTGGCACTATTAAGGTTATTATTGAGTACCATGGGCACTCACCACTTCACATCAAAGAATACCTTAACAAATCACTTGATCATAGTCTATCCAAGACCCCATGGACACAAAATAAAATTAAAATTGATATACATATTGCTTTGAATATATATATATAACTAAAAGTATGAAATTTTATGCTTATGTAATAGTAGTGAAATTAGTTTTTATTAATTTGGTTATATTATTATTTAAGATAGTGATGATCATATATTTTTAGTTTGTTTAAGTTGATAATAATTTAATGGAGGCAATATTTGTTGGTGAAACTATGTATTTGTGATGGAAAGACCATTTTATATTGCATGAGGTTCATATTTGAGCATTTGTTGAATTTGTTAATCATTGTTAATCATATACAATTTCATATTTAAGCATTCAAATTGATCATAATTTTTTTACCTTATTGGATCAGATTCAACTATCTACTATCATTCTTGTCTTATTGAAGGGATTGGAATTTTACAAAGCTCAGACTTGCCTTGGTGATTTAGGCCTTTTCTCATGGATATATTTTCTTGCAGTTAGGATTTTCTTTACACATTTTCTTAAGGAATGTGTGTGAAGAGTTTGGAAAGAAATTGGTTTTGTAAGCTTGATGACTCTCACTATTTATACAACAATGTTGTAATATTCAAGGTATCAATTTTAATATGTCAACATGAGGTCCACGCAAACTTATAAGGTATCATGCATTGTCTATGTTAGTCATAATCTTTATTACTTCTCGATTCATGCTAATATATGACAACATATATCCTTTTGATCAAGTGAACGAGTAATCATGAAAATAAATAGTCACTTAGCTAATATAATCTACCATGAAATGAGATTGCAGAAAATAAAGTAGCGCGAAATAAAGTTTTCATGAAAGTAAAGTTGTTTGAAAGTTTTGTTGGAAATGAAGAATATACTACTTTGCATGGAAAGAAACTAAACTACACTTGCAAGGAAATGAAAATTTACTCTTCTATGCTCTTACCAAAATGTAAATAAGATCAAAATGGAAAGCAATATCAAGGAAATCTACATGTTGTAATGTAACTATGTAGAAATGATTTACTTTTTCTCAATATCCTCTCATTCACTAGATCATGTCAATAATGGTTATTCAAGGTGTTATTCACATGAAAAACACAAAAGTGTGAGAAATAATAGAGAACTAAAGATATTGGGCTTATTATGTAGGAATCTTTGTAATTCCAAAAAAACTTTGCAAGAGACTTCTAGTATCGAACTAAATGCAACAATTTAATGAAAGGAAGTTTAAAAATGAGAAAGGAAGTTGTTCATAATGCATATACATTATAATAACAACTTATCAAATGAAAAACATCAATTTCTAATTTCTTACAACAAATGACAAAGTGCACCATTCACGAAACTTATTGTAGCAACAAAGAATACATGAAAAATATAAAAATAAGCATGAAAATAATATTTAAAAAATTACAATAAAGGTCTCAAAATCTCCTTTGTCTAGGCCCTCCATAAAGTCCTTAGTGACAATAGTAGTTGGTTCATAATGAAAATTGTCTTTCCATGCATTCAAAATCATAATTACATAAGACTAAGATAAAATATTTATAGAGTTGTAATATTAACATAATGTTCTTTTTCTCTGAAAATTTTCCTCACAAAAAACCTCAAGTTGTCCTTTTATACAAAGTACTGAGGGAATGTCCTCCTAGATATTACAATCTTTTTCACGTAAAAATATCCAGAATTATGTGTAGCTTATCTCCTTTTGGATTTCTAACCAACTGTTTCTACTTCCTCATTGTCGACAACTCCTAGATTTGAGTAGTCTTAGAGGTTTTTCACTGGCATATGATGGGACAAGGCCCCTATATTTATGTTAGACTGCTAGTAAACTACTATAGGAGAACTATTTTCTCTTAATAACTTGTCCAAATCAATGAGATAATGCTACCAAAAGTCATGCAAATCATTAGTATGAATAAATCACTTAAGCATTCAGTCAACATAAGGAATAAAATATAAATCATCAATATGGATAGTAAAAAAGGCCAAAATGCATGTTTTTCAAGGTGGTATATGTTATAGACTTACCTTTAAACATATAATTGAAGCTCCCTTCATAACCCCCCTAATTAAATGTTTTTCCATTCTTATGAAATTGTACCTTTTCTATTATTATTAATCCTCAAGCTATTGGTCTTTCATATCCTTGACAACATATATGGAATCTCATGTTATGTAACTTGGTAGCTCTTTTGGGTGATAAAAATATGTTGTATTTTTTATCTTCTACTCATTAGATTCTTGATGTTGGCTACTCGGTTCTGTTATTATTAACAATAGTGGTGATCCAAACTAATTCAGGAACACAATAAACTTTACAGAAGTACATATAATGCAGAGATACAGTACAAATAATAGTCCATTTTATTAATATCACATAATTGAAATATGCTTACACACAGAATGAAAATAAACTAGCTAGGGTGTCAGTAGCCTATCTCTAAGAAGAGATGTGGCGGCTAGAGGCCTCTCGATTGTGTTACGATGAGGTTCAAAGACCTATTTGATATTGAGAAACAATGGAAAAGCCTAAACATCAAAAAACCTAACCCTAGGAGATGAAACACCAAACTATGGGCCCCATTGGGGTAAGTTGGTACGTCAATTTGTCGGGGTCGTAACTTTGACATATGTTCTATGCCTGACGCACATGATACCTTGTTAGAAAGATCTATGTGATGAATACAACTGCTGATAGAAAATTTCGAGTCAAATACTCACTGTTGAGTGAAAGACTCGCATTTTTCAAAAGTTGTTTTCCAAAAAAACGTTGTTTAGGGCCTAAAAATGGCTCCAGAGGTTTAGGATCTGAAAAAATGACAAAAATAGTAAATTGTTCTATAATTAAGGAAACTGAAAAACTGAAATAAATAATGGTGTTGTTCCAAGTGGAATAGGTTGGTGGCCACCAATATCCACCTGTATCATTCCTCCCCCCTTAGGAAGCAATGGTCCTCCATGATATGAAGAACCTTCTGCTGAACTTGGTCTTTTGTGAGACACTTTCCCTGGTGAAGGTGTTGGCATGCTTTGACAACTAGATATAGATGGTGTTGAACCTCAAGATTACCTTCTCCTTTATAGTTTTATCTTCTCATTTCACCACTTTTCCATAAGTTCATAAACCCTAATTAATGAAGAATGCCAAGGTTTTTTCTGAAGGTTACATTTAAATTATTGTCATTTTATACTTTCATGATTTTTCTATTTTGATAAGTTTCTGCAAATTACCTCCAGAATGCACCCTATTCTGCAGCTAACTGTGCGTTCCGCAGCTACTCTTATGGTTTACTAAGTTCTAGGTGTTAGTTGAGGAAATAAGCTACATGGGTGCTTCTAGAATCCTTCTCACATGGACTCTATCCTAGTCATTTGATCCGGATCGACATAAGGAGGTGCCTAAACCTACGGTCAAATTTACAAGTCAATGAATGTTACCTACAGCAATAGAACTCCTGATTTTCTCTTCGAGGAAAATCATGAGTCCAATAGTCCTATTTTGATTATAATTCAAGTCATACACCTGTAGCTAACTTAGCTCACAATTAGTTATGTAATTCCTCTTTAAATAATGGTTCTATAGAACCGAGGGGGAGAGGAAGTTAAGCTCAGTTTTAGTACAATTCATATTTGCAAGTGAATACTCTATTTTTCCAGACTCTATTTCAATAAAAAAGTTCAGTTATCAAATGCTAGTTTGACTGCACTTTTGACAAGCTAGGAGTCAACAAACTTAGTAGCAGAAGGCCCTTTCTTCTAAAGGGGGTTTTTATATTCTTTCTATTTAGATTTCTTTATTTTTGTTTAGCAATTTTTGTCATGCTTCATTTCTAGTCTTTTTTAAATAGTTTCATGATAGATTGTAGTTGTGTAGACTTGTTCTTCCAAAACGTATCAAGAATATATAAATTTTGTTTTCAATATTGGAATAAGGATTGAAGAGCTAGAAACCATGGTTGTTTAGCTTTACTATCCTTGCCTTTTCATTTTCATAAAATAGAATTTCCAATTACTATGTCAAATTGATATTCATGAAAGCCATTTTCAATATACAAAATTTATATTAATGGTTAAATGTTTCACATGAGCAGTAGTTGAATTTCCCTTGTTTCTTGTCATTTTCTTTCTAATAATAAGAGGCATAATTGATTTCTCCAAAGGTACTTCAAGAAGTTAAAAGCTTCACATTTGAGTATTTCTGATAAGTCAATTATACATTTGGTTGATCTTAGTTAGACTTTGCATGTTTTTACTTTCAAGACCCTCATTTGATTGCAAACAACAATCTTTATAAAAACCACCCTACAAGGAACTAATCTAAACATGTTAAGAAAGGATGGTGGAATGATTAAATGTAATGCAACTTCTGGGATATTTACAGAGCTCTCCTAGTGATTTAATTTAAAATAGATGTAATTAGCTTACTCAGACATTACTTCAAAGAAGGTCACTCTTTACGATTGAATAATTGGAGTAGCTAGACACATCTTAGATACTTTCATTTGCATTCCTTGTTTTCTGTTACAGAGCCTTAGCATACTAAAGTAAAAGCAGTTACAAAACTCAATATTAATAGGTCACACCTAACAATTGGATGAGAGATAACTGAGGGTACAATACTCGATTCATTTCCTGCTTTCATAGGAATAGTAATTCTCAATTCTAGTCTTTTAAAATTAGATTCATGGATTAGGATTAACAAACCAATTAGATAGATGCTTTGATTTTTAAAACTAGGTCTTAAACTAGCTCTTAGCTTTAGGTTTGATTTTATGAAAACTAGATTAGTTTTAGTATACTTCCTTTTCTTCCTCTTAAAATTAAGTTATATTAACTTAAATCTTTTCATAATTCTAGGTTAGTCATCTCAAGAACCCAAGGAACAAAAAAACCCCTAAAAACAATATAAAGCACAAACACAATGAAGTAAGAAATAGGTTGCTTAAGTACATATGGTGCACCACACTTCATCATCTTACTAGCCCTGGTTGATAATTAATGAAAGCAATTTAGGAACACTAAATTGACTAAACATTTTGGTACTATTGCTAGGGAAGTGTAACTAGGTAGCCTTATTTCTTACATCCCAAAAACAATGATATGTGTAGAGAAAGAGACTCTAGGGGCAGATTTGTAAGAGGTAGAAGCTTAATCCCTACAACACCACTCATTTCACCTAGGCCAAAAAGTAGTACACCACCATTCCAAACTCATATCCCTTATTTCACTGGTCACAAATTTCCGGAAGTGCTAAGAATTGATATTTAGTTTGAAGGATCTCCTACTTCATCGACTGAGGAAATCTTAGAGGAAGAATACCCTAGGACTCCAATAGAAGGAGTAACATTTTTTACTTCTATAGGGGAATATATCCTAGCTAAAGAGTTAGAAATCCCTGGTGAAGAGGAAGAAGAAGAACCTTTCTTCAACATACCATTAGTAGAAGAACCAGAGGAACAGTTAACCCTCCAGGTTGAATCATATAGCTCTAAAGAATCTATCATGGCAGGAAGAGGAGAAGAAGGAGGAGAGGGAGAAGGAGACTTTTTTAATGGGGAAAATGTACTATTTGGAGGAGGTAGGGTCAGAGGAGGAGATAGAGGAAGAGGTAGGGGAAATGCATAAGGATGTAGAGGTAGAGGAAATAGGACAACTGAAAGCTCTTTTGGATTTCCTATCATATATGAAGAAACAAACGCTAGCATGAAAAATATCTCACCTTCTATTCTTTTGAACTTCCATGGATTAACAGGTGAAGACCCTTAAACCTTTTTATTTGAATTTGAAGTCTTGTACAAAACTTATGATTATCTAGGAGGTGCTCAAAAACTCAAATTATTTCCTTCAACATTGAAAGGAGCATCTCTCAAATGGTTTATGAGTCTAATCACTAGATCTATTAGGACATGGAATGATATGAAGAGAGAATTTCTAGAAAGCTATCTGGACTATTGTATACATGTTAATCACAAAGAGGAGGTGTTTAAAATGATGCAGAAAGAGGATGAAAAATTGGAGGATTTACTTGAAATATTTAACTATAACATTAAGAGAGCAAAAATGGAAAATCTAGATAAAAATACTCTAAAAGCTCTTTTGTTGAAAACAATTAGAGATGAATCCTTAACATGATGGGGAAGGGAGACATATCTCAACTTCCATTAGCTGATATTGGTGAACTATGTATTAATCTCTCAAGAGGAAAATCAAAAATTCTAAAAGGACCAAGAGATCTTGCTCTTGCTAGGGTAAACAAATCAGTAGTTGGAACAGTAAGTAGGACAGAAATTGGGAAGATGCTTGATGAATTCAAAATGGATATCTTAGGGATTCTTAGAGAACATATAGACAAGCTTAAGTTACAAAACAAGCAAAACGAAGAGACTGATGCTTTGGCTATTTTCTGTCCAAAATATAGAAATAAGCATGCTTTGAGAGAATGTCCTCTTGAAGAAAAATTTGTAGAAACTTGTGGGATTTGTTCTGAAAGTCATGAGACTAAGAATTTTCCTTCAGTTCCTAGTCTTAAGGTTGTTTTCCAAGAAGAAACAACATCAAATCATACATAATCTCTTTGTTTTGTCTCTAGAAGACCATGGCAGGGGCCACAAGTTCAAGGGTTTAACAACCAAATGAATACTCAGCCCCCACCAAATTGGAATTCTTGGCAGTGACCTTGGCCCCAATCTCAATTTCAATCTCAACCATTGGCTCAAGGTATGAAAAATCCATATGGAAGATTCTCTCAGTACTATGAATATCCTCCATTATATCCAAATTATCCTCCCAAAAAAATCCTCAAAAAAATCAACAACCTCCAATCCAAAACCCAAATCCACAACTCTCACTACAATTTCCCCAGAGACCTAATTAGCTACCTGCCCAACAATTACCAAACCCCAACAATAAAAATCCTCATAATACCTATATGATATAAGGTCAAAAATTTCCAACCTATATGATTACTCCTCTAGATCTTAATGATGTCCAACCAAGATCTAGAAAAATATTAGAAAAGATGAAGCCTTCTGTATTATTCAAGAATAAAAAAATTCTCAGGAGGGTTCTATACAAACCATAAAAGTTTTGAGGGAGAAGTAGCTCTTCAAAACCAAAAACCTGGAGATAAAAAGAAAATAAAAAGAATCAACTCTTGTTATAGAGCAACCATCACTATCTACTTCTACACCTCCTTTCCCTGAAAGGCTACAAATTGATAAATGAGTAGAAAAGCATATTATGTTGCCTAACCATGATTTCCTAGATGAATTGAGAAATATTTGCATCAAAATACCTTTGTTACAAGCCATCAAGGAAATTCCAATTTTAGAAAAACAATAAAGGAGTTGAGTATGAAGAAACCAGGAAGAAAAATAAAAGAAATAAAAAAAATCCAGCTTGTTGGAAAAATAGCAGGGAAAAATTGCAATTTAAAAATATTTAGATCTCAAAGGTCCAGTAGTAAAAACACATATCAATGGGATTGAAATTCCAAATAGATTGATTGATTTAGGAGAAGCAATAAACATCATGAGTAAACAAACCATGTAACAACTCAAGCTTCCTAATCTTCTTTATACACCTACATTACTGTAATTAATAGTAGATAGACTGTGAATCAAACTAGATGGTCCGTTACTTAGATATTTCAAGTATCTATAGATTCTGGAGGTCTGTTTATTTTAATACATTAACCCCTAAGAACAACCTAGGAGGACACCAACTTATTCTAGAAGACCTTGCTGTATACAGTTTTGATGCTTTCATTAGTCAAATCCGTGATATGTATATTTCCGATGGTAATTCAACTAAGAACACCATGTATCCTCCGGCAAGAACAATCACGTAAATAGATGATAAGGAATGGATTTATGATGAAGAAGACATACAACCCGTCTTCACTATTTGAAACATTAGTGAAGATAGCTAAATCTTAAATACAATAGAAAATTATGAATCATCTCCAAAATATGAACATGATCAATTTTAAGAAAGATCTAATATTGAATACTTTTCATCTGTGCAGATGTCTATTTACTCTTTGGAATAATTGGAAGCCTCTATAGTTGAAATCTTTCCCGGGAAAACCTTGAATATAAACAAAAACTTCGAAAAATCACAACAAGAGAAGTTAATCAAAACATTGCAACAACATTCATCTTTATAGGCATGGGAATACAATAACATGAAAGGAGTTAGTCCTAAGAATTGTATACTCCACATCTACATCGGGAGGAAAATTAAAAAACCTATTAGACAACCTCAAAGAAGGATGAATCCAAATCTTAGGGAAATCATGAAAGAATAATTACAAAAGTTGTTAAATGTAAACTTCATCTATCCAATTTCGCATACGCTGGTTTCTCCTTTGGTGATTGTACCCATGAAAATGGTAAATGGAGGGTATGCATTGATTATCGAGAATTGAATAAAGCTACTCTTAAAGATAAGTTTCCTTTACCTTTTATAGATCAAGTGTTAGATACATTAGCAGGCAAGAAGTATTTCTCATTCTTGGATTGATTTAGTGGTTATATTCAAATTGTGCTGCACTTAAGATCGTGATAAAAACACATTCGCTTGTCCTCGGAGAGCTTATGCCTATCGAGTACTTCCTTGGATTAGTTAATGCACCCGCAACATTCCAAAGGGGAGTACTAGGAATTTTTTATGATCTAATACATGATTGTGTAGAAGTATATATGGATGAATTTAGCGCTTATGGTAATACATTTGAGGGAGGCTTTAGAAAATCCTTGGAAAAGTTCTTAAAAGATGTAAGGAAACAAACCTTTCATTAATCTCTTCGTGAGAAATGTTTCATGATGTTTATCAAGGGAATGTTTTAGGACATCATATATCGTGATGGAATTAAAGTTGATAAGTATAAAGTGGAGGTCATCTCCAAGTTATTAGTTCCAAGTTGTCAAAAGGATGTTAGAAGTTTTCTATTCAATGGTTGTTACGTAATATTTATAGAAAATTTCACCAAAATAGCATCCCCACTCTTCAAACTACTTACCAAAGATTGTGAATTCAAAAGGAATCCTAACCGCCAGCTAGCATTTGCATCCTTAAAAGAAAAAAAATTTCAAGAACCCATCTTAAGAGGGCTTAAGTGGAAAACTACCTTTTCATATTTCAATAGATGCTTTGTGACACAACTCTAGGATCTATGTTAGGACAAAAGACCTGATCACATATGCCATATATTACACAAGTAAGAATTTAACTCCCCAAAGTTGAATTATACTCGTAAGTGAAAAGGAATTTTCTACTGTTGTTCATGCTATCAATAAGTTCGTACATTACATAACAAAGATATGAATCCTTTTGTCCATACGTATCACTCGCAATTAGGTATTTAATGAATGAATCTCGTTACTAATGGTAGAGTTACAAGATGGTTATTGCTCTTGTAATAATTTAACATTATTCTAGATAGGCCTCGGAAAACAAGACAAACTTGCTGGGATTTCCCCCGTCTAGAACTATAAAATATTAAAGATAATACTCAAAGTTGATAAATTTGATGAATGTCTTGTTGCAATAACTACTTGAACCCTTCGTTTGCAGATTTCCAATTAATTAGTTACAAGATGGAAATTACCTTCACATATGAATTCTAGAGAAAAGAGAAGAATCATTCAAATAAATGCAACACTGGGATTATTAATGAATTGTATAAGACATGTCAAGATCTCATTATCGAAGATGTACTGAGTGGATGAAATGCCTAAAATTCTTAAGGCATGTCATGATGAACCTGTAGGATGACTATCGACAAGAGGACAACCTATAAAATCCTTCATTTAGGATATTATTGGCCATCCATCTTCAAATATGTCAGAGAATATATCAAAAGGTGACAAGCTTGCCAAAGGGTAGGAAAACTCCGCTCCTTCAAATGAAATGCCTTTTACAACCCCAAGTACTCATCAAGCTTTTGAAAAATGAGCCTTGATTTTGTTGGACCTATTAATCCTCCCTCTAAAAAAAATGAAGTATATTTTGGTATGCATTGATTATGTCACTAAATGGGTAGAGGCTAAAGCATTGTCTTTTGCTAGTGAATGATTTGTATTTAGTTTTTCTTTTAGGATATTTTCTCTCGTTTTGGTGTTCCAAGAGAAATTGCAACAGATGAAGGCGCTCAATTTACATCAAAGATGGTGAAAAGGATATAGAATATTACAATATCAAGCACATACAAGCCTACCCTCTCTACCATCCACAAGCAAATGGTCAAGTTGAATCTACCAATAACGTGATTGGAATGGATTCTCACTAAGATTGTTCATCTACAAAGAAGAGATTGGGTGAGAAAGGCTTCCTCAAGCCTTATGGGCCTACAAAACTACATGGAGGAACACAATAGGAAATACTCCTTATGAACTTGTTTATGGAAGCAAGTCCTATTTCCTATAGAATTTCAGATCAAACCTTCAAGATGGCAATCCAATTGGGACTTGATTTAATGTATACGAAGCATAGACCGGAGGAACTCAATAAATTAGATGAAATAAAACATGATGCAGCCTAGAGAATTAGTATAGTCTAGCAACAGAGGACTAAATGGCATGACAAGTACATAAAAGATAAAAAGTTTCAAGAAGGAGATTGCACTCTTGTTTGACTCAAAATTCAAGAATTTTCAAGGAAATTTTAGACTCATTAGCTTGGGCCATATGAGATTGAAAAAGTCTTAGATAACGGAAAGCAATAAAGACGTAACAATAGATGAAGAAAAAGACATCTCTTCGTGAATGGTCATAGGTTGAAAGTATATCATAAACCACTTTCAAAAGAATAGTTTGTCAAGAAATTGCAAGATAATGTTGATATGAGTTAGTGAAGAAGAATCCTTCTTCTTCACTAACTTAGCTTTTAATTTTCCTACATAAGATAATATATATATATATATATATATATATATATATATATATAGTCAATTGTATAAGTATACAAACTAATCAATGATTGGCATACTTATACGTAAAATACAGGGTGAAAATCGATCTCTTTTGACACCCTATATTTTGCATTTTCCCGTTCCGTAATAAAGTAGTAAAAAATTACATTAATATTTGTAGTCCATAATCCGCAAACTCCGCCATTCTATTTCACTTCACTATCATTCCACTCATTTCACTTTCATTTCATTTTTCACATCCATACCATCTAATTCCACTCTCACTCCACATTTTCACTCATGTTTCATACTTGAAAAAAATAAAATTACATTCCCCGTATTCTTCATCATATTTTGCACTCGAGCATATTTTGAAAACCGAGTCTATTCTCCAACAATTTGATTTTGCAACCATTTCAAATAATCGACATGATAATTGCAAAAAGGGCCTACATAGTTTTGAAGCTCATCATGCTACAAAAAGAAGCTAAGGAGCAACATCGAAAGCAACAACGACAACAAGGTCAAAATCCGAGGTAAAGTGTAGAAATTTATTTTAATAGAAAAATTAAAACATGAAATGTGTATAAGGTGTACATTCATATGTTCCTTGATAACATATCATTCGAATTAATTAATCCTCATCATGATATATCTCTAACATATCCCTCAAATAACGTCTCACAATGGTCCATCATTAAAATTCCCGATTAATGACTAATTTTCATAATCATAACGTAACCTCGTTTGTCCACGTCTCCTCAAGACTATATCATTTACTTATTTCCCTACATCTCACCATAATCCCTCCATCGATTCATATATCATTTCTCTCATCTCCACGGATTCGTAGCTCATTCATCCCTATCGAGTCTTCAACCATTTCATTTCTCGCCGTAGTCTAAAAAGAATGGCCTCCGAATGTACAAAAGAGAATCCAATTTATAGAGACCACTATGCATCATCATGGCTTAGTGAAAATACTAATTAAGTTTCACTTAAGAAACATAGGAGATGATTGGGAGGATTTCCTTGTTAGGAATCATTTTCAAGAACAACCAGAATCACCACCCAAGGAAGAAAATGTCAGGAGAAGTAAAAGAAAAATAAGTGATATAATTGTGGAAGATAGACGTGAAACTTCACCACAGAGGGATAATGAAAAATTAATTTATGAGGATCTTACAGAAATTAGAAAACAAATTAAGGCCAGAGGAAAGAAAAATAAAGAGGGTGAGGTTATAAATGAAGGAAATAACAGTCCTCCAAAATTAATAAGGATCTCTAGACTCCGAAGCACTATGAAGAAGACATTGGTTAAAGAGACCGAGCCCATAAATATAGAAGAAGAAAATCCAGTCCCATCACCTGTTGATAATTCTCTTGAGTACAGTCCTCAAAACTCTCCTGTTAATCATTTGAAGAAGGCCCCAACAGAAGATCTCCTGATATAGATCCAGTTTATCAACATATATATGATTATGTGGAGTCATTAGAAAGAAATGCCTCAATGAACCAAGAAACACCCGTCAATCCACAAGAACCTCTGATTCAATCTCTTAAGCAAGATAATTATGAATTAGAGACATTGAACAGGCACATTAAGAATGAAAATGAGATTTTGAAAGATCAGATCAAGTTGAACAAGGAAAATCATGATAATACTACTATGCAACTAGGGCTATTGCATAAGGAACATAAGAAATTGAAGAAAAAGAACAAGAAGTTGAACAGAGTAATCATAAACCTCAAATTCGAAATTCTCAGGAAGAGGCCAAGAATGACATTAACTTCAAAGGGAAACAAAAGGATAAGGTTGGATGTCCTAGCTGAAGTATTTGAGCACATGCATTAAGGGGAAAGAACTTATAATTTTGGTAAATTGCATGAGGACATGCAATTATTTTGTAGTGGGGGTATGTTGAACCTCAAGATTACCTTCTCCTTTACAGTTTTCTCTTCTCATTTCACCACTTTTCCATAAGTTCATAAACCCTAATCAATGAATAATGCTAAGGTTTTGTCTCAAGGTTACATTTAAATGATTGCCATTTTATACTTTCGTGATTTTTCTATTTTGATAAGTTTTTGCAAATTAGCTCCAGAATGCAACCTATTCTGTAGCTAACTATGCGTTCCGCAGCTACTCTTATGGTTTACTAGGTTCTAGGTGTCAGTTGAGGAATCAAGCCACATGGGTGTTTCTAGAATCATTCCTACATGGATTCTATCCTACTCATTTGATCTAGATCGACATAAGGAGGTGCCTAAACCTACGGTCAAAGTTACAAGTCAAAGAACGTTACCTATAGTAATAGGACTCCTGATTTGCTCTTCGAGGAAAATCATGAGTCCAATAGTCCTATTTTGATTGTAATTCAAGTTAGACACCTGTAGCTAACTTATCTCGCAATTAGTTATGTAATTCCTCTTTAAATAGTGATTCCACATAACTGAGGGATAGTTAAGTTCAGTTTTATTATATTTCATATTTGCAACTGAATACTCTATTTTTCTAGACTCTGTTTCAATAAAGAAGTTCAGTTATCAAATGTTGTTTTGATTGCACTTTTGACAAGCTAGGAGTCAACCAACTTAGTAGCAAAGGTCCCCTGCTTCTAAAGGAGGTTTTTATATTCTTTCTAGTTATATTTAATTCATTTTGTTTAGCAATTTCTGTTATGCTTCATTTCCAGTATTTTTCAAATAGTTTCATGATAAATTGCAGTTGTGCAGACTTGTTCTTCCAAAACATTTCAAGAAGATAGAAATTCTATTTTCAATATTGGAATAAGGACTGAAGTGCTAGAAACCATGGTTGTTTAGCTTTACTGTTATTGCCTTTTCATTTTCATAAAATAGAATTGCCAATTGTTGTGTCAAATTGATATTCATGAAAGCCATTTTCAATATATAGAATTTATATTAATTGTTAAATGTTTCACATGTGCAGTAGTTGAATATCTCTTGTTTCTTGTCATTTTCTTGCTAATAATCAGAGGCATAATTGATTTCTCCAAAGATAATTCAAGAGGTTAAAAGCTTCACATTTGAGTAGTAATGATAAGTCAATTATACGTTTGGTTGATCTTATTTAGACTTTGCATGTTTTTACTTTCAAGACCCTCATTTGACTGCAAACAACAATATTTCTAAAAACCATTCTACAAAGAACTAATCTGAACATGTTAAGAAAGTATGGTTGAATGATTAAATGTAATGCAACTTCTGGGTTATTTACAGAGCTTTCCTAGTACTTTAATTTAAAATAGATGTAATTAGCTTACTCAGACATTACTTCAAAGAAGGTCACTCTTTACAATTGAATAATTGGAGTAGCTAGACACATCTTAGATACTTTCATTTTCATTCCTTGTTTTCTGTTCTAGAGCCTTAGCATGCTAAAGTACTAGTAGTTACTAAATTCCATCTCCATAGGTCGCACCTAACAATTGGATGAGAGATATCTGAGGGAACAATAGTTGATTCATTTCCTGCTTTCATAGGAATAGTAATTCTCAATTCTAGTCTTTTAAAAGTAGATCCATGGATTAGGATTAACAAACCAATTAGATAGATGCTTTTAGTTTTAAAACTAGGTCTTAAACTAGCTCTTAGCTTTAGGTTTGATTTTATGAAAACTAGATTAGTTTTAGTATACTTACTTTTCTTCCTTCTAAAGTTAAATTGGATTAACTTGAATATTTTCATAATTCTAGGTTAGTCATCTCAAGAACTCGGGAACAAAAAAAACCTTAAAAAAAATATAAAACAGAAACACAACAAAGTAATAAATAGGTTTCTTAAGCACATATGGTGCACCACACTAGGTCGCACCTAACAATTGGATGAGAGATATCTGAGGGAACAATAGTTGATTCATTTCCTGCTTTCATAGGAATAGTAATTCTCAATTCTAGTCTTTTAAAAGTAGATCCATGGATTAGGATTAACAAACCAATTAGATAGATGCTTTTAGTTTTAAAACTAGGTCTTAAACTAGCTCTTAGCTTTAGGTTTGATTTTATGAAAACTAGATTAGTTTTAGTATACTTACTTTTCTTCCTTCTAAAGTTAAATTGGATTAACTTGAATATTTTCATAATTCTAGGTTAGTCATCTCAAGAACTCGGGAACAAAAAAAACCTTAAAAAAAATATAAAACAGAAACACAACAAAGTAATAAATAGGTTTCTTAAGCACATATGGTGCACCACACTTCATAACATTACTAGCCCTAGTTGATAATTAATGAAAGAAATTTAGAAACACTAAATTGACTAAACAGATGGATCCTATGGTGGAGGGTGTTATTGATCTGTATGTACATGATCTGATTAGTTGTTTATTATTCCATGTAGGTTGGGTTTAACTCTATTGGTGTGAGTTGTTTTTCCATGTCGGAGGTGTCGAGTAGAGGTGGAAAGTAGGGACGAAGGCGGTTCACATTGAACATTAGGTGTAGACGAAGGAATGGTGGAATAGTGAGCTTGCAGGAAATGTCCCCTATAGCATTGGTGATAGTGTATGGCCCATATCGGAGGGAGCGAAGCTTACGATGGTGTCCAACGAGGCGGTCCTTCTCCAAATGTAACAACACTTTGTTGCCCACCTGGAAGTTGTGTGGCACCCGATGCTGATCATCTTGTTGCTTCTACTTAGAATTGGCTTTATCCAATATGTCATGAAACTATTGGAAGATGTGCTATTCCGATGATTCCGACGCCTTTTGATATATTATAAAGTTAGGGGAAAAACTTAAATTTAGGAAAATAGTTCATTTAATATTACATATACTATATATCGTCGTTATTCCAACGATTCCAACTATTTTTCATATATTATAAAGTTGGGGGCGAGACTTAACTTTAGGGAAATGGCTGATTCAATATTATATATATTAAATATCCTCGCTATTCCGACAATGTCGCTATTATGACACTTTTTCGATAGTGTCGTTATTTCTATGTTTTTTAGGTAGTGTTGCTATTCGGACACTTTTTGGGTAGTGTTGCAAGAGCGACATTTTTTGGTGGGATTAAAAAAATTGGGAATAAATTAGGAAATTTCTGAAAATATGTCAAAATATCAGAACTAAAGTGTCGAAAAATTGACCATATGTACTAGTGCCTATTATTTTTGTGACCAACTGCGATATTGACAGTGTGTGGCCTAGCAAATGGACTTCGATGAAGGGTGGGTTTGTGGATGACCCATAACCATGAAAAACAAATATTTGAGGATAGAGATACCTTCTAATGCTTGTGACCAACTATGGTGATATAGTGTGTGGCCTACCAAATGGACTTCGATGAAGTGTGGGTTTTTTGATGACCTAAAACAATGAAAAAAAAAGATTTAAGGATAGAGGTACCCTGTAATTCTTGTGAAAAACTGTGATACTAACAGTGTGTGGCCTAGAAAATGTACTTCAATGAGAAGGATTTTGTGTGTTAACCCATAACCATGATGTTGATTATTGATGAAGTAGCAGGTGCCTAAATAGCCTGGGGCGTGAGGGAACATCTCCAAAGAACCCAAGTTGAACGCTTCTATTTTGAAACTAATGAATGTGAAGTAGGTTCCTACTAAGGTGAGGTGAGGGCCCACGTCTCAAATGGGAACCTTTTATGAATGTTTCTCTAGATTTAGAATGGGCATATATCGGTCAATATAACTCGAAATCTGTATTATAACCTATTTTGGGAAATAGAATAATAATTTTCATCTTCCCATTGATTTGAAATCACTATATGGAGAATATTGAAACTCAGATTCGTGTTGCAACTATCCTACTGTCATGAAATTTTGAAAAAAAGAAAGTTGATTTTAAATCATCCATATCTCCCTCATCCGAACTCTGATTCAACCCATAGTTTTTTTCAATTTGGGTTATTTTTCAAGAGGATCACAAATATGGAATCAATTTTTTGAAATCATGCACATAATATAAAGAAATTTAAAGGAGATCCATCATCCAAAAATTTCCATAAAAAAAAAATTATGCAAAACAACTGATGTTAAATCAATGATATCTCTCTCATCTACACTTTGATTCGGCCGATTTGTTTTTTGAATTTGGGTATTTTTTCAAAAGGAATATAGATCTATTAATTTTTTTGAAATTTTTGAACCAAAATTTTTCATCTGATCTGCAAAATCGCCACCCAAAACAAATCTTGTAAATAAATGAAAAAAAAAACATAAATTCTTCCTGCTTAGCCCAAGAAAGTGCTCTGTGGAGGTCATGGCACTTGCATGAAGTTTTATAAATATGGATGAAAAGTGTTTAAAATAAAATATGCTTCAAACCCTCATTCTCATGGATTTATAACCTAAATCTCATACCATTTATCTGGATCTTGGGGGCATGCCCCCAAGATCTAAAAAAATTACATGGATCTATCAAGATCTGCAAAATTAGAAAAGGAGAGAACGCATAGTAAATAAAACCACAAAGAATTTTTTTTATTGAAAGAAAGAATAACTATAGAAGCTACATTGTGGAGGACAATACGTCCTTTTACAATATGTGACTTGTTACCTATATAATTTTTGTAGTTACAATACCAGGGGTAAATTCCATGGGTGGATAAATACCATGGGTGAATGAATACTATGGGTGAATAAATACCATGGGAAGATGTCACTTGCAATACCATGGGTCGATAAATACCATGGGTAGATACATATCATAGGTGAATGAATATCATGGACATATTTCACTTACAATACCATGGGTGGATTCCATTTACAATACCATGGGTGAATGAATACCATGGATAGATGTCACTTACAATACCATGGGTAGATAAATACGATGGGTGTAGGTCATTTTCCATTTGGATCATTGATTGTCCAATCTCATGTTATGGTTGGATGATGATGATGCATTAATACATATTTATATCTCTATGACATGGGATATCAATAAATTGCAGATAGGGACCTTATGGATGAATATTTGGGTTTCCTATGGTGTGATAATTCTTCTTGATATACTTAATGGATGATAGATGCATATGATTCCATAATGATACAAGACAATGTTATTAATGCTAATATTGGAACTACAAGGCTTCTTGAAGATTTTCATGTTGCTATTGTCAAATTCTTATTGTGAAAACCCTATATGGTGTATGATGGTTATTGATGACTATCATGGTATTGCTACCTCACTATTGAGGTCTTTGGTTTTGGTTATAAATGTCATATATGTCTCTTGATGTAAAGGTCATGTAAAACCATGTTATAAATCATTGAAAAATTCAATCATGTATGGAATATTGGTGTCAAGTCATGTAATACCATTATTTTGGGCACTCGATGTAATTTTTATTCAAATATGTAACCCCACTGTGTTGGGTGATTGATGTAAACATGAGTCATTAGTGATATGAGAGGTAATAATTGGTTGAGTCATAGAGTCATGTAATTCATTGAATATCCTATATAATATTCCACATATGCTCAAGGGAAGCATGGTCAGTGTTTATATTTACCAGATCATCCCTACAATGCTCATCTCTAGAAAGGGAGAAACAAGTCTTCTTTCAACATTGGTCAACCATTTTCCCTTGATGTCAAAGGGAGAGAGAAGATTGGTATTTTAAGAAATATTTCTGACTTGGGACAGAAGTTTGGTATGTTTACAAATGTTTTTGTAGGTATCGCTAGGTGGTGGTATCCAAAAACCGAAGTATTTGCCATCAAGTCCAAAGGGGGAGATTGTTGGCATTATGACTAACTTGCTAACCTTGATGGAAACCTACTTCCTAAACATGTCAACATGATGGTAGCATGATGAGAATACATGCCAGTACAAATGTGACAGAGAGAATGGAGAACGGAATATCAATTCAGAGATATTGAAATGATAGGTGAATTTTAGGAAAGTGTAGGTGAGTCCTATGAACAAAGAGCGCATAGATATGTGGGTATGGTCAAGAAAAGTGGCATACAATTTCTGCACCATCCTATTCAAAATACTAGGGATCTATACCATGGTATTGGCCCATAATAATGAGCATGGAAATCGATATTTTATCCCTTTAAAGAATACCATCGGCATTACTAAGGGATTGGTCTAAGGTATTGGCTAAGGCCTAAGCTATATAAGAAGAAGGAGATCAAGTTTAGCGTGTGCATATGATGTATTATTCATGAGGGATTTGAACTGAAATAATTGTGCACTAGGGAGCATGTAGATGGATCGGATATAATATATCTGAAATGACTACAAATTGAATAATTTTTTTATGGTTTGATAGATCTATGATGATGATATTATGATGTGTGTATGTAATAGTGTGTATGTCGATATTTGGGTTTGACGTATGTTGTGTTGTGCAACAAAGGAATCATTCAATGATTACATATCTATACATGGGGTTGTCACTAAGAGGTCATGTACATACGTGGAATTGCTTATGGGTAGTCACATATATATTCTGCAGTATGGAAATATATGTATGCAGGTATCCAGTATGAAAATTGCGTACATACATCGAAGTGATTTATAAGAGTCCCGTAAATTTTCAAGAGTTTTGAAGTATGAATTGTTAACTATGTTTGATAAGTTATGTTATGTTTTTTATTGTCTATCGATGATGTCTATCTCATCATAAAATGTGTTTGACAATACTCGTTGGGTTGAAATTATTGTAAAATGAAATGTTGAATAAGTGATGATGCTACTATGTGATGATTCGTGTTTGGTTTAGAGATCTGCAATGGATCTAGTATCTATTTTAGTGATTTTTTTAGTGGTACATTAATGAAGATTCAATTACCAGTGTTTTGAGATCTGTACACAGGTATTATTCATGGAAATCACATACATACGAGGGTATAGGTCAGAACAATAGATTATATATTCTAACATATGATTGGTCATGGTTTGCAGTGAAAAGATCTAGTTTCTGTGACGAAAAATATGTGGTCGTGTATTATGATGAATGGGTATACAATGATATGAGTTTCTTTGGTTGTTTGAGAATGATTTTATTCAATGGTTGATTTGGTATCTGTAGAGTCCCATAATTGTTTTGTTTTGACACTCTTTCTGCATCCAAATTTTACTTTTTTCCCATCACTGTCAACCTAATAATGCAGTAATCACATGATTTTGACAAGGAAAAACACTTGTGTCTCTTGTTTTTCATACTTGTCAATATGCCCTATTTTTTTGCTAAATATTAAATTTAGCGACAGAATTGACACAATTCCACAGCTACTCCATAGATTCGCGGCTACCTTAATTGATAATAGGGTTTTGGTGCACCAACTCAGAGAAGGAGTACATGGGTAGATACAAGATGATCCCCTCATGTATTCCCTCCTATTTATATGTGCATATTCATCAAGGAGGTCATGCAGTTATACGGTCAAAGGGAGTAGTCAACACGTAGCAGCATTGAGGAACAGAGTCCGGGAATGTCATGATTGTGTCGTTTTTCTTTCCTAATAGAAAATTGATAGATAATGATATCTTGTTTGATTTTTTAAATTGTATAAGTCTTCTAATAAAAATCTACAGTCTTAGAGCTCACATATTATTTAACGTGCTCTATAAAACCATAAAAAATCTGTGTATTTGGGGCGTGTCATGTTTTATTTCCTGAACATTTTGTTTGAAGACTTTTATGTTAATTTGAAGTTCCTCTTTCATACATTTGATGCATTGAAAGTGTTAAGAAAATTTGTGTTGTGGAGGGCTCCTCCCAACACATCAGGTCATTTTATTTTAGTTTTTAATTCATCTAAAAGGCATTTCTATTTCGTAGTCCAAATCTGGTGAATGATTTTATTTATGCTTCATTTTTAAGAGCATTTTAATTCGTTCAATTACTTGCTTATGCTTACTTCATAGATTCATTTATTAAATTCATTCTATCATATTTTATATATCTTAGTTCATTTCCTTCTCATTTACATTGTATATTAGAATTTGAAATAGATAAAAACTCTATTCTCATATCATTTCGATTTAATTTTTTAGTTAGCTCTCAATTTTCATAATACTAGGACTGTATCACATCTCATGCTTTCATAATTTAGAGTTAATTCACTATTTGTTGCAGCATAAAATTCCCAAAATCAACGTGACAAAAACAAAGTAATAATTAATATAATCATTTATTTTGAAAGGAGTCGTCCCACAAACTATGTTTAACAACTCAATTCAATTTAAATTAACCATATAAATAATATCTAAAATACATTATAGATTGCGATAAAAACATCACTAATCCATAGGAATTCAACACTAATTGATAAATTCTAAAATTAGTAAAACTCTTAATTCAATCCTCACTCTAACAACAAAGACTTCTAGCACATATAATGCATTTACACTTCATCAGTTTACTGATTGCGGTCGATAATCTTCTCTTGCAATTTAAGAACACTAAATTGACTTAGGTTTGTATATAGTGAAGAAGGAATGTCAAATGAGGTAGACCCTCTTTGCTCTATTTCCAAAAGACCATGGAAAAATCCTCAAAATCAAAATCAAAATTTTAATCCTCAACAATTTGCACAATCTTCATTAGGTAATTAGAATTCACCTATGCCATGGAAGCCTTGGGCTTAACCACAACCTCAATATTGAAATCAAGGGTGGAAAAATCTTTATGAAACGTATCTTCTCTACCATTTTCACCAAAACAAAAATAATTACCCATTCAACCACTTCCGAATCCAAATAATAAACTTGTTTGCAACATGGAAGGGCAGAATTCTCAAACTTATATATAAAATCCAATAGCTATAAATAATGTTCAAATAAGATCTGGTAGAGTATTAGAAAAGAAGAAAACCTCTGTTGTTATTTAGGAATCATATAATTTTTTTTGAAAAAATAGCAATAAACCCGAAGAACAAGAAATTTCTCTTCCTTGGAATGAAAGTGATCAAATAGAAAATATTCCCATAATTTATGATGATACTCCTATTATAGAAAAACCTTTAGTATCTATTACAATACCACCTTTTCCTCAAAGCTCGAAAATTGATAAAGGAGTAGAAAAACAAATCACATTTCCTAATTATGATATGATAGATGAATTGAAAAATATCTGTATAAAAATTCCTTTATTGCAAGCTATAAAAGAAATACCAATTTTTGAAAAAAAAATTAAGAAATTGAGTACTCAAAGAAAAAGAAAATACATAAAAAGAATCCAATTAGTTGGGATAATTGCAGACATCATGATGGGGAAGTCAACAAAGCAGAAAAATTTAGATCTAGGGAGCCCCATTGTGAAAATTCACATCAATGGAATTGAAATATCAAACACATAGATTGATTTGGGAGAAGCCTTAAACATAACGAGTAAACAAATTATGGATTAAATAAAACTTCTTAACCTTCAATACACACCAAGATTATTACAATTAGCAGACAGGTCAATAATTGAACCTCATGGTGTATTAGAAGATATTTTTGTATCCTTAGATTCTTGGGAATAGCGTGTAGATTTCAATATCTTAACACCCAATAATAATTTAGGAGGACATCCATTAATTTTAGGAAGACATTAGTTAGCTACAACTGATGCTTTGATCAGTTGAAGATTAGGAGACATGTTTATCTCAAATGGCAGTTCAACAAAGAAATTTACATTATATTGACTTTCAAAAACAACAATAGATATAGAGAGTCAAGAATGGATAGATGATGATAACCATATACAACCTATTTTCACTATTGAACAAACAAGTGAGGAGGACCAAATCTTAAATTCAATAGAAAATAGTGAACCCTCCTTATAGCATGAAAATAGTCAAACTTTTCAAGAACAATGTAATATTAAACATTTATCATCCAAACAAATTTCTTTACACTCTATACAAAAATTTAGAACTTTTTCAATAGAAATATTTCCAGAAAAAACATTGAATATTAATGAAAATATGGAAGAATTACAAAAAATCAACTAGTAGAGACCTTATAAAAACACCCTTCTTCTTATGCATGGGAGTATACAGATATGAAAGGAATTAATCCCAAAGATTGTATGCATCATATCTATATTGAAGAGAATGCTAGAATAGTTAGACAACCTCAAAGAAGAATGAACCCAAACTTAAAAGAAATTGTTAAGGAAGAGCTATAGAAATTATTGAATGTAAATTTTATCTACCCAATGTTAGACAGTCAATGGGTTGCACCCCTAGTAATCGTTCCCAAGGAAAATTTAAAATGGAGGGTATGCCTCGATTACAAGAAATTCAATAAAGCAACATTGAAGGACCACTTTCCACTTCCTTTCATAGATCAAGTATTAGACACATTAGCATAGAAAATGTATTTTTCATCCTTGGATGATTTCAGTGGGTATAATCAAATTCAGGTAGCACCTGAATATCAAGACAAAACCACATTTACGTTTTGATGGGGAACTTATGCTCACAAATAGATCACAAATCAGTACACAAGTATATCATGTGGTTAAAACCCTCGAAGAGGGGAAGAGTCCACGACCTGAGCCAACACAACCATTTCAGGAAATTTATTAATATAAAAGAAATTTTACATATGTTTCTCTCATAAATGGTTACTGGAAAAATGATCCTCCATGCTCTTTAAATGGAGATTATGGACCAATCGAGTGTTAAGCCACAAATAAAGTGTCATTAATATCGAGGAGAGAGTGAACCTTCATATCACTACAAATAGTGACCACCGGATTATAAGTTACAAATGTACATAGTAAAGAAACACATTTTACCCTACTCTACACTAGACCAAGTTATACTTAAATATTTCCTATGTATTAGAATTTCCTAACATCCCCCCTTAAGAACAACTTGGGATAGGATTGAAGGATTTACAAAGGTGACACAAAAGGAGCCTATTTACTATGTGTCGAAATATCCTAACATCCCCCCTTAAGAACAATTTGGGATAGGATTGAAGGATTTATAAAGGTGACATAATAAGAGAAGGAAGGAGGTATTAGAGCCTATCCCCCCTTAATGATAACTTTCCTAAACTCCAAGCATGATTCAAAGTTTGGTAAACTTCGCTTCTGTGAGAGCCTTGTAAAGATATCAACAACTTGATCATTGGTTGAAAAATATTGTACTTCAAGAAGATGATCATGAATAAGCTTTTCAATGAAGTGTATATGAAGCTCAATGTGTTTCATACGCTGATGCTGAACTGGATTTTTTCATAGTTGAATGGAAATATGATTATCACACCAAAGTGCAGTTGAATGCTGCTAATGAAGACCAAACTCAGAGAATATTTTATGAAGCCACATGGCTTCCTTGCTATCTTCAACGACACCACGATACTCTTCTTCTGCTAAATAAAGAGAGATGGCACTTTGTTTCTTACAAGACCAAGTAATCGGTCATGAACCAAGAGTGAATACATATCCTACAATAGACTTTCAATCATGAGGGCCACCATCCCAATCAGAATCAGTGAAACCAATCAACAATGGAGATGCTCCTACACTTAAATGAATCCCAAACTGAATTATACCTCGAATATATCGAAATATTCTTTTAGCTGCTTTCCAGTGACTTTCATGCGGTCGGTGCATAAACCGAGCAACAAGATCAACGATAAAGGAAAGGTCAGGATGGGTATGGGTTAGATACAGAATATTACAAACAAGTTGATGGTATAAGGTAGCATCAACTTTAGCATTAGTACAAGTGACTGAAAGCTTAAATCCAAACTAAAAGGGAGAAGGGGCTAGCTTATAGTCTTCCATGTGAAAGTGGCATAGAATATCACAGTCATACTCGGAATGAGAAAGCGTAATACCTTCATTGGATTGCAAGGCTTGAAGACCAAGGAAATAATGCAAGTCACCTAAGTCTATCATTTCGAACTTCTTTTTGAGGCTAGACTTCACATGGTTTATATGGTTGGGATCACTACCAGTAATGATAATATCATAAACATAAAGAACAAGGATGGTGAAGGACTTACCCACTTTCTTGGTGTAGATAGTGTTGTCATAATGACACATAGAAAAGCCATCATCTAATATAAATCTATCCATTTTGGCATACCAAGCCCGAGGAGATTGTTTGAGACCATAGAGAGACTTCCTGAGGCAAAAAACAAGGCTAGAGTCATTTTGGATAAATCCAGGGGGTTGTTTCATGTATATTTATTCATGAAAATATCCATGTAAGAAGGTAGATTTAACATCCATCTGATGGACTTTCCATTTAAAGGAGGCAACAAGAGAAATAAAAATGCGGATAGAATTAATTTTGGAAATAGGGGAGAAGGTTTCAGTATAGTCAATGCCTTGAAATTGTGAAAATACTTTAGCAGCAAGACGAGCTTTATGTCTATCCACTTTGCCATGTGGTCCAGAATTTTTTTATAAACCCATCTGTGTTTGACAAGTTTTCTTCCTTTTGGAAGAGGGACAAGACCCTAAGTATCGTTTTCCAATAAGGAACAATATTCTTCATTCATAGCTTCATCCCAATCTAGATGGCCAAAAACTTCTTCAAAGGCGTTTGGATAAGGATTTTCTAGAACTTGAGCCAATGAGGAAGAGGCTCTTTCGAACTGAGAATGTGTACATCGTCAATCTGCAGGGTCACCTGCAAGAGAACCTGCTACATCCCGAGTAGAGTAGACCCATCTTGGGAGTTGTGGAGCTGAAGGAATATCTTCAAGAGGTGGAGGAAGATTTTCATCCTCGTTGTCATCATATGAACTAGAAGGAATTATATCAAAAATAAAAGAGATAGAGAGAGGTGGCGCATATGCCAAATCAGACTTGCAGGCCAAAGGAGGCACACCCGTTGAACTAGGCTCACAGGATGATATATTTTCATCAAATTTTGTATCTCTTCTAATGATTATATTTTTTGATTTTGGTTGAAGAATTCTATATCCTTTGACATCTTTAGAATATCCAACAAAAATGGATTTATACTCTTACGTTCTAAGGATTTATGTTTCACATGTGGAATATGGACCCAAGAATCACTTCCAAAAACACAAAAGTGACTTACATCTAGTTTGATTGAGCTCTAGGCTTCTTCTAGAGTTATATTCCTTAAAACCTTAGCAGGAGTGTGATTTACTATGTAATTTGGAAAGTTAATTGCTTCTGCCCAAAAATTGAGACTAATTCCTTTAGATTGAAGCATACAATTATCCATTTCTTTTAAGGTGCGATTATTCCTTTCGGCTACACCATTTTGTTGTGGAGTATATGGAATAGTATGTTTCAATTGAATGCCACACTTAGTGAAAAAGTTGATAAATTTCTTGTTAACATATTCTCCTCTGTTGTCTGATCTTAACTTAAGAATTTGATGTCCAGATTATTTCTCAAAAAAGGCCTTAAAGGCAAAGAACATGTTAAAAACTTCACTCTTGAGTTTTAAGAAGTATACGCAAATGCGTCTGGAAAAATCATCAATGAAAGTGAAGAAGTACTTGGAACCAGAGAAAGAAACAATAGGAAGTGAACCACATAAATCATTGTGCACAAGCTGCAAAGGGGTTGAAGCGTGCCAAGAGGCACGTTTGTCAAAACTATCCTGATGATATTTTTCGAGTACACATCTAGAGTAAACACCATCTCGGAAAGATCCCATAGGAAGACCCATCACCTTATTTTATTTACATAGATTTTGAAGAGAGCGATAGTTTAAGTGACCAAATCGCTCATGCCAAATTTTGGTCACTTCATCATTATGAGAAACAAAAACAGAGGGAAGACATGATGACCCAAAGTTGTCAAACTTATACAACCTTGTGGAATCATCAGAAATGCCAGTAGGTTAAATATATCTAGGATCTTTGAGGTCCTTGATTACAACATCATGAGGTGAGAATTATATTGTTTTCTCCTCACCTGAATGAGCTATTTGATAAACAGATAGAAGGTTGCATGACAAGGTAGGAACACATAGTACATCATCAAACTTACCATTGTCTAGATGAATAGTTCTAGATCCTACAACACTAAGAGATCTATCATCACCAACATAAATATGTTTGGTATTACAATCATTTAAAGAATAAAACTTGGCTTTCTTTTGGACCGTGTGGTAAGAAGATCCATAATCGATGAGTCAGTCATGATAATGAGAAGAAGAAGATACATTTAATGCATAATGAGATGCTTGACAACCACAAGCAGAAAGTGCCATTTTTGAAGATGAATTTGAAGAGGTCTCCAAACTGATGTGGTTCTTTTTCATTGTTGCTTCCAAGGCTTCCATCTTCTTAAAACATTTGTACTCTACATGGCCATCATGATTACAAAATTTGCAATGTCTATCCATTTTCTTCCCTTTATTTTTATTTTCCTTATCATTTTGGTGAGTTGCTTTTTTAGTTTGCAGCTCAAATTGATTAAAACCCTTGTTTGGTTTAGGACCATAATTTTTTGGATACTAATTCTTGGGATTCTTTTGATATGGTTCTTGTTGGGCTGCTAAGGCTTTCTTAGAAGCATTTCTAGTATTGATAAGACCAAGGTGTAAGATTAATTCTTGTTCTCTTATCAAAGAATCAAAAAAGGCATCGAAAGAGGGGTTCTTGTAGGATGTTCCTTCAAAAATGATGGCTTCTCTAGTGGAATCGAAGGTGGAAACAAATATAGATTATGCAGGGCCAATCTTAGCAAGAATGGAATAGATAAGGCTACCATCATCCTTTTTGACCTTACAACCTTCTAAAACAAGTCTAAGGGTCATGAATTTGGAAAAAAAATATTCAATAGAGGAGAAATTATTGGGGTCCAAAGTAAGCTACTGATTTTCAAATTGGCAGGCCCTAATTTCATTTTAAATTCCAAAAATAATATTTAACTTTTTAAGGGTTGCATCGGGGGTGTCAACTACTAGGATATGAAATAAAAAATATTTAGTAATGGAAATTCCTATCAACCCTCATTCTTGATCTTGTTTATTTTCACATTTAGCAGTTGTATCTCCATCGATAGGTTTATTTTCTTGTCATGTGGCTATTCTACAAATCTCTTTACCTCTAAGTAAATCTACCATGTGGGGTAGCCATTGGAAATAATTGGTGCTGTTAAGAATGAGAAGGCCCACAATTTTCATTTTATTTTTAAAAATTAAGCTACAAAGGTTGAAAATAACTACTCCAATGGAAATATCTCGAAAAAATTGGTTGATTTGAAAAAAACAACTCGAAAAATAGCTTGCGGATGAAGAAGTTATGCCTTTTTGAAAAACAATGTGTTGTACATGCCGAATAGTTACGGGAATGGTTGAAATTTGATGATGAAGGTCAACTTAAAAAAAAAAGAAAATCCTCCTTTTTTTAAACTTAATACAATAAGCTCACTTTAAAAAAACATTATGTGACCCACTTTTAGAAACAAGTGAGAGCCACTTTTACAATGTTACTTTTACATGTGCTTTTGAAATAAAACCCTCTTTTTAAAACCGACAACTTGCCAAATGGCTTTATAAGAAAAAGTAACTTAACAAAATTTTTTTTACAAAAATAAGCTTGAGAGAGAGACTTGAACCCAAGACCTCTATTCTCATAAACTAACTTTATACCAAGTGAGCTAGTAAAAGGATTCTGTAATTGTTTGAAAGGAGGAACAAGCTTATTTATTTATTTATTTATTTTAGTCTTCGATGTGCGTGCTTTTTCCTGCAAAAAAAACACAAAATTCCGAGAAAAAAAATGAAATGAAAGCATTACAGTAGACTATTATATTTTTGGTTAGCCTTACTGACAATTATCCCTTTTTCCGCTATTTTTGATTTCCCGATATGGCACAAAGACATGGGGAAAGAGCATAAATAGCAAAAACAAATCTCGTCTTCCTGTTTCTGATATACCGATATTGCACACAGTGCAAAGCAAAGAGAATACACATAGAAGAGGGTATATATCTAGCAAATAAATAAAAAATAGAGGGAACTAAAAAATGAAGAACGATTAATAAATATAACTACAAAAAATATACTTTATACCTCTAGATCTAAAATGACATAGCTCGAGCAACCGGAAACCTTTTCACATGAAACGAAAGGTGTTACTCACTATAGCAGATGCTATGGATACAAAAAATAATTTCTCTCGGCCTGAAAGTGGTCATAAAGAGTAGATCTGGAAGACGACATTCGCATTTAGTTAAACTCACTTCAGATTTGGATCAACACCGGATGCGGCCCTCAAAATGGCTATGATACCATGTAGGTATTTAAAGGGTAAGTTCCTTAGATTGAACACCAAAGGTCACCAATCACATACATATCACAAATCAGTACAACAGTATAGGACATGGTTAAAACCCTCAAAGAGGGAAACAATCCACGGCCTGAGCCAACATGACCACTTGAGGAAATTTATTAATATAAAATAAAGTTTGCATATGTTTCTCTCATAAACGGTTATCGAAAAAATGACCCTCCATGCTCTTTAAATAGATATCATGAACCAATCAGGTGTTAAGCCATGGATCAAGTGTCCTTAATATCGAGGAGATAGTGACCCGTCAGATCACTACAAATCTTGGTCGTCGGATTATAACTTACAAATGTACATAGTAAAGAAGCACACTTTACCCAACTCTACACTATTCCAAGTTATACTTAACTATTTCATATGTGTCGAAATATCCTAACACCGAGTACTTTCTTTTGGATTATGTAATGCTCCAGCAACATTCCAAAGAGAAGTTCTGGAAATTTTCTCTGATCTTATTCATGACTGTGTGGAAGTGTATATGGATGATTTTACAGTTTATGGTAATTATTTTGAAGAAGCACTAGAAAATTTAGAAAAAGTTCTAATAATATGAAAAGAAGAAAATCTTTCATTAACTCATGAAAAATGATTTATGATGTTTAATGAGGGAATTTTTTTAGGGCACCATATTTTACGAAATGGGATAAAGGTAGACTGATCTAAAGTAGAGGTTATTTCCAAATTATCAGTACCAAATTGTCAACGAGATGTTAGGATTTTTTCTTGGTTTTACTAGGTATTATAGAATATTTATAGAAAAATTCACAAAAATAACATCTCCACTCTTCAAATTACTGACCAAATATTGTGAATTCAGTTGGGACTCTAATTGTCAAAATGCCTTTGAAAATTTGAAAAAGAAAGTCTCTAAAGCACCTATTTTAAAAGGACCTAATTGGAAATTTCCTTTCCACATGTCTATTGATGCTTTAGATATAGCCTTAGGGGCCGTGTTGAGACAAAAATATCTTACTCCTTATCCCATTTACTATAAAAGTAAAAATTTAACTCCACTAGAGCTAAATTATACTATAACTAAAAACGAGTTTTTAGTTGTAGTGCATGCCATTAATAAGATTAGAAATTACATCACTAACTATGAAACTTTCATTCACACAAACCATTCTGCCATTAGATATTTAATGGACAAACCAATCTCTAATGGCAGAATAACCAAATGGCTATTACTATTACGAGAGTTTAACATCATCATTCTAGATCGACGAGGAAAACAAAATCCAAATGTTGACTTTTTATCTAGGATTCAAAATGATAATAATGATATTCTTGTAGAGGATAAATTTCCAGATGAATGTATTTTTGCAGTATCTACTAAATCACCTTGGTATGCAGATATTGCTAATTATTTGGCTATAGAAAAATTACCATCTCATTTTTTTCCCAGAGAAAAGAGAAAAATAATCCAAAAAAGTGCTTCTTACTCATGGATCAATGAAGAATTATATAAATTAAGACCAGATCTCATCATCAAAAGGTGCGTACAAGAAGATGAGATGCCAGAGATACTCAAATATTGCCTTGATGAATCATGTGGAGGCCATTTTCTGACAAAATAACTGCTTATAAAATCATTCTCTTTGGATATTATTCGGCCTCCCTTTTCAAGGATGCCAAAGAATATGTTAAGATATGTGAAAGTAGCCAAAGGATGGGTAAACCTATTCTATCAAGTGAAATTCCACTGCAACCTTAGGTACTCATTGAACCCTTTGAGAAATGGGCCTTGGATTTTGTTGGTCCGATTAATCCACCTTCTAAACAAAAGAGGTATATTATGGTATGTACTAATTATGTTACTAAATGGGTAGAAGCTAAAAAAAATTATTTTTCTACTGAGAATGCTGTAGTTTCATTTCATTTTGAGGATATCTTCACTCAGTTTTGTGTCCCAAGGGAAATTGTTACAGATAAGGGAACCTAGTTCACATCCAGAGTCGTACAGAAGTTGGTGGAAGAATATAAAATGAAGCACTCGAAGTCTACTCCATACCATCCCCAAGAAAATGGGCAAGTTGAATCTACAAACAAGGTGATTGAATCCATTCTCACCAAGATTGTAAACCTGCACAGAAGGGATTGGACATAAAATATTCCAGAAGCTTTATGGGCATACATAACTACATGGAGAATCACTATAGGACATACTCCCTATGAACTTGTTTATGGAAATCAAGTCTTATTTTCAATAGACTTCTAGATCCAGACCTATAAAATAGTAGTCAAGTTGGGATTTTACATATCAGAAGCATAGAAGAAAAGGATGGGACAACTCAATGAGCTTGATGAAATAAGGCAAGATGCTATCCAGAAGACTAGCTTGGTGCAACGACAAAGAGCTACCTGGCATGAAAAATACATCAAGGAAAAGAAATTTCATCTAGGAGACTCGGCACTACTCTTGGATTGAAAATTCAAGAATTTCCAAGGGAAGTTCCAAAATCACTTGCTTGGACCTTATGATATCGAAGACGTTTTTGAAAATGGGGTAGTAAGAATCAATATTATTGATGGAGAGGAAATTACTCTATTATTAAATGGACACCGACTCAATATCTATCAAAAGCCAATAACAAGAGAGGAATTTGTCAAGATTCCAAAACAACTCTGCTTTAAACTTGGTTGAGAAGAATTCTTCTTCTCAACCTAAAACAATTTATTTTCCTGTTTCATATATATAAGAAAAAAGAAATAAATAAAGAAAGAACCAAGAATAAATAAATAAATAATAAATTTCGTATAAACATGAAAACCAACAGATGTTTGGCATGCTTTATATAGAAAATTCAAGGAGAAAACCAAAATTATTTTGGCACCTTAAATTTTATTTTACCCATTTTTTTAAAAAAATTTCCATTCTTCTAAGCATCCCTTTCTTAAAAGAATAAGCAAGCTACATAGTTTATGATGTTCTACAGCTTTGACAAATTTCTATAGTTTTGTTAGTTTCTGCAGCCAATTGATAGGAACATTTTATGATAAAATAAAGGCAGAAGTGATTGACTCATTATGATATAGAGCATTTGCAAGATAGCAACGAAAGGTTAGCATGAAAATAAATCAAAGGTATGTAATACATTAATTTAACAATAGGGGTCAACATATTACATATATGAATTATATGGACATAACATACCAAACAAATTGAAATCATTATTATGAAAGGTGAGAGTTTCATGAAAAATCCCTCATAATTCACCATTTTCGTTTCATCATCATAACACAATTCAAGTTTAAAATTCATTGATTTTATCATAGCCTCAATCATAATTATGAATGAATAATGAATAATTCACTCACTTTACCTTCATCTCATACATGCATGCCCTCTCATTTTTTCATCACCATCCATCATTATGCTCTAACAAAAACCATACCAAGTTCAGTTCCCTATCAAACAAAATAATTTCTGGAGGCAAAACATCTTCCAACCATCGGTGTGATTGTCCAAATAGAGATAATAGGGAAGAAATTATTGGAAGGATATCGATAGGCAAGAGAATTAATACAGAAAACATAGTGGTTGGAATTTATGGAAAAACTCAATGGTTTCCAAAAATAAGTCACCAAAACATTTGCAAGTTTTTTTGATGGAATAGAAGTGAAAATAGGAGACATCAAATTCATGGTGACAGAGTCTTTGATTGCAGAAGCTACTAGATTGCCTTGTATAGGAGAAAAATGGTTCAAGAACAGAGGAATCAAAGGAGATGACTAGAGGTTTTTCTTGAAGAAACCAAACATGGATATTTTTATCTTCAAGAAAGGTATCCCTGGCTCTGCACTAAAAAATAATTGGAGGAATTTTCTATTAATCATCCAAAAAAATTTTACTTGCAAAGGTCGATTCAAATGTGTGGCTATCTACCATATAAGACTGTTGATGAATTTTCTTGATGAACATGAAATGAACCTTCCATATTTCTTATTTAATAGCCTTAGAAAAATTTCAGGGAATTTTAAAAGATAATTAAGTTCATATAAAACATAATGTATCACCACAGGCTAGTTAAAGTACTTGTTGAATTCCATAACCAAAGTATAGGGGATACATGGGAAGCCTTTCTAATAAGGAATCATTTTGAAGAGGAAACAAATGAATTGCCAAGAAGTAGAAGAAATTAGAAGAAAAGGAAGTTTGAGACATCACTAGAACAAGAGCCATAATAGCAGCAAGATTTGTCAGAGGATGACATGCCAATTGCATAAATTTTAAAGAAAATAAATACAAAGGATGTTATAAGAAATAAATCTAGCAACAAAACAGATATTTCGCCTCAGAAAGAAAAGCCTAAGACCCCAAAGACCCCTCTCACAAGACTAAGAAGAAGTAGCAAGCTAAAAACAATGAAATAACTACCATAAAAAGATGTAGAACACATTGATTTCTAGGCAGATGAAAATACAGAAAAATTTCCAAGAGCATCACCACCTGCCTACATTTCATCTCCTTGAAGTCCAGGAAAAAGAATAGGTATTGATCAAGTACAAGAAGAGATTTATGATTACATAGAATCACTGGAGAAAATAGAAGCATCCACAAGATAAATTCCAAATATAAGTGAAGAGAAAGACCAGTTTAATGAACCACAAGAACCTCCTGTCCTCGACATCCTCAAAAATTAAATATTTGAACTAGAGATATTAAACAGGTTTATTAAAAGTGAAAATCAATCTTTGAAAGCTCAGAATGAAGCTAAAATTACCAAGAGTGATAACCTCCATCTACATTTGAGTCTATGCTACAAAAATAACAAGAAAATGAAGGAAGTAGACATAGCCATGAACAGAAAAATCATTAACCTAAAGTACAAAATCCTCATGAAGAAACCAAGGATGGAAGTAACACGAAAGAGGGTGAAAAAGGATAAAATTGGATGTACTGGTAGAAGTGTCTAAGGATATGCAGTGAATGGATAGAGATGAAATTTTTTTTTGTTTTAATGAGGACATTCAAAACATTTTTTATGGGGGAATGTAGAGTCCCAGAATTGTTTGATTTTGACACCCTTTTGCATACATATTTTCCTTTTTTTCTCACCACTATCAACCTAATAAGGAAAAAATGAAATGATTCTGAGAAGGTAAAATATATTTGTGTCATATTTTTCATACTTGTTAATATGCCCTATTTTTTTGTTAAATATTACACTCAGCTACATAATTGACACAATTTCGCAGCTATTCCACAGATATGCACCTACCTTCATTGATAACAAGGTTTCAGTGCACCAGCTTAGGAAACGAGCACATGGGCAGATAGAGCATGATCCCCTCATGGATTCCCTTTTGTTTATTCGAGCCTATTCATGAAGGATATCATGTAGTTATATGGTGAAAGGGAGTAGTCAACACGTAGCAGCGCTCAGGAATAGAGTCCAGGAATGTCACGATTGTGTCGATTTACTTTCCTAATAGAAATTTGAGAGATATCAATATCTTGTTTGAGTTTTTAAATTTAATAAGGATTCTAATAGAGATCTATAGGCTTAGAGCTCGCGCATTGTTGAACGCACTCTATAAAATGATATAAACTCTATGTATTCGGGGCACGCCATCTTTTATTTCCTGAACATTTTGTTTGAAGAATTATGTTGATTTGAAGTTCCTCTTTCGTGCATTTGATGCATTGATAGTGTTAATAAACCTACTATGTTTTGGAGGGCCCTTGCAAGAAAATCATGTCATTTGCTTTTAGCTTTTAATTCATCTCAAGCAAATTGCTATTTCGTAGTCCGAATCTGGTTAATGCTTTGATTTATGCTTTGTTGTGAAACCAGTTCCAAAAAGAGAAGAAAAGAGATATCAATGCCTTAGAAATAAGCCGCTTCGAAGGGGAAACCTCCAATACATTACATGAATGAACAATTCTTGGATGGTACAAATGAAAAAAACCTCCTTTCTATATATAGGAGTCCATGGGGCCACAATGTAATCCTAGTGGGGCCATAATGTAATCGTAGCCGACCTAACAATAATAACTTAAGGGCACAATAATAACAATATCGGGGTTACAGGGGTACAATAATAATAATAAGGGGGGATACACTAACATAATAAGGGACTACACTATTAATATAGGGACTTAACATGCCCTTCTCCTTCAAAAAACCATTTTCCTCAACGCTTGAGTAGCTCTGGGTGCTTCTGTATAAAATTCTCATCCTCCCATGTAGAATCTTCAGTGGGTAAGTTCTTCCACTTAATGAGATACTCTGAAATCGATCGATTTCGTAGCTGTCAAGTTCTTGTTTCTGTGATCGCTTCAGGCTCAAATATGAATTTTCCTTCCTCATCAAGTTCTGGCAATATTATTTGAACTGGAAGATTTTCTCCTATAACCTTCTTTAAACATGAAACATGGAAAACTGGATGCACTCGCGAAGAAGCAGGAATCTACAATTTGTATGCCATAGTACCAATCTTTTGCAACTCCTTGTAAGGACCATAGTACGTTGGCGATAATTTATTATCCTTCTTAGCTTGCTTGAGGGACATTTTTTTTATGGTTGTAGCCTTAAAAATACCCAGTCTCCTACATCAAAACTTCTCTCACTGTGATGTTGATCTGTCTGTTGTTTCATTCGATTTTATGCCAAATTTAGGTTATCCTTTAACAGTCGGAGAACTTCTTGTTGATGCTCAATGTGATCTTCCACTGCTTGAACCCTAGAGTTTTCTTTTAAAGATGATTTGATGAATGGTGGATGATATCCATAAAGTTCCATGAATGGGGTAATTTTCGTTGCAGTATGGAAGGAAGCGCTATACCACCATTCAGCGAGAGGTAACCACTTGACGCATTGTGTTTGTTTATCAGATACAAAACAACAAATATATCCTTCCAAAAATTTATTCACTATCTCAGTTTGACCATCGAATTGAGGGTGATAAGATGATCTATGAGCTAATTGAGTACCCAAACAAGAAAATAACTCCGTCCAAAAATTTCCAGTAAAAATGGGATCACTGTCGCTCACAATAACCTTTCGGTTTCCATGTAGCTTTTGAATTGTGTGCTTTAATGTAGTAGCAACTGTACTTTCTTTAAATGGATGAGATAATGCACAAAAGTGTGCATAATTGGTAAGTCTATCAACTACCATCATGATGACACTCTTTCCTTTAGACTTAGGTAAACCTGTGATAAAATCCATTGAAATCTCCTCCCAACGTTGACTTGGAATTGATAAAGGTTGTAGAAGACCCAGGTTCTTAATTGTCTCAAATTTATTTTGTTGGAAAACCAAACATTCCGCCACAAACTTTTGAATATCAGATTTAAGGCCATCCCAAAAAAATTCTTTCTTCACCCTGTGGTATGTTTTTAAAAATCCTGAGTGCCCTCCTAAAGGAGAAGTGTGCAATTCCAAAATAATATTTTCATTTAGTTGGGAATTCTTACAAAGATATAAGCGTTCTTTGTACCATAAGCAATCATTTTTCCAAATAAATGTATCAGATGTACTAGGATCTTGCTGCAACTTTTGAATGAGTGTTCACACTTCTTCATCCTTCTTCCATTCATCCCTTGCTTCGATTATCCAATCTGGTTGGATAATAGAAATGGCACAAAGCAATGCTTCCACCTCTTCATTCTTTCTTGAGAGTGCATACGCAACAACATTAAGCTTTCCTTTTTTGTAGATTATTTCAAAGTCATAACCCAACATCTTTGTGACCCATTTTTGCTGCTCTTCTGAAGATAGTCTTTGTTCCAAAAAGTGTTTCAGACTATCATGATCAGTTTTTACCGTGAAGTGTCTTCCCATTAGGTAAGTTCGCCATTTCTTTAGTGCATGTAGTATCGCTAACATTTCCTTCTCATAAATAGGTTTCTGTAAATACTTTCCTTTGATTGGACGACTTTCAAAAGCAATGGGTCTTCCTTCCTGCATTAAAACTGCACCAATTCCATTTCCTGAGGCATCACATTCCACAATAAAGGTTTTTGTGAAGTCTGGCGTAGCTAAGACCGGTGCTAGGCACATTGCCTCTTTAAGATGTTCAAAGGTCTTAGTTGCTTCAGGAGTCCATGAAAATGCATCTTTCTTCAATAATGTTGTTAGAGGTGCTGCTATTCTCCCATAATTCTTAACAAACTTTTGATAATACCCTGTTAACCTGAGAAATCCTCGCAACTGCTTTATGGTTGTGGGGACTTTCCATTCCTTAATGGCTTTAATTTTATTAGGGTCTACTTTAACACCCTCGTGAGATACAATATGACCCAGATATTCCACCTCTTGTACTCCAAAGAAACATTTGGATTTTTTTGCATATAATTGTTTCTCCTGCAATAGTTTGAGCACCCTGTCAACATGTTCAACATGATCCTTCCAAGACCTGCTGTAGATTATTATATCATCAAAAATACTAGCACAAATTTTCTAAGGAAGGATTTGAAAATGGAATTCATCAACCCTTGAAATGTAGAAGGTGCATTGGTAAGGCCAAAAGGCATGACCAAAAATTCATAATGACCCTCATGAGTTCGAAATGCTATTTTTGGAATATCTTCAGTCTTTATTCTAATTTGATGATATCCTGAATGAAGATCCAACTTGGTAAAATAAATTTCTCCATGTAATTCATCCAATAATTCATCAATCACAGGAATGGGAAATTTGTCTTTAATGGTGAGCTTATTGAGCTCCCTATAATCTGGACACATTCGCCATGATCCATCCTTCTTGTGTACCAATACTACAGGAGTAGAGAAAGAACTTTGACTGGGTTGAATTATACCCGCCTCTAACATTTCTGCAATCATACGTTCAATTTCGCTCTTTTGGAAGTAAGGATATCTATAAGGCCTGATGTTTGGAGGAACACTTTCTAGAATCAAATGAATAGCATGATCATGATCACGAATAGGTGGGAGTCCTTTGGGAGTTTCAAACACCTTGGAATGATTGTCCAAGACTTGTTGGAGATCTGCAGAAATAGATGATTTTGATGTTGGAACTTCTAGTGAGCATAATTGTGAAATTACGCCTCGTTGTTCTTTCTTTAGAAGCTTCGTCATGACATTAGAGCTTATTATCCTTCCTGGCTTCCCCGCAATACCCCGTAATTCGACTTCCTTTCCTTCTGAAAAAAATTTCAAGAAAATTTCTTGAAAATTAAAAGCTACCGTCCCCAAAGATTGTAACCATTGTACTCCTAGTACAACATCAGCACCTCCCATAGGAATGGAAAACATTGGACTATTCAATACATATTCCCCCATGGTTAGCTTGATATTATGGCATTTTCCAGAGCAATTTATAGTTCCTCCATTTGCAACCATCATTTGACATTCTGGTGCTGGGTATAGGAAACAATTCAATTCCTTGGCTACCTTACAATGAATAAAATTATGGGTGCTACCTGAATCAATCAACACTATTACCTTTTTCTTCTTGATATGTCCTTCTATCTTGAGAGTTTGAGGAGTGGTAATTCCTGCCAGTGCATTACACGATATGGTCGGATTCATTTCTTCCTCTTATAGGGTTGGTTCCTGGTGTATATCCTCTTCTTGTTCATTTTCTTCTTCCTCTTCACAATCTATGTAAAATAATTTCTTCTCAGCACACTTATGACCTTTAGTATATTTTCTATCACAACTGTAGCAAAGCCCTTTTGCTCTTTTTTCTTCCAATTGTTGTGGTGTCAACCTTGTAGGTTGTGGAAATCTAGGCGTAGCAACACTTCCTTCTTTATAGAATTGAGTGGTAGGCTTCCTTGTTGCCATGATTTTACATTCAACTTTTCTTGCCAACCTGAATGCCTTCTCCAATGAATCAGGTTCCCAAAATTCAACTCATGTTGGATGTTATCCTTTAAAGTCCCTATGAAGACATCAATCCTATGTTCCTCTGGAATATCAGTTACCCTTATATTCAATTTTTGGAAGTCCTCAATGTGCTCCACCACTGAACCCTTTTGTTTGAGATTTATCGATTGGCTAAAGAAGGTGTTGCTCTTTGTATCCTCATAATGTGCTATCATTTCCTCCGTAAAAATTGACCAAGTGACAATTTTTTTAAGGGAGCAAAGCCATCGATACCATACAAATGTATTTTGTTCTAAATGTAAAGTTGCAATGCGTACCTTTTGTGTGTTTTGCACATTATTGAGATCAAAATATTACTCCATCTGTAGTATCCATGTTACGGGATCCTTGCCATCAAACTTCCTCATATCCATATTTGGAATATGGTGGTTCTTCCATCCAACATTAGAGTTTATGAAATCACGATTAAAATTTATTTTGTTCTCATCATGAGTTTCCTCCAATATCTTTTAGCCATTAGGAAACATTTCTTGTATCAAATTTGCCAAACCCTCGATGTCTACTTTTAGATCATTCTTCATGTTTTCCATTTTTTCATTGATCTTAGCTTCCATGCCAACTTCCATGCCCTCTATCTTAGCTTCCATGCCTTTGTTCAAACCATCCATCTTATTTTCCATGCCTTTCTTCAAAACTTCCATTTCATTTTTTGTTTCTCTTTGCGATAGGTGCACTTTCTCTTGTAATTTTGACATCTCATGTTGCATTTCTTCGTCTTCATGAGTCATAGTAGAGCCTTCTGAAGGCTTAATGGGTGTTGAATTCTTTTTAGGGGGCATTTTAGAACCCAATACTGATATCTATTCTTAAATATTCTCTTGGAATAAATTCAAAATGATTTTTTTCAAACGAGACTTATGTAATTCGAAAAATAATACACACCTTTTTCTTTCTTTTGAGGAGCTTGATATTGAAACTGAATTATCTTTGTGATATCAGATCTTTAATAGTTGAAATTATGCCCTGAGGTAGCCCTATGAATCCTCTTTTGAATGCCATGAGTCTAATCTGATTTTTACTCTTCAAGACAAAGTTATGTCCAATCTCCCATAATGACCTGATTATGGACTAGTTCAGTAGAGTGAACTTGTACGACTTGCCACGTGTCATTATTTCTTCCTTCGGCTCTAAAATTTATTGACAAGAAGCTACAGCCTGTGTACTTATGGCCACTTTTTATGGCATTTCAATCTGATGCCCAGAGAGGGAGCTATGAATATTTTCCCACGATCACCTCTTGGAGATGAAATTCAAGAGCCTGAAAAATCCCTAAATTCCACAGACCATATCTCCAAAAATATTACGAACGAGATGCGAATTTTGTACGGGGAGGTTCTTATAATTGGCTTCACTGTGAAAATTTAAACACAAAACCTCTTAGAAAAATATTTATGTGAAAATTTTGTGATGCTGTTTGGGTTAAATTCTGAAACTGCAAAAGCCTAACTACAAATCATAACTCCAACAATATTGTGAACCAAGCTCTAAAGTTACACAACAATGGCAAGGATGTTATTACGCACTCTAAAATTTTTAGGCTTCTAAACATCGGCAAGAAAAAAATTTATAGTGAAAATTCCACGATGACTGTTTGGAGTAGAGAAACCCTAGAATCCAAAGCTCTGATACCAAATGTTGTGAAACCGGCTCAAAAAGAGAAAAAAGAATGTCAATGCCTTATAAATGAGCCACTTCGAGGGGGCAACCTCCAATACGTTACATGAATGAACAATTCTTGGATGATGCAAATGAACAAAACCTCCTTCTATATATAGGAGTCCATGGGGCCACAATATAATCCTACTTGACCTAACAATAATAATGTGAGCATAATAACAACAATATAGGGGTTACGGTGTTTAATAACAATAGAGGGCTACACTAACATAATAAGGGACTACACTATTAATGGGGAATTAACATGCTTCATTTTTAAGAGAAGTTTAAATAGCTCAACGCTTTTTTTGCTTAGTTCGTAGATTCATTTCTTTAAATTCATTATGTCATATTTTATATAGATTAGTTCATTTCCTTCTCATTTAAATTACATATTAGAATTTATAGTAGATAAAACTTTGTTCTCATAGAATTTGATTTAAGTTTTTAGTTAGCTCTCAATTTTGTAAGACTAAAATTGTATTACAGCCTGGATGGTTTATTATTTCATTGTTTTTTGAAGCATAAAATACCAAATTCAACTTCATAAAACACAATAATAATTAATCTAATCATTTCTTTTGAAAGGAATCATCTCACAAACTATTTTTAACAAATCAATTCAATTGAAATTAACCATAGAAATAATATATAACATAGATGATAGAATGCTCTAAAAACATCACTAATCCATAGGAATTTAACGCTGATTCATAAATTAAAAATTAAAAAAACTCTTAATTCAATCCTCACTCTAAAAACGAAGACTTCTGGCACATATAATGCACTTACACTTCATCAGTTTACTTACTCTAGTCAATAATTTATGCTTGCAATTTAAGAACACTAAATTGACTAAACAATATCTCAGTTGCTTCGGTGATTATGTGATTTTATTGATAGATTTATCTAAGGATTATTGTTTGGTTTTGTGCTTAAATTAGAGTCATGGGTTCAATTTGAAAATATGATGAAAAGCGGCCTATAGGTTTTGATGTTTTGAGTCAGGTGGATGCAGTATGAAATATTATGAAACATGGTCTAGAGAGGTGTTGACGGTTGGAGCCTTTAGTGAGGGATTAGAATAGTCCTTCTAGTGGTAGCTAATTTATCTAATCATGGGGTTGGAGATCTCTTATGGCGGGTTCCAGTAAATGAGATCACGAGGTTGGATCTTCGTTCTAGTGGGTGCTAGAGAATGATAGAAGGTTTTATCCTTATGTAGGTGGGTACCTCGGTACTGGTATGAATCTATGCCAGTAAAATATTGTAACAAGTTTTTATTATAATAAAATAAGAAGTCAGAGACGACGAAAACGTTCGCTTTCTTCCACATTTGGTTTCCACCTAAAAATCCCAGTGTCCTCATGTGTTCTTGTGTTGCTTATGTGTGATGGTTTTTTGTGCTCTTACTATTAATGGTTAATGTTTAATTAATTTTTGATTAAGTAATGATTCATTGGTTCAAGTTGAGCATGTGAAGAAATAAATGAACATTACTTAACTCAATATACACTATTTGTCTTCAGCACTGTGTGTACATACCTGGGTTTAATTACTGATGGTAGCGTACAAAAATTGGAATAAGAAGTTTAAAGGTTTAAGTGAGTTTTAAAATACGGAATCACCCCCCCTCTCTATATTTTTTTTCTAACACCATATACCACTAAATATCTCTTTGAGGGGGATATCTAAACAATAAATCTTCATCCTCTTCTAACAAGGTACCCGTAGACAAAATTCCTCCAAAAATTGGCTCCTCAACAAACAAACAATACGTTAGAGACATCATAAGCTTAGCATAATACTAAAATAATTACAAAAAAAATCAGAAATAAATGACATCATTAGCTTAACACATAGCTAATAGACTCAATAGGCTCCCCTAAAACTTGACATCACTTTAAATCATGACAACAACTTCCAACATACTTAACATAATAATGTAGGCTCAAGGAATTTCACTAAAATATCCACTCATACCTTTGATTCCAAGTGGGGGATAGTCAAACCTACTACTTGAGCGGTTGAAAATACTATAATGTGAAGGATTATATTCATCATGTATTTCATAGGTATTTTTCACTACCTTGTTTAGTGCATAGTTGAGAGCAATGAATGATGTACCTATCCACTTTCTACTTTCCACCTCCTTTACCTCTAGAAACTACTAATATGTATATTTTCCTCAATATATTTGTAAGGAATTATATATCCTCGATATTTAGGTTTAATGCTTGTTTTTCGACCATGGCCCACTAGTTGATAGAACCCCATATCCCAATAAATTACTGTACTAAGGGAACTTTTCCCTTCAATTTTTTCATCAAGAATAACTTTAAGATCCCACAATATTTAAGTGCATCTACAGTAGGCATATGGAAAAGAGAAACCAAGTCATATTCCTCATTATCCCTCCTTTTGAACTCAATCATGGCTTGAAATCCTATAGTCACAAAGTACTGAGTTATTCCAAATCATGCAAAATTGCAATTCACTACAAAAATTCATCTAGATCTATGATAAGACTACATTATCAATCTACCCTAAAGGGAATAGATAGATCATTTCTCTATCCACACAAGCCTAGATCAATAATCCCATTATTCATATATCTAGATGACTTACATACGATTGATAAAGTTGTGCATGTAGGTTTTAACCCTATATAGATAATACCTACAAAAAAAATCCTAAAACTAATAGAAAAGATATATTGGAAAGCACGAAAAACATACACAAACCTTTTTCTCCTTGAAGCCAAAACCATGAAAACCATATTGATTTTTCATTATTCCCCTTTACAATGTTATAATACATTATATACATGTCATAGAATTGATATACCCCAATACATTTACCCTAATTAGAATATAAGTGTAGTTCCATTGAATGAATCTAAAAAACCATGAGAAAAACCACCTAGTCCCAAATTAGGTGGAAATAATAAAAAGAAAACTAGTTTAAGGAAGAGTACAAGAGCTAAACCTAGGACTAATAGTGTCATGAAAAATTCCCTGAATATCCCTGAAACTAGACTAGAACGTTGGACAAGTAGGGGACTTTCCTCTAAGTAGATTAAATCTCCAAATTCCCATGGTGAAGATGATTCTTTGTTTCCCTCAATTAGATTTTTCAGCATTGGAAGTGGCTTCAAAAAACGATTTTTCATGCTAGGGTAATGTGTTGTTACTCGTCTATTCATTTTTCATGATGTGCTCTCCTATTTCTCTCATTTTGTATGGCCAATAATATCAATGTAAACCTAATTTAGCTATTTTACAAGAATTAGGAGAATTTTGACATCCAAAATAAGACTCTTATAGAAAATAATAAAACAAGAGTTATAAATTTTTAAAGGAAAATAAAGAAAACTAAATTTTTATATTTTGTTTCCAACTTACCTCCTTCTATTTTTACTCAAATTTCTAGTGTGAGCACTCATTGAATGGAGAGTTAGATTATGCATCCAATGAATCCTGACTTTACATAATTTTGAGTATATCCAAAAAGAGAAAAAAATTAAAATACACGAAAAATTATGTTTCATGAAGGAAACAGGTTTTTTCATGCATTAATTTTTGTCATTGTTGATCTAGTGAAAATTATGAAAAGTGGTAATTTGCTGGATGTGAAATCTAATTTTGCATCCAATGATTTCCCACACCTAAAATTTGGGTAAACATATAAGGAGATAAGTTGATAATATGATTAATTTTTTTTTGTCTTCTTCTACCTCCAAAATTATTACCCCTTGTGATGGTATTATAATCTTTAATCTTATTGGTTCTTCTAAAGTTGATTTTTTTCTTGCATTTGAGGCCCATTTTTAACCTCAAAAATTCCCTAATGGATATGACTTAGAAACAATGGTTATGTGCCACATCCACTACGATTAAGGTATATTCTACTTGATACTAGAATATAGGGTTAGGTTTATCTGCCTATATTCCATTGCATTATTTACCATATATGCTAGCATTAGTGGGCCTTGGCATCAACCCCACTAGGTTATGGAATTATCCATCTCATTTCTCTTTATGTAAAATCTATGGTAATACTTACTTTTCATGGAAATATTAGAGTAGCAACCAATTTCAATTTTGGTTCTATGCTATGAAAATGTTTGTGTAGAGACCCTTCTATAGACCTACCATGAAATTTAGTTGATCCTCTTTCTTTTCTCTTTATCTATATCCTTGCCAAATCCCAAGGAGGCTCCCAAATGTTTTTACTTTTTGAATGGTTGCACGTGCATATCAATGATAATGTCTCATTTCCTACAACTATGTTTCTATATTCTTTGATCTCACTACCCACTATTATAGCCAAAAATGGCTTCTTGGGATTTAAATTAGCTTTTCCTCTATTTTTTTCCCCTACTATTCTATAGAGACTACTACAATACAGTGTTTTATCTTGTAGCATGTTTAATTCACTTTGCTAAGGGTGGTTCCATCAAAATGGGACTAGATGCATATCCATATACCACTCATTTCTCCAAGAAAATATTCATTTCTATGCTTCTTATGCTCATTAAAAAGTGAAATCCAACCACGTGCTCCTAAAAAAATGAGGGCACTGAACATCCTTTTACTTATTTCGAGGCCCATTAAAACCTCATAAAAAAGACACCATTTGAAGAAAAGTACTCTCTCTTCTTCTATATTGTTTAACCATGAAGACGACATACCATTGAATATTCTTTTACCTATTTTTCAAGCTCATTAAAACAAGAGGAAAAAGAAACTATTGAGCTTACTTATTTTCTCCTTAATTATGATTAATTAATGAAGGAGAGTCTTGAGAAATACATTTGGGTATCATCGAAATCTATTTCAATAAGTCACAAATGCTAGTGAGGTCGTGTTCAATATCACACTTATTTACATCATTTTCCTACAAATGGGTTATATATTTTATTGGAGGCATACCTTACATATGAAACATGTTTAATCCTTCACTAGGTTACTCTTCCAGTCATTATAAATCATGGTTAAATGTTTCATTCATTGTTCATGATATTACATGGTGCTTATTAGTTAATATTGCCAATACATTCCTATGCCATCGGCAATATGTTCAAGAGATGTGTAAGCCTGATTCATCAATTTACAAATTATTTTAACCTCCATGTCAACAATCCCTATATTAGTTTTACTCAATAATTCTATCTGTTCACACCATCACTTAATGTGTTTTTTTTATCAACTTATGGGAGATACATCAAGGCCATCCTTTCAAAAATTTATTACTATAGACATCAACTAATTATTTTGGAATTACATCTAGAAACTAGCTATTACCTTTGAGATTGTAGTTGGCAGTGGTAGGTTTCTTTATGATCAACAATGATTTTACTTCATAGACTCCAGATGAATCAAGTGTATAAGTGTTCAACATTAGCTACTCTATTTATGATGACTAGGTAGTGCTAGTACCTTTGGGTCCATTTTCATCATTGATGGGTCCCCTCACATTTGTTAATCATATACTTTAATGACTGATAATCATATGATTTCTACCATTCTTAACATTATCTCATTTATTCACTCAATATAGACTCATACCATTAATGTTGGGACAAAGAATTTTGGCCTGGTGTCATCTCACTCATACATGCTAACACTTGCAAGCTACAAAAGTATTTTATTGTGATATGTATTTTGAAGATCACTTGGTGTACTAAAATTCATGTACAATGTATGATTGATTTATATTTTTACAGAGATTCACATCATATTTAATCCTTACTACCATCTTTTTATTGATGAGAAGGAACCGAAGGTCATTATTTCATGGTCATGTCTTTACATTTCATGTCATGGATCCATAATGTATTGTTTTGGCAACCATAATTTATTATCTCATGTACTAAGCATGGATATTCCTACCTAGAGATGAGGTATATAACTAGTGCACCAGTGTTACAAGTCATATTTGGATTCTTATGATATTCATAGTTCCTATAACTAGTATAAAATTTATGATATCATCATGTGTATTTTCCATAAATTTATCTTCTAACATCACATAAGAGGGGGTATCTAGTACATCATTATTTTAGACCTCATCAATTTCCTTGAAAATCCTTCCCTGTTACCTAGCTAAGAAATTGAATTTCTACCCTAGGAAATATCAATATGGCTACTTCATTTCTCCATTTTCTACTACCAAGGAATTATGCATCACTTCCTTTCTCTTTGCAAGGAGTAATGGTATTTTCAAGATTCTAGAATTCCACATTTAGGAGGAGGTTAGTTAGAGAAGGTTTGAATTTCCTCATATAATGATGGGAGAGTTTTTATTAGACTCTAAATTCTCTATACCTAATGGATATAGGTTCATCCTCTCCTCTCCTCAAAAGGTTTACATAATGAAGAAATTAGTAAGGGAGATAAAAACCATAGATATATTTAAGTAAATATTGTTAAAATTCTTAGAAAGTGTTTTTTCCATCATAAAGTAGATTTTCTTGTAAACATTGATGAAGGAGTAACTGGTGTTAAGGAGCCGTAAATTTTTATCATGAAATCAAGTTAAGCTTTATTATAATTCTTCCAATTTAATGTAGATTCCATATTTCCCTCCCCAATATTTATTATTCAATGCACGATTATAGTTGGATCTATATTAGCCTTCAGTGATCTAGTGTAGATCTAGTATATTTATAACAAATTGTTTGTATGAAGGTGTATTTAGGTTGCTTGTTGTATTATGTATGTAGGATATAGGTATTTTCTATGGGGAAAAGATATCTAAGATCTATAAAATTTCTAAAACGGTATATATAGGTATCTTTTTCTCTTATGTGTGTAGTATATAGGTAGTTTTTTGTAGGGACAAGATCTCTATGAGTTGGAGCAAGAACTTCTACAAAAATTCTGGTTAGGGTCATTTATGGACTTCATGAGAAGGTACAATATTTATTCCTTCTTCTCTTTCCGTTTATTTCAAATAGTATTAGATAACATACCGAGGAGAAATTGTGAATGGTCTATACTTTTTTCTTAGATCCTAGGTAGGTATGTGGAGAATTCATTTTGTCTATAGGAGGAAAGATGATTATTTAGGATAAACACTACTTATAGAGTTTTTATTTTGTGGTGGAGCAAACATTTATCTTATGGATGCACTTCCAAGCCCCTATACAACTTATTATTCCTAAGGAGCATTTCAAAGCACTAGAGATGTAAGAGACTAAAATGTGATAATATCTGACAACATTCCAACAACAATGTTATGAACCTACCTCCCAAAATAAAATAAAAGAGAGATCAATGCCTTAGAAAACATCCACTTCGAGGGGGAAACCTCCTTTACATTAAATAAATGAATAATTCTTGGATGATAAAAATGACAAAACCTCCTTTCTATATATTGGACTTCATGGAGTTACAATATAATCCTAGCCGACCTAACAATAATATTGTAAGGGAACAACAATAAAAATAGTGGCTTTTTATGGGGCACAACAATAAAAATATGGGGGTTACAGGGGTACAAAAATAAAGATAAGAGGGATACACTAACAACAATAGGGGACTACGCTAGTAATATAAGGACCTAACATGCCCCTCTCCTTCAAAAAAGTGTTATCTCAACACTTGAGTAGCTTTGGATGCTTCTGTATAAAATTCTCATCCTCCCATGTGGAATCTTTAGTGCATAAGTTCTTCCACTTGATGAGATACTCTAAAATTGGTCAATTTCGTAGCTGTCGAGTTCTTGTTTCAGTGACTGCTTCAGGTTCCAATATGATTTTTCCTTCCTCATCAAGTTATTGAAATATTCTTTGAACTGGAATTTTGTCACCTACAACCTTATTTAAGCATTAAACATGGAAAACTAGGTGCACTCGAGAAGAAGTAGGAAGCTCCAGTTTGTATGCCATAGTACCAATATTTTGCAACACCTTGTAAGGACCATAGTAATTTGGCGATAGTTTATTATCATTCCTAGCTTTCTTGAGGGGAATTTGTTTGTATGGTTGTAGTAGTAAAAATAACTAGTCTCCTACATAAAAAATTCTCTCACTGTGAAGTTGATCTACCTATTGTTTCATTCAATTTTGTGCCAAATTTATGTTATCCTTTAAGAGTTGTAGAGCTTTTTATTGATGCTTGATGTGATCGTCCACTGCTTGAACTTTAGAATTTTCTCTTAAATATGATGTGATGGACGGTGGATGATATCCATAAAGTGTCATAAATTGGGTCATTTTTGCTGCAGCATGGAAGGAAGTGTTATACCACCACTCAGCCAGAGGTAACCACTTGACCCATTGTGTTTGTTTATAAGATACGAAACAACGAAGATATACTTTCCAATCATTTGTTCACTATATCATTTTTCCCATCAGATTGAGGATGATAAGATGAGCTATGAGCTAGTTGAGTACCCAAACAAGAAAATAATTTCATCCAAAAATTTCCAGTAAAAATGGGATCTTTGTCCCTTACAATAATATTTGGGTTTCCATGTAACTTTTGAATTGTTTCCATAAATGCAATAGGAATTGTACTTGCTTTAAATGGATGAGATAATGCACAAAAGTGTGCATACTTGGTAATTCTATCAACTACAAGCATGATGACACTATTTCCTTCAGACTTAGGCAAGCTTGTGATAAAATCAATTTGTACCTCCTCCAAACATTGAGTTGGAATGGGTAAAGGTTGTAGAAGACATGGGGTCTTAATTGTCTCAACTTTGTTTCGCTAGAAAACCAAACATTCTGCCACAAAATTTTGAATATCAGATTTAACGCCATCCCAAAAAAATTCTTTCTTCACCATGTGGTAGGTTTTTAAAAATCCCGAGTGTCCTCCTAAGGGAAACGTGTGTAATTCCAAAAGAATCTTTTGTCTTGGTTGGGAATTCTTACAAATATATAAGTGATATTTGTACCATAAGGAATCATTTTTCCAACTAAATGTATCATATGTATTAGGATCTTGCTACAAATTTTAAATGAGTGTCCATAGTTCTTCGTCATTCTTCCATTCATCCCTTGCTTCGGTTATCCAATCTGGTTGGATAATAGAAATGGCACAAAGGAATTCTTCCACCTCTTCATCCTTTCTTGAGAGTGCATCTGCAACAATATTTAGCTCCCATTTTTTGTAGATGATTTCAAAGTCATAAACCAGCATCTTTGTGACCCATTTTTGGTTCTCTTTAGAAGATATTCTTTGTTCCAAAAATTATTTAAGACTATCATGATCAATTCTTACCTTGAAGTGTCTTCCCATTAGGTAAGGTCGGCATTTCTTAATTTCATGTAGTATTGGAAACATTTCCTTATCATAAATAGCTTTCTGTAAATACTTTCCTTTGGTTGGATGAAATTCAAAAGAAATGGGTCATCCTTCTTTCATTAAAACAACGCCAATTCCATTTCCTGATGCATCACATTCCATAATAAAGGTTTTTCTGAAGTCTAGAGTAGCTAAGACCGGTGCTAGGAACATTGCCTCTTTAAGATGTTAAAAGGCTTTAGTTGCTCCAAGGGTCCATGAAAATGCATCCTTCTTCAATAATGTTGTTAGAGATGTTGTTATTCTCCCATAATTCTTAACAAACTTGCGATAATTCCCTGTTAACCCGAGAAATCCTCACAACTTCTTTATTTTTGTGGGGAGTTTCCATTCCCTAATGGCTTTAATTTTGTTAGTGTCTACCTTAACACCATCCTCAGATACAATATGACGGAGATATTCCACCTCTTATATTCCAAAGAGACATTTGAAGGTTTTTTCATATAATTTTTTCTTTAGCAATAGTTTGAGGACCCTGTCAACATGTTGAACATGATCCTTCCCAGACATGTTGTAGATTAGTATATCATCAAAAAATACTAGCTCCTCCATTTACAACCATTACTTGAAACTCTGGTGTTGGGTATAGGAAGCAATTATATTCCTTGGCTACCTCACAATGAATAAAATAATGGGTACTACCCGAATCAATCAACACTATTAACTTTTTCTTCTTGATATGTCCTTCTATCCTGAGAGTTTGAGGCATGGTAATTCCTACCAATGCATGAAAGGATATGGTTGGAATCATTTCTTCTTTCTCTAGGGTTGGTTCCTAGTGTATATCCTCTTATTTTGAAGTTTCTTGTTCATTTTCTTCCTCCTCTTCACAACCTATGTAAAATAATTTCTTCTCAGCACACTTATGAACTTTAGTGTATTTTATATCACAACTGTAACAACACCCTTTTGCTCTTTTTTATTCCAATTGTTGTGGTGTCAACCTTGTAGGTTGTGGAAGTGTAGGAGTAGCAACACTTCCATATTTTTAGATGTGAGTGGTAGGCTTCCTTGTCGCCATAATTTCACATTCATTTTTTTTTGCCAACTTGAATGCCTTCTCCAATAAATCGAGTTCCCAAAGGAAAACCTTATGTTGGATGTTATCCTTTTAAGTCCCTATGAAGACATCAAGCTTGTGTTCCTCTCGAATATCAACTACCCTTATATTCATTTTTTGGAAGTCCTTAATGTGCTCAACCACTGAACCCTTTTGTTTCAGATTTATCAATTGGTTAAAGATTTTGTTTCTCTTTGTATCCTCATAATGTGCTATCATTTCCTCCGTAAAAATTGATCAAATGACAATTTTTTTATGAGAACAAAGGCATTGATACCATACAAATATATTTTTCTCTAAATATCGTTACAAGGTATACCTTTTGTGTGTTTTTCACATTATTGAGATCACAATATTTCTCCATCTGTAGTATCTATGTTACAGAATCCTTGCCATAAAACTTCCTCATATCGATCTTTGGAATATGGTGGGTCTTCAATCCAACATTAGAGTTTATGAAATCATGATTAAAATTTATTGTGTTCTCATCATGAGTTTCCTCTACTCTATTTTCGCCATTAGGAATCATTTCTTGTATCAACTTTGTCAAACCTTCCTTCAAACCTTCCGTGTCTTCTTTTAAATCATTCTTCATGTCTTCCATGTTGTCTTTCATTTTTTATTCCATGTCTTCCATACCATTCTTCAAACCATCCATCTTATATTCCATGCCTTTCTTCAAAACTTCCATTTCATTTTTTGTTTCTCTTTGTGAGAGCGAAAGTTGTTTCACTTGCTCTTATAATTTTGATATATCATGGTTGCACTTCTTGCTCTTCATGAGTCATAGTAGAGTGTTATTAGGGCTCAATGGGTGTTGAATTATTTTTAGGGGAAATTGTAGAATGAAATACTAATATCTAAGCTTTAGTATGCCCTTCGAATCACTTAAAACTGATTTTTCAAACAAGACTTATGCAATTTGAAACATAAAATACACACTTTTTTCTTTCTTTTGTGGATCTCGATATTGAAACTGAATTATCTCTGTGATTTCATATCTTTAGTATCTGAAATCTGGTTCTGTAGTAGCCCTCAGGTCTGACTTGATTTGGATTCTTCAAGTCAAATCTATGCCCAATCTCCCACAATACCCTAATTATGGACTCGTTGAGTATAGTGAACTTGTATGGCGTGCCACATGTCATTGTTTCCTCCTTCGGCTCTAAAATTGATCCAGAGGAAACTACAAGCCATGTACTTTTGGCCACATTTTACAGAATTCCAGTCTGATGCTCAGAGAGAGATAGTTATGATGATTTTTCCAAGGTCACCTCTTTTAGATGAAATTTGGGAGCATTCAAAAACCCTAACCTGCAAAAATCATATAGCCAAACATATTGCGAACCAAGATCTGAAATTTTTACACAAATTTCCTTGAGATTTCTTCACATATGTGTTTTTGTTTTAGTGTCTGAATCTTCGTATAAAACAAGTTATAGCTAAAATTCCATCATGACCTATTTGAGACAGTGAAAACCTAGAATCTAAAGCTCTGATACCAAATGTTATGAAACCAGCTCCCAAAATAGAGTAAAAGAGAGATAAATGGCTTAGAAATCAACCACTTTGAGGGGGAAACCTCCTTTATATTACATAAATGAAAAATTATTTGATGATACAAATGAAAAAACCTCCTTTCTATATATAGGAGTCCATGAGGTCACAATATAATCCTAGCCAACCTAACAATAATAATGTAAGGGATAACAATAGTGGCTTTTATGGGGCACAATAATAAAAATATGGGGGCTACAGGGGTACAACAATAAAAATAAGGGGGCTACAATAACAACATTAAGGGACTACATTAGTAATATAGAAACCTAACAAATACTGATCCTAGTAGCATGGAAATATATGACGATGGAAATTACAATATTGATGCACACAATAAACAAATCTAGAAAAGAAAAATAGATTCTTTCCAAAGCATGCTAAACAACCCAAGAGAAATCATAACAAAATTATCTACAAGTGACATAAATTGAAACTACTGCATCCTCAATAATCCAATATAGTGATGAGATTAAATCAAACATTGCAAATGCAAGCAACGATATTATGAATTTCAGTAGAGAAGGCCTTAACATTGATGTGAATAGAAAAAGGGTAGGTACAAGGTGGGATGGAGAGATAAAAAAGTAGTGGCCCAATGTTTAAAGGATGAATTTATATCAAAAATTCCACTCAAGATCTTTCAAATTCATAATATAACTAAGATTTTATTGACTCGTCATTACCCTACAAGAATGCACCTCACCCCTCATTAGTTTATGATGACGTCAATAGGATAAGTAGAACTTCTCTCAGGAAAATATCACACAATGGTCTATATGATTATGTGGGAGAAACATATTGTAATGGCTAAAATATGTCATAGCATGTGAATTAAACAGCAAGAAGGATACACTTCCAAATTCATGAGCATGAGAGCCTGCCACCTATTGGAAACCTAAATGCTCCTTCAACATAACAACGAGCATTAAGGGATTGGTATTAATAATAACTCCTCTTGTTAGGAATTTCGAAATTGGAATAATGGTTTTCTATGTTGAGGTATTGAACATGCAAAATATTTCATTACATTACATGAAGTCAATAGGATGTATAGGATAAGTAGAACTTCTCTCGTGGAAATATCACACAATGGTCTATATGATTATGTGGGAGAAAATATTGTAATGGCTAAAAGACGTCATACTATGAGAATTAAATTTAGGGCATGATGAGCACCTAAATTCATGAGCATGAGAGCCTGGCCACCATCGGAACCAAATGCTCCTTCAACATAACAACGGGCATTAAGGGATTGGTTGGTAACTAATAAAGGCTATTATTAATAATAACTCCTCTGTTAGGAATTTCTAAATCAAATAATGGTTTTTTGAGGTTGAGGTTTCGAAATATTTGAAAATATCTCATTAGTTTATGATGACGTCAATAGGATAAGTAGAACTTCTCTTTGTGGCAATATCACACAATGTTCTATATGATTATGTGGCATAAACATACAAATGGCTAAAAGATTTCAATACCACGTGAATTAAATTAAGGGCATGATGAGCACCTAAATTCATGAGCATGAGAGCCTGCCACCTATTGGAAACCTAAATTCTCCTTCAACATAACAACGGGCATTAAGGGATTGGTTGGTAATAAAGGTTATTATTAATAATAACTCCTCCTGTTAGGAATTTCTAAATTGGAACAATGGTTTTCTTGAGTGTTGAGGTTTTGAAATACATGAAAATATTTCACAATTGGAACGTGTATTAATACTAAGTGAACCATGTAGAGGAAAAAATTTAATTTTGATTATTTTAAAACATTTTCAAACAAAAGTCGTTATCTATTATTTTTAGAGTTACCATAAATAATTAGTTTTTGAGGGTTTAGAGATATGGCCAAGGTGAGATTCCATGTGAAATTAAATTTACTATTTCCTCTAGGGTTAATGAAAAACCTTCTTGAACATACCACACTACCATTATGATGACTATTATTACTATTTACTAAGAAAAAATTTCATTTATGAGATCTTAAAAATAATAAAGGATTGATTTTTTTATTATAAAAAAATAATTCTATATTTTAAAAAATTCATCATAAAGGTTTTCACATCTCTATGTTGTTAATGACTAAGCAAGATTTTCTTATATAATATTTATGACTTGCATGACTAATTTGTGGTTTAATAAATTGTTACGTTAGAGTATCTAAAAAATCAAAATCACTAAAAAACATACTTGGTTTAGGCCACATCAACTCTTAAAGTGGATTTATTTTAGAAATATATTCTCTATTAATGTGGAGTTTCAAACCTAGCTCTTTGTGCAACCAATCACACATAAAAAAATTACAAATTTTTTTAATATAGAAAATTAATTATATTTTTTTAATATTCATCATTAAGGTTTTCACATCTTTATGATGATAATGAGAATTAATTATATTTTTTTAAATATTCATCGTAAGGGTTTCACATATTTATGATGTTAATGAGTTAAAAATATTCTTTTAGTATTCATGACTACAAGACTAGCGGTGTAATAATTGTTCCTTTGGTATTTAAACAATCAAAATCACCACACCAATGTTTAAGATGGATAGATTTTAGGTGTTTCCTCTCGATTAAAGAGTTTTGAACCTTGGTATCTATGTTGGTCATTTAAAACAAATCTCCCACATATATATTATAATGATTTTTTATTTTTATTTTTAATTATATTTGTATTTATAAAAGTTGGACATTTTTATTATAATAAAAAAATTGCAACTAATATTAATAAATAAGACAGCTGGGCTCTTTCGAGGAGAAAAGATTAAATTATAATTATAATTACAATTATATATATATATATATATATATATATATATTGATAATTCTAATTTTTAATATGTGACAAGATTGAATAGTATGTCTACTTATTGCGCTGGAGGTGCATTATACAATCCATTATGGGGGACATGTGTAAGTTTTTCTGTCCCTACCAAATTTCACTAATGTCAGCCAAAATAAAATAAAAAAACTAAAAATAATCTAAAAAATAAAATACAAATAATGTCAATTTAAAAAATAACTTACATAACAATATAAATAACCAATAGAAATATAAATATAAATAAAGTAGATGTATGGTAAATAAATAAAACCTCTTTTTATACTTACTCTCGGCGTATGGTAAAAATATAAATAAACTAGAAGTATGGTAAATAAATATATGATCTCTTTTTATATTTACGACATAAGCCTCTTTATATTTACAAAAACTCAAAAAAGAGATTTTATTTAGGTGAAGACTATGGGCGAAATACCATGGGACAAATTATTATTAATACCATAGGCGAAATGCCATGGGAAAAATAACATGTATTAACATAGAAATCAACATTATCAAATTTATTAGTTAAATAGATTTCTGTGCGAGGTTAAAGCAAGTAAATTGCTTGTAAAATAATGTACAACAATAAATAAAAGAGAATTAAACATCACATGTAACCATACTCAGCAAATTTGATGAAGAAGTTCACCCATCTTGGGCTACATCTACTAGTCCAACTCCCAATGGCATGTGAATAAAAGCCTCAAATGGTTGTGCTCTTTGTAAAACAACTTCAGAATACTTGAATTAGTTAGTAATGATTATTCATTTGCAGAAAACAAAAAATGGATGCTCAATACATTGAAAACACCTTAGTGGCCCTAATGGCTCCTTGAAATATTCTGAATCTAAACCTACACAAGATGACCTCTTATGGCTCTAACACCTCTGCCAATGTGTTCAGAATGTCAAAATTAGTCTAGGTAGTTTTCACCAAAATTGGTCAAAAATTGACTTCCCCATGAATTTTTCCCAATGACACCTAGGAAAACTCCACTAAATATGAAGAATGTCAGTTAACTAGAGCTAACTTTAATGAAAACCCCAAATTTTGGTGGTGCGCTCCAGATTTTTCAACACTTAGCTCTGGCATTTATTGTAATGGCAGGGAGTGGTCACATTAACCCTCTCTCCGAAACCGAGGATAAACCGCAGAGAACACTGTAGTGGATAAAATATGATGATAAATGTTGCCTTAACCGCCAAAAGGTTCTAGCCACATGGCCCTTCTAAAACGTGTGGATAAATTTTTTTCTTAATCGGCGTTCGTGGTCTTAGCATCGGTTCCATGAGTGAGGGTCATATGGTGGGGGTTGTCCCTTAGGGGCTGGCCCCTTTTACCATCGGTTGAAAATAGACTAACCGTTAAATATTCACTACCACCTTGACATGTTAAGAACTATTACCAACCCGAGTGGTCGCGTGGTCTGCACACAGACGAGAGGTCGCACGTTCAATACCCATTGACTCCAAAAATTTTACCATACCACTTGACCTCTAGCCTGCGGCCATGTGGCAACCTCCTAGCAGACCATGTGGTGCCCACTGATAGGCCCACAAAACCTTAATATAAAAATATATATTTCTTTCCAAATATATATTTTTTTCAAAATTTTTATATAAAGTCAAAATGGGTCAAATGTCCAGTTTTTTGAGTTTACTGGGCTTTTCAAAACGTCATAACTTCTGCATATGACCTTGGTTTTTCAAACCGTTCATGGCACCAGAATCATAGCGATGAGACCTTTCTGGTCACTTATGTTGCAAACACTTCTGAGCACTTTCATTTTTGAGAATTTTTTAGCAATGGACATGATCTCATGATCACACCTCCCCATTGGAAATATTTTACACCCCAAAATCCCTCAATTACCTATTTAGAAGATGAGCGTACAACTCCCTCACCTTTTCCACTTCCATCCATCTTGTCTTAGCTGGTTTGCTGCCCTTAATCCCAATCCGAAGATAATCGACACTTCCTCTCTTAGAAGTGTGTGTCCTCCTGTCATGGATAAATTTGACAGATTAATTACTGTTTGGATACTTACCACAACAAAACTAATACATTCCATTCAGATCAGTCGGCCAAAATAAAAAAACTAAAAATAATCTAAAAAATAAAATACAAATAATATGAGTTGAAACAATAACTTACATAACCATATAAATAACCAATAGAAATATAAATATAAATAACATGGATGTATGGTAAATAAATCAAACCTCTTTTTATGCGTACTCCAGATGTATGGTAAAAATATAAATAAACTAGAAGTATGGTAAATAAATATAACCTCTATTTTTCTATTTATGGAATAAGCCTCTTTATATTTACAAAAACTCAAAAAAGAGATTTTATTTAGGTGAAGACTATGGGAGAAATACCATGGGATAAATTATTATTAATTTACCATAGGAAAAATACCATGGGAAAAATAGCATATTACCATAGAAATCAATATCTAATTATATACGAAGCTTATGGGCCTAATAACATGAACCAACTTATTATTAATACCATGCAAAAAAAAAATTATTAACCCTAATAAATACTAAAGGGTTAATATTAATATTAAAATAATATTAATATTATTGTTACTAAGTCTAATATTCATATAAATATATTATAATATTAATATTATTAAATTTAATAACTTTGGATTAATACAATATTAAATTTGTTATATTATAATATATATTAATATATCATGATATATATATTAGCTCTAGATATATATAGGAGGAAAGAACAAAAACATAGAGTGATAGAGGTGTATATATGGGAAGGGTGACAAGGGAGAGATGGAGATAAACTTAAGGAGAGTGGAGAGGAGGAATGAAGAGTGAGAGAGGTAGCTAAGGGTAAGAGAGGGAGACAAAGACATAAACATGGAGGTGGGAGAGAGAGAAGGAGAGAATGAGGGAGATAGAGAGAGAGAGAGAGAGAGAGAGAGAGAGAGAGAAGCGAAGTGAGAGAGAGGAAGGATGAGAGAGGGAGGGTTAGAGAGATGGAGTTAGAGGGGGAGAGAGGGAGTGAAGAAAAAATAAATAGAGAGTGAGAAGTGGAGACAGAGGGAGTGACAAGGGAGATATGGAGAGAGAATTTGTATGTTTATGGGTGAGATAAAGATACATAGAAGGAGAGATGGAGACAAGGGGAGAGAGAGAGAGAGTTATGGTGGAAGAGAGAGGATTGGAGGGAAAAAATATAGAGAGAGATACAAGGGGGAAGATAGAGGGAGGTACAAGAGAAAGGGAGAGAGAGGGAGGACTAGAGATAGAGGAAGGGAGTGATAGGGGAAGAGAAAGGGAGTTCGGAGAGAAAGCATGGCAGGTAGGAATTGAGAGGGGAGGAGGAGAGAGGGAGGGATAAAGAGATGGAGTTCGAGGGGGAGAGAAGGAGGGAAAAATAAATACATAGAGAGTGAGAAGTGGAGAGAAAGAGAGGGAGTGACAAGGGAAATATGGAGAGAGAGTGTGTATGTTTGGGGGTGAGATAAAGAGACAAAGAAAGAGAGATGGAGAGAAGGGGGAGATAGGCATATAGTAACATATTTGGAAGGTGAAGAGAGAGAGAGAGAGAGAAAGAGAGGATTTGAGAGAGTGAAGAGAGGTAGGGAAAGAGAGATAGAAAGAGGGGGAGATAGAGGGAGGTAAGAATAAATACATATAGAAAAAAGGTGTAGAGAGGGAGATAGGATAGTAGGGGGAAGAGAGATAGAAGTGGGGGGCAGAGAGAGAAGGGAAATAAAGAGAGATAGAGAGGGAGTGGAGGGAGTGATATATATATATATATATATATATATATTAGAGAAATAGAGTGTATGTTTTGGGTGTGATAGAGAGAGGCAAAGGGAGATATATATATATAGATGGAAGGTGAAGAGAAATAAGAATGAGATGGAGATAGGGAGGGAGGGATAGAGAGATTGATAAATATGGAGTGAGAGTCTGTGTGTGTTTGGGGGGGTGAGATAAAGAGAAAAATAAGGAGAGATGTAGGGGGGAGAGAGGGAAGAATATTTATTGCACTAGATGCATTCATTTTAGTGTAAATGGTGGTTTCTAATCCTCTTTGATTACTTGCACTAGATGCATTGATTTTAGTGTAGACATTGATTTATAATGATATTTGACTACTTGCACTAGATGAATTGATTTGAATGTAGATGATTTCAAATCATATTTGAGTGCTTGCACTAAATGCATTGATTTGAGTGTATATGGTGATTTATAATCCTATTTGATTGCTTTCACTAGATGCATTGATTTCAACGCAGATGCTGATTTCTAATTATATTTGATTTTTTGCCCTAGATGCATTGATTTCAAAGTAGATGATTTCTAGTCATATTTTATTCTTTTGACTAAATGCATTGATTTTAGTGTAGATGGTGATTTACAATTCTATTTTATTACTTTCACTATATGCATTGATTTGAGTGTAGATGTTGGTTTCTAATCCTATTTGCTTACTTGCACTAGATGCATTAATTTGAATATAGATGTTGATTTCTAATCCTATTTTATTACTTGCATTAGGTGCATTGATTTAATTGTAGATGATGTTTTATAATCTTATTTGATTTCTTGCATTAGATGCATTGATTTCAATGTATATGTTCATTTCCGGTTTGATGTAATTGGATGTATGATGGTACATTAATTTTAAAGTGATTTGATTAAATGTGTGCATTGATTTTAGTGTAAGCACAAAAATTATTGAGAATGTACACTGATTTGTGTGTTATAGTAATTCAACCTATTAATATTGGAGAGCAAGAGAGACAAGGTATGATGTTTACTATAACAACTCGAGCTAAATATTTAAATGGTTTATGATTTCAAATTTCATTTTCATATAATCTAAATGAAAAGATGACAAAAATAACAAGGGTGACGATAAGAATGGTAGAAGAAAATAGTTTGATATTGATCATAATGAAGATTATTTGTAATTGACTACATTTTTATTATTCACATAAAATGACCAAATAAATCTAAGACATATTTAGCATATTTAAAATGGCTAAATTAATATTAGATGTATTTACATATTATTAATAAAATTAATCATATGTTTGATAGATTTTCCTTGGTGGGACAAGAGTGAAACCAACCTATATCCATCCTAACTCTGGATCTATCAAGCATCTAGAGGGATCAAATCTCTCGAGGCAAACATTTCCTCAAATTTTGCACTAAAAAAAGAGTTTTTCACCTAGAGATATTTTATGCCTCTCGGCTCTTGATAGATCTAGAATTAAGATGGAACTAGGTTGGTTCATACAACATGTTCAAATCATTGCACCCATTCAAAAGTTCCTGAAAAAATTCTAATTCTAAAAGAACTTGATTGTCATTTAAATAAATCTTATGACTAATTATAGTTGTGGAATCCGTAGAAACCAATAAGTTACTTATATCTAATTGATATATGAATGATAAATATTAGTACTTTCTATTGTCAACCCTTCTCCACCAAATCTTAAAACATAATTAAAAATAAATTACATTCAAATCAATTAATCTACACCTCATAAATTTCTCTATACTTTATTAAAAACATTAATTTTTTAAAAAATAATCATTTTCCAAATAAATTTTTCCATCCTTCAACTCAAAAATTTTTTTGAACTATTTATATATTAGAATACATTTTCAATAATTTAAAAAGAGCATAAATCATGTTTTTAATATAATATCAAATATGCGCAAAAATAAGTTTTTAAATATAATATTAAATATCTACAAAATACCATTTTATATTAAAATATATTTTCAATAATTAAAAAAATTATAATTCATGTTAGGAATATGACTTCGTGATCCATAAATTAATTATCAAATCTTCTGCTAATATCACAATGTAATTTTGTGTCGTACGCGTTTCGAACCAGCCAGCTGTGGTTCATCATCGGGACAAGATACGAAATCAGATCAAGGACACCGAAATCAAACGTTGTGGTTCATCATCGTATTGGATACGAAATCTGACTGATGCATCATCGTGACAAGATACAACCGATCAGGACGTCGAACCAGTGCCAAAGGTGGTTCATCATCGCAAGATACGAAATCTGATCAAGGATGCGCCTCCTCGATCATTTCGCACTGTCTCCCGAGTGATGAACCACACTGGCCGGCTCGAAACGCGTCGACACAAAATTCTCCATTGTGATTTTAACCGAAAGATTTGATAAATAATTCATGTTTTTTAATATAATATCAAGTAATATATATATTAAATATCTACGTAAATACCAATTTAAGTAATTTGATTTGAAACCCCGATACACAAAAACATTAAAAAAAAATACGTATTCTTATTTGTAGGAATATTTTGAAATCTCGAGATAAGCAATGATGTCAAACACTTCAAATACATCGTTGCCTCTACGTTTTCCTCGGTAGTATTGGAAGACATATGCAGCTAACATAGGCTTGGTCCGGGTTGATGCTAAATGTTTGGATGATAGTTTTTGGAAAATATTTTAAAATATTAAAATTGGACAGTCAGAACTTAGATTTTTTTAAAAATTTAGTACATTTTATCATAATGTCACCTCAACTGTTTTCCATTATTTTCCGTACCATATAAGTATTAGATTACGACAGCCATCATAATCTCACCTACCGCTTCCATTATTTTCCCGTACTAATATGTGGTTATTTAGACTACGCTATTAAACTAAGTTAATTTATACTACGTCGTTTTACATAAGTTAAGCAAAAAGAACAAGAGCGAATCTGATATAATATTTCTACCACTAAAACAGTAGGCAAAGAATTCAGATGACATAGAAGAGAAGGTTTGCAAATGACGTAGACGAGGAGCGTCGTCATTGATGACGTTAAAATATTCTGTGGTGGTGGGTTTGTGTCATCGATGTCGTATATCAAAACAAGAGGCCGCCGATGGTATTGTATTTGCAGCTTTCCATGGCTCCCCTGTCTCCATAATTTATCATATGGAACTTCTTTTTGGTTATCTCACGTCTCTCTGCATTTCGAACCCCAAAACAGTGACTGGTTTATCTCAATCCCTAATGTTGGATTATCCTGTAACTATCGCAATAAATTAAAATATAAATACCTGTAATATGTAGCCTTATGGAGGGCATAATTATGCATAATTATTTAGACATACTGTGCAACCTTCATCATTTTCACTGGAAATAGATTACATGGACTTCCCCATTATTACGGCAGACTTGACGTGTGATCAAGAGCTCGCAGACGATGGTCGCAAGCCTCAAAATTCACGTGCTTATCAGAAATAGCGAACCCCATGCCAACTAATAATTCTCCCAAGGTTTAGATCAATTAAAGAAATAAATGCAACACACAATGTGACACAGAGCTCACTCAACTTGTTCATAGCTCAACGATGACATTACATATTTATAGCATAGGCATTCACCTAATCTTCCTAAGTTTGAGGCAACAATCTTGAACTGGTGGAACTAAACTCTAATTATAAAACTCTTGTTCAACAAACCATAACCACTCCTATTTCTAAATTATTCTAGATTATTCTCACATCCTCCCTTAATGGAGAAATTGATTTTCTACAACACCTAATTCACTTCTAAAACCTTCAAAATTGAGTTTACCAACAGGCTTGGTAAAGATATCAGCCATATTATCCTTGGTATTACAACATATTAAATCAATTTCATTTTATACAATATTCTCTCTTATAAAGTGGTATTGCAGCTCAATGTGTTTTGATCTGGCATGATATATCGGATTGTGTGCTAATTTGATAGCACTTTGCTTATCACCATTTATGCATGTTGAACCAATTTGCTCCTCTTCGAGATCTGCACGAATTCTCCGCAACCAAACAGCTTCACAAGTGGCATTGGTCAAAAAGCTTTGTACTCAGATTTTGTCGATGATAAAGAAACAGTTGGTTTTTCTTACTACTCCATGACACAACCCTTGATCCTATATGAAATGCATAGCCAGAGGTAGATTGTCTATCATCAGGATTTCCTGTCCAATCTTAATCAGAAAAACCTGTCAGTGCAACATCAGAATCATCTGTATACATAATACCCAAATTTATTGTTCCTTTTAAGTATCGGATAACTTTCTTTCCAGCCTTCCAGTTATTTCCTAAAGGCTTAGCCATAAACTAACTAAGGATACTCACTAAGTATGCAATGTCTGGTCTGGTAGTGGTGAGATAGTTCAGACTTCCCACCAACTGACAATATAGAGTTCCATTTTCCTCTTTAGTTCCATCTTCTTTGTACAACTTTGCATTCTGTTATAACGGAGTTGGCATAGCTTTGCAATCACTCATATTAAACTTTTTAAGAATTTCCTTTGTGTATTTACTTTGAGTGATCAATGTTTTACCAGGCTCTCTCCATACCTCAATTCCTAAACTGTAATGCAATTCACCCAAATCTTTCATTTCAAATTCCTTAGACAAGTAAATTTTAATTTCCTCAATTAACTTATAAGCACTGCCTGTGATAATGAGATCATCCACATATAAAGATATGAAAGAAACATTTCCTTTTTCATCTTTTTTAACATAGAGGTTAGGATCATTTTTTGTTTTCACAAACCCATTCTAATGAAAGAAGGTATCAATATTTACATACCATGATCTCGGCACCTGTTTCAAACCATATAAGGCTTTTCTTAATTTGCAGACTAGATGCTCCTGTTGAGCATATCCTTTTGAAACTAATCTCGCCTTAAATTTATCAATGTTACCATCAGCTTTAAATTTAGATTTATGCAACCATTTTCTTCCAATTGGAACTTTGTTTTTAGGGAGTTCTACTAATTCCCTTGTTTTATTTTTCATAAGAGAGTCATATTCATCATTCATAGAATTTCTCCATTTTTCATGCTCTTCGGCTTGTTCATAATCAACTGGTTCTAGAACATTCATGATATTAGACATCGAGACATAGTCTCTATATCTTGCAAGAAGTTGGGTTTTTCGGGTTCAAATTCTTGGTTCTCATACCAAATTAAAGAAAAAAAATGCAACACACAACATGAGACAGAGCTCACTCAACTTGTTCATAGCTCAACGATGACATTACATATTTATATCATAGGCATTCACCTAGTCTTCCTAAGTTTGAGACAACAATCCTGAACTGGTGGAACTAAACTCTAATTATAAAACACTCATTCAAAAAACCATAATCACTCCTATGTCTACATTATTCTAGATTATTCTCACAAGATTTTCCATTACAACAACAAATTTGCTTGATAAAAATACCTAACACCGTTTGTATGTGCCTCTATATTTCATTTACAGTGTTGGTTGCTTATGTTAGATATTGACCATGAAATTCATTTGATCTACATTGTAGTGTAAGTGTTTTGTGTTCTTCCTGCGCTTAGCTAAGGTGTGAGAGTGAGTGGAATTTCAGTATAGAAGATGGGGTGCCCATTAACAACATGAAGAAAAATACATCATCCGAAAGAGGAGATTTGAAGAAAGACAGTGATGAAGCAGACAAAAGCCAAAAGATGCGAAGGAACATGGGAAGAGTATTATATCGTAGATCGAACCCTATCCTTCGTTTTTCTTGAAATTATATATTTTGGAATCTAATCTACAGAAGCGACTTTATTTCAAAATATTTATGAATCCACAATCAAGATAAGTTCAGGATCTCGTTTTTTCAATAAGGCTAGCTAACTCTCACAAATATCTCTATGATGGATTGTATTGGCGATGGAATTATTACCATTTAGTTTCATGTACAGTAATGTAAAGAGAAATGGAAAGGATGCTTTAAGTTCAAGTTCTGTTGTGGTGAAAAACATGGGTTGTTGGAGCTGTTCGAGTAAATTGTTGCTGTAAAGTAATCCCAAAATAATAATTTCATGAACTATTTCACATCAAGGAGAATAGAATTGAATTTTGTTTTGATCATCTCTCTCTCTCTCTCTCTCTCTCTCTCTCTCTCTCTCTCTCGCTCTCTCTCTCTCTCTCTCTCTCTCTCTCGCACTCTCTCTCTCTCTCTGAAAATCACTCTTCATTCATTTTTCACTTTTCCCTTTATACTAGATCGATGAAATTTAATGTTAATCATGTAATACTAGTTAAACCAAAAAGGATGAAGGGAGAGGCGAGCCCCTAGCAAAGAATCTCTCTCTCTCTCTCTCTCTCTCTCTCGATGAAATTTAATCTCTCTCTCTCTCTCTCTCTCTCTCTCTGGATCGATGAAATTTAATCTCTCTCTCTCTCTCTCTCTCTCTCTCTCTCTCTCGATCGATGAAATTTAATGTTAATCATGTAATACCAAAAGCCCCTAGTAATGCAAAGACTCTCTCTCTCTCTCTCTCTCTCTCTCTCTCTCTCTCTCCATTTCTCACTTTTCCCTTTATTCGATCGATGAAATTTAATGTTAATCATGTAATACTAGTTAAACCAAAAAGGACCGTTGAAGGAGAGGTGAAAGCCCCTAGTAATGCAAAGACATCAAATTGACTAACTGGAAAATAAGGTTCACACTCTCTCTTCATTTTTCACTTTTTCCTTTATAATAGATCGATGAAATTTAATGTTAATCATGTAATACTAGTTAAACCAAAAAGGACGAAAGGGTAAGACATCAAATTGACTAACTAGAAAATAAGGGTTCACTGATACTTCTCACTCACTCACTCACTCTCTCTCTCTCTATTTTTCACTTTTCCTTTATACTAGATCGATCGATCTCTTCTCTCTCTCTATTTTTCACTTTTCCCTTTATACTAGATCGATGAAATTTAATTAATGTTAATCATGTAATACTAGTTAAACCAAAAAGGACTGGAGGCGAAAGCCCTAGTAATGCAAAGACATCAAATTGACTAACTGGAAAATAAGGTTCTATATACAACATCTTAAATCTGATCGTTAAAATAGAGGAATGAGCGAGAAAAAAACACAAAACGGTTTATATTAAATTTTCATTGGTTCAAGATAAGTGTTGTTGATTCCAACATATTCCTTTCATCTTCACTATTTGAAACTGATATCATCTTGATCTCAAACTTCAACTTCTACTTCAAAAATTTTGCCTCTCTCAAAGGCTGCTAATGATTTCATTTAACTACTCTAGTTGGATAATACTTCCAGTCGATCACTCTATCAATGATCAATTGACTAATGCATCTATGATATATTGTTGGAAAATTAATTCCAATTGCAGGCAAAAACAGAAGGAAAGAAGAGGCAGCGATTTCTTTTTGTTTGTAGTCCATACTCCACCGCGCATTGATTGCTTGTATTTAAACCCTGCAAAGTCCTTTTATTTGATAAAGGCCATAGCCCTTTCTCACACAGAAAATCTATGGTTTCAAGCCACGCAACCCAGCATTCAAGCTTCTGCAACCTCACCATTAAAACCCCATTAACCATTTGATTTTTTTTTTTGCATTGAAATGACACCCGTCAACGGTTTGTTGAAATATTGTCATTGATGGCAAGACGATGCTCGAGGAGCAAAGGAGCGACGGCCGAAGCAAAGGGGAAGACAAAAGAGGCACGAGGCGAAAGCAATGGGCGGCAAGAAGAAAGTCAAAAGATGTAACGAGTCCGCAGAAGCACGGTGAAGAACGGGTGTCGAAAGGTAGAGACGAGGAGGCGAGGAGAGACGGCCGGCGGAGGTAGAGGCGGAGGCTAGGGCAGCGAGCGGGGAGAAGCGAAAGATTTACAGGCACGGGAATCGCACACTCCAGCTTGACATTATCTGAAACAAATGTTATTCCGGGGAATCACCTGCCTCGATGGAGGATACATATATGCACATCCATCATCTTACATATATGTGCAGCACATCACATAAACAAAGGTCTAAGCTTAAATATATAAGTGGAGCACTTTTATTAAAAGAGCGCACAAAACGAAGATTTAAATGGTGGGACCCCTCCTCAATCACAATAGGAAAAAAACTATGAAGCGTAATATGTAACCCACGGAAAGAGTGTGGTAACGATGAAAATTCGGACCCGATGGGTCTATAAATCATGGCTAATATATTTGAGTTCCAAGTCTAATTACATCGACGCGGTCATCGCATCGGAGAATATATGAGTTACGTTGCGATTGGAAGTCGAGGATCCGATGGAGGTATGAATTATAATTCCAAACATGTTTGAAGTCCTTTCTCAATCGCATCGGCAAAATGCGATGAGCAGTGCCCAATCGCAACACATATTAAAAGACTTGCGATTGCGATTAAGAGTTCAGGACCCGATGGGTGTATTAACGATGGTTTGTATATGTTGAATTCCGGCTAATCACATCGGAAGTTATAAGAGCGTCGGAACATATATTAAATGACACGATTGCGATTGAAGCCGGGACCGATGGACTTATAAACTTTGATTAATAAAAAAATTTGAGTCCCGATCGCATCGGCAATGTAATGAACGATGACCGATACATCGAGTATTTGAAGTTGCGATTGTGATCAGTAATCGCAATGGAGGAGAATCAATGCATCGAAAACGTGTCGAGGTGGAGCGAAGGGCATTGTTAAATCTTGTCAAGATAATTCATTGATTTTATTAGAAGCGACGGATTGCTTGTTAAAACCTTATATAAGGATGACGAGAGTTGATTTAAGTTAAAGGCGTTGTTATATATATAAAAAGGTGATTGTATTAAAGATGTGTTACGTAGTCTGTGGGTTGTATGTATATGCCTCGGCTTAACGGGAGAGCGATTATTAATATACAACGATTGTGATACATGTTCATTAAACATGACTTCACATTAACAAGACACTAATGGCATAAAAGTTGAGTTCCTCCCGGTTACGGTCAACGAATGTAAAGCACGATTACACATATACGTGATTACACACCACGGTAGAGGACGAGAAGAAAAGCAATTTGAAAAAGAGAGATAAAACACGGTCACAAAAAGAACAAAGACACATTGAGAGAAAAAGACAAATGAGCAACAAGCCGAAGACAAAACGAGTGAAATTTAAGTTTTCATTTAAATTTGAATGTAAATGTTTTATTTAAATTTATATTGTTGTGATGCATTGGCAAGTCTCACGAGGAAGAGAGCAAATATCCCATTTGTAATATTAAAATAAGCACCTATAGTTACATTTCTACGGGTATTTGAAAAAAGAGATGAGAAGGCGGAAAGGCAAAGAGAGACATGGTTGTCGACTTCGAATTCCCGGTGGAATACAAATAGCCATGAAGCTATTTTTGTATAAAAGCAGGGTAATATCCAAGGGGAGAGAGTTGACGAAAAAGGAGTGAGAGAAGAAGAGAGTATGAACGAAATTAAAGAGAGTTGAAGAAGAGAATAAGCAAGGTTTGCCAAGAAGAATGTGAATAAGGAGGAGAGTGAGCAAAGAAGAAAGAAGGGGCTAAGAGGAGATGATGCGAATTACGATATAAGATTTGATGAACGACGGAGAGAAGAAGGTAGAGAACGGTGATATCCAAAGGTAAATCGTAGTGTTTTCTTTTGAAAGATTAAGGAAGTTGGAGCTTCCCTATCAAGTTGTAGCTTGGTAGATGTCGTTATGGGCGGGCGGGGTAGAAACTCTGTGGGTTGGTGCCTTGCAGAAAATAGATGGGAGTTGGTGCTTCCATCGGTGTAGCTTGATAAAATGTCGGTTATGGGCGGGCGGGGTAGGAGCCTCTTGTGGAGGTTCGTGCCTGCAAAAAATAGATGGGTGGAGCTTCCTTGCAAGTTGTAGCTTGCAAAATTGAAGGTTGAGCCTCCGTTGTAGGTTGGTGCTGAAAATCGGTGGTGAGAGGGAGTTGGAGCTTGCCTTTGCATCTTAAAAATAATAAGATGTGGTTTTTCTCCCTTTATGGGTTTCCATGTATATCTGGTGTCTATGTGCATGATGTCTATGTGTTGATATGATATATCTATTTTGCTAATACTTGTTTGCTAACATATTAAAATTTGTTGGTGCATTATCTAATCTTCTTATTAATTGATGCTCATAAATAAAGATTGCTCACACATTATGTTGATCATGAAAGGAAGGTGTTAATAAAGTAAAATAAGTTTTAAAGGAAAAAGTTTCAAAATTCCATGAATGTGTTAAGTGATTCACCCCCCCTCCCGAGTTTAACTAAGAGTTCAACAATTAGTATCGGAAGCAGGTTCCTTGTATGTCGGTCTAGCAGGCCCAGAAAGGAGATCCTAGGCTCTCAAGATGGCAAGTCAAGAAGAGAGCTCAACCAATAAAGCCCTTTCTTTATAGGTACAAATTATGCCTTTTGGAAAATAAGAATGAAAGCTTATATAATGTCTTTAGGATTAGAAGCTTGGGATGCGTCAAATTGGATATGTCACAAAGTCAGGGCGATACGGAGAAAGAAGCTAAAGAAAGCTTTGTAGCTAATGCAAAAAAAGAAATGAATGCAATCTTAAATGGACTATGTGAAGGTGATTTTATCAAAATAATGCACGGTCGGGCGCAAGATATGTGGGACACTCTAGAGAATATCCATGAGGGAAATAAAAGGTTAAGGCGCCCAAACTTCAAGTATATGAAGCTCGGTTTGAAAATTTAAAAATGAATGATGATGAAGATGTTGGTAGCTTCTTCTTAAAAAGTTGCAGAAATTGTTAACGAGTATGAAAGCTCTTGGAGAAACAATACCGGAAAGGTATAATTGTACAAAGATTCTAAGATCTCTTCCATCCAGGGTCCAACCCCAAGGTGTACGCAATAGAAAAGCATTTTGGTTGGGAGACCTTGACCATGAACCAACTACAAAGGCTTGACATATGAGATGAGGCTCCCACGGAAGAAGCCAAGTACGAGGAGGCGGCATTCAAAACGAGAAAAAGAAAGAGAAGGAAGAAAGGAAGACATATGCTCTGCTCTGCGATGAAGAAGGAAGCTAACTTTGTCGAAATTGGATAGAGGATCAAGCGAGATACAAAGGTAAACTTCCTTTTAAATGCTTTATTTGTGCAAGAGTTGGACATTATCTTGCTAGATGTCCTCACAATGTAAGAAATCAAGCTCGAAGAATCGAGGAGAAAGACACATCAAAGAATTGGCGAGAAAGGAAAAGAGAAATTCGGTAATCATCATGCTCGGCAAGACGATGGACTGCATCGAAGACTCGGATGAACTCTCGAGAGAAGAGGAACCTGCGAATTTTTATTAATGGCCATAGAAGATCTTGAAGGACTCTTGCTAGAAGAAGAAGAAGAAGGGGAAGTCGATCTTGAGGGGCTAAGGGTGCTGCGGAGGAGATTGACACTCTCAAGCTAAGGCGAGAAAACAAAAAGAGATTCACTCCTCAAATGTGTGAAAGAAGAACAAAATTCGAAGTCCTCATGTGGGCGAAGGTAAAGCAAGAAGAATCCAAGAAGATAGAAGATATATTACTTCAGCAAATCAAGATAAAACTCGAGAACAAAGTACGGAAGAAGAAATTATGTGTATGAGGAAGGAAATTAGAAAGTGCTCAGCAAAAATTTTCTATATACCCTTCTCAAATGAAAAGTTCTAGTAGGTTGAATGAAATCTTGGATGCTCAAAGATCTCCTCTAATAAAAAGCCAGGATAGGCTATGAAGGAGAGATATAAAGTAAAAGAAGGCAAAGAAAAAGGAAAACAAAAATATAATTTTTGTGAAAGAAAAGAAGAGGTGATGAAACAACCCAAATAATTCCTACAAAGGAAGAAACATGTAATGAGAAAGGCAGAGACCGGAGAAGAAACCTCTAATAACAAAGATTGTAACAAATACTAAGACAATAGAGAAAGGATCATATTCTTTGATTATATCAAATTTGGGAAGCCATCAAAAGGAGATTCTTGCCTCCTATGAAGAATGCCACACAGTATGTCTTCCACAAGCGAGGACACATTCTTGCATATTTTCATGCGGAGGAATGATTCAAACCGACCAAAAGAGGCAAGCATGGAAGAGACAACCTTACATCGGTATACGAGTAATTTCTATGGTTATTGTTTTTATTGTAAGGATTTGGCCATAGAATTATTGAATGTAGAAAGTATGGACAAAGGCCAGTGTTCAATACCTCAAGGAAGTTTATGAGTCAAAGCAATTTTTGTTCATGCTCACAATTACGCAAAAACTATAATCAAATGTTGTATATGCTATCAAGTTGGACATATATCTTCCAAGTGTTCTCTAAAGGATATAATTCATGCCTCACAAAAGATACCAACCAAAAGGGGGGCCTCCGGTGTATAAGAAAGGTGAATAAAATATGACTTGGCTAAGCACTCCAAGATTTGAAGAAGTCGATAGTATTTGGACGATCGGCTTCTCTAAACACATGACGGAGACAAAAACAAGTTTTTAACTCTTGATGAAAAGAAATCGAGGCAATGTCACTTTTGGAAATGACAAATCGGGGAAAGATCAAGGGAAAAGGATCGGTCGAAGACGCACGACGCATAGGAAAGGTCCAAGATGTATTATATGTAGATGGGGTACAGAAAGAAAATTTGCGAGTGTCGGTCGGATGTGTGATAAAGGCTATGAAGTTCTCTTTAGAGCACGAGATTGTGTAGTCATATCAAGCACGACGGGGAAAAACTCTACTCAAAAGGTGTTCGAACCGAGAGAGCAATGTGTACATAGTAAAAGAGAGGAGGATGAAGCACCGCCATCTTAGCAAACTTGAGGAGTCATGGTTATGGCATGAAATTGGGACATCTCGGCTTTGACCATATCATTAGGCCAGGCAAAGGAAAATACTGTCGAGAGATATGCCGAAATAAAAAGGCCCACAAACACAATATGCAAATCTTGTCGAGTTGGGAAAACAAACTCACACATCCTTTAAATCTAAAGAAGAGTTATCGACAAAGACCCACGCAACTTGTGCACATGGATACGTGTGGACCTACGAGAACTAAAACACCAAGTGGAGAGTCCTACTTTATCTTTGATAATAGATGATTTATCTAGAATGACATGGGTTGCTTTTCTCAAGAATAAATCGGAAGCTCTTGGACAAATTCAAAACATTTAAAGCATTGAGAAAAATCGAGACAAGATGCAAGTCGAAATGGATCGGATCGGACGAGAGGAGGTGGATTCCGCGATTATGACTTTGCGGACCTATGCGATGAACATGGCATAAAACAGCAATTTACTATTGCAGGGACACCTCGGCGGAATGGAGTAGCGAACAAAACAGATCTGTTTTCAACAAAATTGCTAGAGCCATGATCTCGAAATAATATTGCTCAAACTATGCAGGAAAAGCCGATTACCTAGCAGTACATATCCTTAATAAAGCTCACTTAAGGCCAAGTAGTGACAAGACTCTATTGAACTATGGCATGGAAACGACCTCAATCAAACATTCCAGAATCTTTAGGCAGAGTGTTACATAAAGAATAATGATGAAAATCTTGGCAAATTTGATGCAAGAGTAGATGAAGGGATATTTCTAGGATATGCCTCCAAAAAGCAAAGAATACGGGGTGTTACAACAAGACCTCTTCGGAAGATAGTTGAAAGTATTGATGTGAGATTGATGAAGAACTTCCAAATACTAGAGATATAGACTCGTTAGTACATCGACAACAATGAAGAAGAAGACCAAATAATGATGATGAAAACCAAAGAAGACAATTTAAGATGCAAGAAATGTAGCTCAAACCCCCTCAAGATACACTCAAAAGAATCATCCTAAAGACTGATCATAGAGACAAGAAATCAGACTCCGCATAAGAAGGCAACAACAGTAACAAATATAAGAAGTATACATAGCCATGTTATCACAACAGAGGCAAAGAAATTCAAGAAGCCAGCTAAGGACAAGTATTGGATAAAATCACTAAACGAAGAATTGGACCAAATTGAGAAGAACAATACCTGGGGAACTAGTTCCTAGACCTATTGAGAAAAAATATCATTGGTTCAAATGGGTATTCAAAAAACAAAATGAATGAGCAAGGACAAGTAATCGTGAATAAAGCTAGCCGGTCTCTAAAGGATACTCACACATAAATAGAAGGACTTGATTATGATGAAACATTTGCCCCTATAGCCATAATGGAAGCTATGAGAATGTTCCTCGCATTTGCATGCTATCAAGATTTCAAGGTATATCAAATGGATGTAAAATCTTTCTTAATGGTGATCTAGAAGAAGAAGTGTACATGGAATAACTAGAAGGTTTCTCATCGATGCATAAAGAAGACTATGTATGTAAACCGAAAAAGGCCCTATATGGACCGAAATAGGCTCCTTGTGCTTGGTACTCAAGACCGGATAAATATTTGCAAAAAATGGGTTTTAAAAGAGGTGGAGTAGACAACAATCTATACATAAAAGCGCATGAAAATGAACTCCTAATTGTTGTCGTATATGTTGATGACATTATGTTCGAAGCAACAGAGATGAGCTAGCAAAAGGATTTACGTAAGAGATGAAATAAGAGTTTGAAATGTCCATGATCGAGAGCTCATTTCTATTTAGGACTTCAAATTCAAGAAGGAGCACAGTACATTCCTCTCACAAGGAAAATACCTAAAAGAAATGCTCGAAAAAATTCAAAATGGAAGATTGCAAACCCGTGTCAACTCCCATGACCACAGTTGCAAGTCGTGTGTTGATGATGGGTCTCACGATATAGATCAAAAACTCTACAAATCCATGATTGGAAGTCTATCAGACTCGATCGCATCAAGACCCGTACATCATGCTAGCGTAGGACTAGTGGCTAGATATCAAGCAAAGATCTAAACAAAATCACCTTATTGCAAACTAAAAGAATATTCCGTATATCTACAAGGAACAACACTCCGTATGGACTTTGGTGTCCAAAAGCAAAAATCTCTACGTATCGCATGGGCTACGATGCAAACATTGGGCCGTACCGTGTTGGATGACAGGAAGAGCACAAGTGGAGGTGCTTTCTATCTAGGAGAAAGCCTAGTTGCATGGTTAAGTTAGAGCAAGAAACAAACATCCATCTCTTTCTACAACTCGCGTAATATATAGCAAGCAGCAACATGTTGTACACAAGTCATTTGGATGAAGAAAACTCTTCAAGACATGAAGGTAAGCATTGATGAACCTATTTCAATCAAATGTGATAATACAAGTGCTATAAGTATATCTAAAAATATTGTACTTCACTCAAAAACTAAACACATTTGGATCAAGTATCATTTTCTATTTTGTGGAACAAGTGGCTCGTAAAATAGTAAACCGGAGTATGTACCAACAAAAGAGCAAAGACATCGACATATTTACTAAACCACTTGCGTAGAACCATTCAAATATTTGAGAGATGCACTAGGGGTAGTATCCGTAGATACTATTCTCTAATATGAAGAGAAATTACGGTCTCAAGGGGAGAAAAAATGAAAATATCATTCCGTGGGGAGAACAAACACAAGATAAGCATAAAACAAGTCCACAGGATCAAAGATAATCTCGCATTATCAACATTCAACATGAAAAAGAAACAAGGACCTTTCAACGTTATATACATCATCTCGTCTCCCACACTAGACATGTGCACTACAAATGAAACACAACTATAGAACATATATCGGTTCACTATATCGACAGAGACAAAATGTATACTCAAGTTCACAATGTATATCGGCTCACTATACCAAAGTGTTTTCTCAACAAGTTTGTTACATCACTCGGAGCAAAGATAGTACAATTTCAAAGCAGAAGAGGACCCAAAAGTAACTCGTAGAAAGGAAATGCAACGACGAGAGCTCTATGGAGAGATGAGGCATAGTTCTTTGCCATCGATGTCAAAGGGGAGGAAGAATAAACAATAGGAGAAAGAGAAGGCAAACAGAGAAAGTGGATTGCCATCAATGCCAAAGGGGGAGACCGTTGGAAATATTATCATTGATGGCAAAGGAGGCAGACTCAGCAAAGGAGGCAACGGGGCCAAGGCAGGAAGGAAAAAGAGGCCACGAAAGGAATAAAGAGGTAGTAAGAAGAAAGTCAAAATGTAACAAATATAGAAGCAATAAGAAGAACCGTTATCGAAAGGTAGAGATAGAGTGCGCAGCGATGTATAGCAAGAGGCAGAGGCAAAGGCTAAGTGACAGAGGCAGAGAGCCGTTACAAACTCAGAATCGCACACTCCAACCAAAAGATTATACAACACAAATATTATTCCGTGAATCGCCTACCTCGATGGAGGATACATATATATACATCCATCATATTACATATATGTGCAACAAGATCACATAAATGGAAGGTCTAAGCTTAAATATATAAGTGGAGCACTTTATTAAAAGAGCGACAAAACGAAGATCTAAATGGTGGGACCCCCTCCTCAATCGCAATAGGAGAAAAACTCGTGAAGCGTAATATGTAACCCATGTAAAATTGCGATCGGCGATGAGAATTCTGGACCCGATGGGTCTATAAATCATGGCTAATATATATTTGAGTTCCAGGTCTAATCGCATCAGCACCGGTCAATCGCACGGAGAATATATGAGTTGCGATTGCGACAAAGTCCGGACCCGATGTAGGTATGAATTATAATTCAAACGTGTTTGAAGTCCTTTCTCAATCGTGACGGCAAAATATAATGAACAAGGCTCAATCGCAACACATATTAAAAGACTTGCAATTGCGATTAAGAGGTTCTGGACCGATGGGTGTATTAACGATGGTTTATATATATTTGAATTTCGGCTAATCGTATTGGAGATTATAAGAGCGTCATAACATATATTAAATGACTTGCGATTGTGATTGAAGCCCGAACCCGATGGACTTATAAACTTTGATTACTTGCATTTGAGTCCCAATCGCATCGGCAAATATCAATGAACAAGACCGATCGCACGAGTATTTGAAGTTGCGTATTTGCGATCAATCGCAATCGGAGTGAGAGCGATCAAATCGTAATTAGAGGAGAATCAATGCATCGAAACGTGTCGTATCTCCGAAGGCATTTTTAAGTCTTATCAAGATTATTCTATCGATTTTATTAAAGCGCAACCGTTTGTTAAAACCTTATATAAGGATGCCGAGAGTTGATTTAAGTTAAAAGGCGCCGTTATATATATAAAAGACGATTGTATTAAAGATGTGTTGCGTGAACTGTGGGTTGTATGTATATGCCTCAAACCTAACGGAGGGCGATTGTTAATATACAACAATTGTGATCTATGTTCATTCCGTCGGAGCTTCCACATTAACAAGACACTAATGGTATAAAGGGATTGGAGTTCCTCCAAATTACAACAAGCTAGACATAAAAGCACAAATACACGTATGCAGCGCTTACACCACAAGAGAGGACAAGAAGAGAAAACAGAAATAAAAGAGATAAACACATTACGTAAAAGACAAAGACACAAATAAAGAGAAAAGACAAATGCGCAAAGAAGCCAAGAGACAAAACGAGTGAGCCGGAGTTCTCATTTAAATTTGAATCTAAATGTTTTATTTAAATTTATATTTTTGTGATGCATTGGCAAGTCTCCTAAGAGAGCAAATATCCCACTCGTAATATTAAAATAAGCACCTACAGCTACATTTTTCTCGAGTGAGGCTCGAAAAGAGATGAGAAGGCAGAAGGCAAAGAGACATGGTCAGTCTATTTCGACCTCAAGTGAATACAAACAACCATGAAGCTATTTTTGTATAAAACAAAGGTAATATCCAAGGAGAGAGTTGATGAAAAAGGAGTGAGAGAAGAAGAGAGTATGTAGCAGAATTAAAGAGAGTTGAAGAGAATACAACCCGGAAGAAGAATTTTAATAAGGAGGAGCCGAGCAAAGAAGAAGAAGGGGCCGAGCAAAGATGATGCAGTTTGATATAAGATTTTATGAACAAAGCAGAGAAGAAGGTATATAGAACAGAGATGATATCCAAGGTAACCGTAAAAGTGTTTTTCTTTTGAAAGAGTAAGGAAGTTGGAGCTTCCCTATCAAGTTGTAGCTCGATAGATGCCGCTAGCCGAATGAGGTAGGAGCCTCCCGTAGGTTGGTGCCTCGTAAAATAGATGGGATTTGGTGCTTCCACATCAATTTTTAGCTTGATAAAATGTCAATTGTAGCCGATCGAGGTAGGAGCCTCCTCGTAGGTTGGTGCCTCGCAGAAAATAGATGGGAGTTGGAGCTTCCTCGCAAGTTGTAGCTTGCAAAATTGAGGTTGGAGCCCTCCCGTAGGTTGGTGCCTCGCAGAAAATCGCTGGTGAGAAGGAGTTGGAGCTTGCCTCCTTTGCATCACAAACAATAATAAGATGTGGTTTTCCCTTTATGGGTTTCCCGCGCATATCTAGTGTGTCTATGTGCATGATGTCTATGTGTTGATATGATATATCTATTCTCGTTTAATACTTGCTTAACATATTAAGACTGTGCATTATTATCTAATCTTCTTATTAATTGATGCTCATAAATAAAGATTGCTCACACATTATGTTGATCATGAAATGAAGGTGTTAATAAAGTAAAATAAGTTTTAAAGGAAAAAGTTTCAAAAGTCCATGAATATGTTAAACTGATTCACCCCCCCCTCTCAGTTTAAATAAGAGTTGAACACGGTTGTGGAGCCCATGCCCCACGTCACATAATCCTTGACCAATCCACTGCATATCGCACCATTTGGGTGCATAGTCACCAGTTTCTAAAATAGATGCGATAAACATTTAAATCTTTTTGAATTGATTTTTGAATTCCACCGTGTGTAAAGCGGGGCAACCAATAGTAGCACTATCACATAAGCCGATGCCCATGAGCAAGGGCTTCAAAAGATGCAATAAGCACATAAATTAGATGCTCAAAGTGGAGAAAGGGCTTCAATGGATGTGATAATCTTATTAAAAGGAGTTTCATTTTAAGGTTTGAAATCAATAAAAGTATATGTATCAAATTTTTAGACCTTAGTCTTTAAAATTTTTAGATATTTTGAATATGTCGAGACATAGTTTGTTTTAAGTTTTAAGAACTTTGGATTATATATATATATATATATATATATATATATATATATATATATATATATATATATATATATATATATATATATATATATATATATATATATATATATATGTTTATAATATATATATATATATATAAAACAATCGTGGTAATAAATAGAATGCCCGTAAGCATAAAAACATTGTGTGCATTGTTATGCGTAATATGTTTGAAGGAAGACAAATGATTTTGTATTAAAAAAATAGAGCGTTATGAAAATAGAGAGTGTGTGCAATACTATGTGAGACAATAAATCTCAAGCAAGACCGAGTTTGGTAGTAGTAAAGGAAAAAACAATATTTGCATTGTAATGATTTTGTAAATCCAAAACACATTTTTTTGAAGTTTGTCATTTTGTAAAAGTTTAGAAACTTAATGAAAAAGTATTTTAACTTTGCATAAAATTTTATTGCTATCTCTCGTGTTTTGAGAGGAATTTTATTTTCTTCTCGCTTGTTTGCAATATTCATAAATACCAACATATATTTCTAGATGCTTGAAAGCCCTAACCTTTGCATGCCAAATTAAAAGGCCCACATTGTGTGATGAAGATAATGATGTTGCACTTTATATGAAAAAGTATTGGTTATTGTGGTGGTAATCTCAATGTATGTGATAACAATCCCACCATATTAAGCTTGTGTTGATGAGGAACAATTGATTAATGTGTCTTACACCATATTCGTCTTTCGTTGATGGAGTAATAATCGATGCTATTACAAGAGTCGTAAATCGTACCAGTAAAGATATAACCATAAGTGAATTTATGTAATCTCAATCCCCGGCTTAGTCCGAATTCATGTGAGCAGCAAACAATCTTTCGTGCTTGCGAGAATACTCAATACCAATCCCGTGGCTAATAATTAACTTCCACATACGTTATAATGCATGTTGTAGTGTTAACTAGAAGATGCCCCAAAAGGTGCAAGGAGAGGCCGATAGGATAGTTAAATTGTGATAATTTGAAAGAGACCCATAAGATAGTTACATTGTGATAGTTTCAAAAATACTTGTACATTTGAATTCAACATCCCAATATTATCGCCTTTTCAAGAGAGAATACAATCTACTTAAAATGATATTGTGGGAATCGAATTGAGGATTTGAGTCTTTCCTTAGAATATTCACCGTTTTTGTAATAATTTGACCTAATAAATCGTACTGGCACCTGCCAATGCTCTTTTTCCAAGTAATTTTTAATCACTTTCACCACTTCAAATTTAGCCAAATAATTGGTAAACAACCTAAACGGCTTGCCACTTTGCCTCTAGTTGTGGCCCAATCAAAACCAACGTTAAAAATTATTCTATGATAACACCTTATAATTTCCCAAGCCTTCTATTCTAAGTATAATCTTAAGTACAACACTTGTAAATACATTATTTATCTTTAGAAATAAGAACCCTAATTTTACCATGACCATATCTAAGCATGGCAATACTTCGTTTTCAAGAATACAATTGTAGTGCTTAATTTTAAAACATATGAACCATAATTAAAATATTCCACATTTGAAATGACTAATAAATATAAACATGTGAGTATATTAATATAAAAACCCCAAGTGATATTTACCAAAAAGAAATATCAACCATAAAAACATATAACAATAAGTATGGCACATAAATACATAAACGTAAAATATAATATATGAATAAATACAAACATCTAATTCCACAAATCACACTAGTCCACCATGTTATTATACACGGTCTCACGAGGAACCGCCTGTGCCGCCTCTTTGGAGATACCCTTCCCTCTCGTTCTCCCATTTCTCCACGTAGGAGCCATGTGGATATGGAATCGCATCCTCAGAATTCCTTCGAATAAAGCTAATATCGTATCTTCTGCTCATGGCCCGGATTGAGATGAATCCGATGTGAAATTAAAGTCCCTTCCAAGTATGAATGCACGCGAGTCTTAACCAATGTTGCAAATATCTACACATCTCAGCATTTTATCTAGAAATCACGCATTTTTGGCCTAATTTCTTTATCGATATTTGAATGATATCTTAATTTTATCCATATTTACCGATTTTACTAATATTTTACTCTATTTTTTTGTTTGCAACATCATTCTTAATAAACCGTGGTTGCAACTATGTTCCATAAAAATGTCAATGTGCCCATTATACAAAGGTATAATTGTTCATTTTCCATATCCTATTTGTCAACATTTTTTTTAAAGGATAGAGGAAGACCATTGACAAAATTTTACTTCATAAGAACAAATTTTGGTAATCTATTATCATCAATAAGATCATGGTAATCCATTATCATCAATAAAAATACGAGAAGAAAATTTGATAGTGTTGAAACAAACGATATAATTATGTGACATTAAGAAGGAAATCGATTGACACATGTAGATAGAATAAGTGATTTCCTCACAACAATTTTGCTTCGAGACTTTTTTAATCCATCTATGAAATACTCATTGATCATTCTATGAATCTCTGCACCATTCAAAGCAACAAACTAAACATAATAGTATATTTTCCCTTCCCAAAGTTGTTGTTGTGATAGAATAAGTGAGTTCATCAGAGAAAAGCTACTTTGTGACTTTTTTAATCCATCTACCAAATACTCATTGATCATTCTACAAATCTACACCATTCGTAAAAACCGAACATAATAGTATATTTTCCCCTTTCCAGATAGATAAGCATCAAGCACTGCTGCATCTGTTAGTATAGCCATATTAAATAACCTATAGCTTATGAAATATTGATCACTTGAGTGAATCCCGACTGAACCCGAGATTTATCTACCATTGAGTTGTAGCAGGAATGAGCTCCCCCATTATTTTGTGATATGTTGAAGCCTCGTGAATGGTTTTGTGAAAGTGACTTGTCTCCATCGACTCCACTCGGATTTTTTAGATGTAGGGGAATCGCAAGAATCGATGGGGCTTTTCCGAACGAGGCCCAGGTTCAAATCCAACCGGTCCATCGACTCCATTGTTATATGATCTATGCGGAAAGTGCTGTGCTCCTCTAGGGTTGTCTTCTACATTAAAATTGAAATGGAAGATCCACCGTGAAAACTCCCTTTCTCATAGCCATTTATTTCTTATGGAAAAGAAACGATCGTACAATGAAAAATGGGTTCCTCTTTACGCTCTAGTCTTGTGCTAACCGTCCATTTTTCAAATTTGTAGTTTTTGGGTTTTCCTATCCATGAAGAGGATATATTTTAGTAGTTTAATCTATCCAGAAAAGGATAGAATCAATAAAGTCTCGAAACCAAAGACTTTGTATTCGCTTTAGGCTACCCTACTTGCATAAACAAGATTGTATATACAAAGAGGGCAGCTTCAATGAAAAAACCCTCCCCTTGAACGTTTTTTCCGTACTGAGAAATTAGAGGAGGGAAATCAACCTAAAATACGACTCAACCAGGGACCATCAATTCCTTTAAACGTTTGCAATACGTACCGAACCTCACCAATCAATATCGAGATGTCCTGTGAAGATTCCCGATTTGAAATGAAGATTTCTGTGTGTGTTGATATTAAGAACCATAATTTCCAAATTCTAATTCAAACTCGCGAATTCAAATATCATAAGATAAAATAAGATAAAAAATAATTTAATTCAAAATTAAAAGAAAAAAAATTATATATTTCACAATTTACCAAAACTATTTGTAATCTCAAGAAAAAAGAATATGATTGTGGCATACCATGTGAGACTATTCCCCTCCTCCTTAGTTTTCGAGGAATATAAACAACGTACGTAGGAGAAACCAATTTTTGAGATTGAGAAATATAAATCTACAACCCATTATAATATTAATGTTTGCAATGAGAGAAACCATTTTTTTGACATTTGAGAAATATAAAAAACAAGCCATTAATATTATTTTAATGTTTTCAAGTAGAGAAACCACTTTTTAGTCAACCTATCAGCAATTTCGATGTCTCCCGCCTATATATCATCAATGTATGGTAAAACGAATCGAAATTTCAAGGATAATTTAGTTGATAGCTATGTTATGAATAGATTCTTAATATCACTAGTTTAGAAAGACAAATCTTAAAAAAAATTGGGTGAGGCTAGTAGTTAGATAGAGGCTTATTTAATAGCATGTATTTTTTCTTTCGAAAGTTATAGGTTCAAAACCAAAAAGGGTAAAGTATGTATGTCTTTGCAAACTTAGTTGTCAAATGAATGCCGTGAAGTGGGTCCCTTGTCCCACAATCAAGCAAGGTGGTCTCATATACCAATTTGGTGTCTCCATTGACCTTAACCTTAAAATTGAATAATAATAATAATAATAATAAGGCTATATTCCTCATAAATATTATAAGTAATACTATAAGTTTTCATAAACTTAGAACTCAAAAAACCATTGATAATTTGAACAAATCAAATTTACCTTAACTACTTAACAAAAATTATTAATAGTAACATTAACATAGAATTCTTATTTTAACACAATATTATTTTTATTTTTATTTCAAATCTACTTTAAGTACGAAAAAATATTCAAAATATTTAAAATATATATATATTACACCATTTTTTACATACACGCAATCAATATACCCAAATTTGCACACTCATTTTGATTTGGCAATGGCCAAGTTGAAGGTCAAACAAACAATTGATACAGATAATATGATTGTCAAAATCTATTTCTTCAATTAGATCTCTCTACAATCCACTATGTCCAAAAACATATTAATTTTTACTTTTGACTTCAGAATGTCTGATGAAGTGGAATTTTTACCTTGCCTCGCAGAATGCCTGATGAAGGATCAGCGACCCCAGAATCTTTTTTTCTTCAATTAGACTCTACAATCGACTATGTCCAAAAACATATTAATTTTTTACTTCGACTTCAGAATGCCTGATGAAGGGCGTTTTTCACCTTGCCTCTAGCATGCCTAATGAAGGATCAGTGGTTGCAGAATCTATTTCTTCAATTAGAGTCTACAATCCACTATGTCCAAAAAATATTAATTTTTACTTCTGACTTCAGAATGCCTGATGAAGGGCGTTTCTTTCACTCCTCACCTCCAGAATGCTTCGATGAAGGATCAACAGCCGCAGAAAAAGATATCGGAAGGTGTCGTAGCTTCTAACAACTGGTTACCCCTTAATGTTGTGTCATGAAAAGGAGGACGTCTAACCTGCTTAGGACCTACGTCCGCACAATCCAGGTCTATGAAAGTAGGCCTTCTTTGGGAAGCAATGTTCTTTCTTACTTGTCAGCATCGACATCGCGCGGGACATTGAAGGCCGCAAAGCAGATGCTTCTTTCGTGCACAGAAGACCAACTGTAATCACTTTAACTGCTTCTCCCATGAATAAATCCTCCAATGTGGGACCCATAAATTCTATTGTTCTCTCAAACTTATACAATTTCCATGCCTGCTTGGCCAATATCAACAAAACGTCTATTAGCAAACGTTTGGAATAAGGACATCGACATTTTTAAAAGCATTTAACTTGAAAAGTGGGGTCCACGGTCAATTACCCCTTCAATGAGAAACTCCCCTATCTTGAGCCAGACTCTGATTCTTTTTCCGCTGATAATATCAAGTAGCAAGCATGCCAAATCTGAATACATCTTCTCTTCTGTCAGCTCTCCACGTAAGGTGTACTCAGGAGCCATGTAACCTCTCACATAATGAAAACTTGATTTCTTGAAATTATACATATCTACGAGACGAGAGTTGGTTCATGTATTGTGAATAATTATTAGGTGAATTTAGTTAAATTCTTACAAAGTCCCCTGCAACTCTAGTGTTGACGTGGCCCTAATCTGCAACTCTAGTGTTGACGTGGCCCTAATCTTCTGCAAAGAATTTGGCTAAGAAAATCTGCTTTTTTTGGCTCTATATTTACTGTCGAGTAAAATGCTGGCTCTATATTTATTGAACATAATATTATCTTTTCCCCTTGCCGGGGTGCTGTTGTGATAGAATAAGTGAGCTCCTCACAACAAAGCTGCCTTTTGACTTTTTAATCATCTACCAAATACTCATTGATCATTTTACGAATCTGCACCATTCGGTGAAACTGAACATAATAGTATCTTTTCCCTTGTTGGGGTGCGATGTTGTTATAATAGTTGTAATTTTTTTTGCAGCATTTCAAAGGAAAAAGACATCCACACAGTTTTCATATAACAATGACGAAATTAAGGAAATTTCTAGAAAATAAGATGAGAAAACAGAAAAAAGAAGAAGATTCATAACAATATGTTGTAATACCAGGAAATCAGAATCATGTTTCATATAGCTCTGGGAGTGTCATGTCGCATTCATGTTGCATGGTTTCTTACATTGGAGAGCTTGCATTATTGGGGACACCCTACCGAAACCACCTCGGCCCGATGGAATTTGTGTTGGTGAAATTATCAGTGGCGACCCTGATCAGTCGAATGTAAAACCACATTGCCTCTTTTTTGGGCCTCAGGAATGCCAGTAGGAGTTTCTCATTCTACCTCACGACTCACCTTCATATTATGATATTGGAGTTCTTGGGATACTGGAGTTCTTGGAGTTCTTGTTCTTCAAGGGAAACAACATTAGATTCTACTTCAACAAACTCAGATCGAGTGCAGATCAAACTAGAGAAAAGAACGAGGAATTCAAGATAGGTGTTTTTGGGTGCAGTCGTGCCATAAAGGAAGCAAAAGGTGGGCCTAAAATTTTTGTATAGATGTCTGCCAGAGACTAAAAGTGTTGACGATCACCAAAACTGTATTGATTCAAAAGAAAAATGCCTATGGGCCAAATGATATTTACAAGGATTATGCATGTTTCATTAAACAATCTACCAAAAAAATATAACCGTCACACCATCTATGTGTTAAATAATTTAGAAAGTCCACAATTTGTGTTTACAACATAACATATAAAAATTGGATCTCACATTTTAATTAACTTGGAACCTGATAACAAGGTGTTAGTGCTAGCTCACTGTCTTCTATAAGAAACTTGCAATGATCCATATGAAATCTGAATAGAGTAATATTTAGGTTGAGATAGTAATATACCATTTTCTAAAACCTAAATTTGAATTCCTTAAAAGTTTTTCATTTTTAGTAAATATACCATTTCAAAGCTCTTTTGAAGTCCATGCTTCAGTATATAACTGATATAGTTTATATCATTATATTGTTTCTTAGAAGTTTTACAGTTTTTAGAAGTTGGTCTTCATTTCAAAATTTGTGTTAATCTATTTTGAAGCCTTAGATGATGTTATATGAAGGAAAAAAAATTTGCCCCCTTGAGTTGGGGCTACTTTTCACACAAAGAAATTTCCAAGGGTGCAATAACCACTTCAATTTTTAGAGTAAATTGACCTATTGTGATTGACCACCATAATTGTAGGGGATGCCACATTAGATAGTCATATGAGAGGGGCTATTCAAGTGGGTCTTACTTAAAAATGACTCTAGAAGTGTTCCATGTGTATCTTATAACAAGGTGACTCAAAATTGTAGGTGAGCTAAATGACCTTATTACATGGGTTAGGGATTGTGGGCACATGATATAGGAAATGATTAGGCTAAAGTTGTGGTTTAGAATATTGAAATTCGATGGAAACAAGATAATAAAAAGGAGCTTCACAAACTTAATCAAGCAATTATTTATTTTGAACTAGGAAGAAGAAAATGCATGGGCATAGAATGGTACTAATTAGTGAGAAATATGAAAAAAATAGGTCTCATGAAAGGATTTATTTGTAGAAATGTTATTAGCAATGCTATATTTGATCTTCATTTTTCAAAATGGAATTTACCTCATCTTCAAAGAAACTCTTTCTTTGTCTTGTTCTCTAATTCATTACTAGTCCAAGCTTCTAATAGTTTGAGCATAGAATCATGGTGGATATAAGGAATAAAACATAAGTCTACTACAATTTTCAAAGAGTTCCTTTTTTTGTAAAATGTTGTCTTCAACAACCACTTTATGAATGGATTGATTTACTTGTTCCTCTCAAGACCTATGAAAACTAGTACTTACCTACAACAAAACATGAGACCATGGGATAAGGAAGGTGATTGGTATTTCTTCACCTAACATATATGAGAGAATAATGAATAGTGGTAATAAGATAGATCCAAAGAAAGAAAAAACAAAGAAATTCAATTTTTTTTTACTTCTGCTAGAAGTGTTGGCCAACTAGACTATTTAACAATATTTTGCTAATAAATTCCTCTTATAGTATCCAATTAAAACTATTAGAAATACCAACAAAGGTATAATTATACAAATGTGTCTAATACAAATAGGTTCTGAAAATCCCATAATATGCCAATTCCGCTTTAAAAAATGGTTTACATGACAAAGTTGTTTTTGATCTCTAACCTAGACCAACATTGATTGTTTGGTGTATAAATTTTTCATCGATTGATTCTAGTAATTCCATATGAAAGAAGATTCTTGAAGGCATGTCCAATAGAAATAGTTTTTGAAAACAAAAATAATTGTTAGGTCTGTTGAAAATGGCAACAAGAAACAGTGAAGGAGGCCTCCTGAAACATCTTTCCTGATCCTAGTTGGAAAGTGATCACCTAAACTAGGTGGGGACCACACATGTGATTTTTGTCGAAAAGTCTATTTTTAGACTATGTCTATTTTTAGACATATGGAGCATGGTCTAGGAGTTGCGGGATGGTATTCTTGGATGATTGGTCAAGTTGGTAAAAATAGATGGACATCTTTTTTTAGACATACAGGTCAAAGTCTATTTTTAGACTGCTTGTCTAAAAATAGAACAATCAAATATTATTAACCCTTAATAATATTTGGACTATAAACATTATCTTATCCGCTTAGAGAACTTCAGTTCGAGCTACAGATGTGGCACATGTAGCTGGCAGAAGGAAATTCGAATTTCCTAAGGGTTAGTTGAGCTATTGCATGGTTGACTTCAGTTAGGACTCAAGTGGGAGAGTTTGGTGGAGTTGATTGAGGAGTTGATGGAGTTATGTTCGATTTAACTTAGTTGAACTAGTTGTATTTATTTTATCTGGCTAATACACTAGAGATGAGTGGTATGAATTAATTATTAATTAATTCAGTAATTATTAACTCATAAATCAACTAAAGAACAAATCAGTTAACTCAGTGCATGTACAGTTTAGTGAAGACCAATGGAAGAGGTAGGAGAAAGGGTGGAGTCTACTATCAGTTGTGAATATAGTGTGCATGATATTTGCACAATCATTGGAGGAGATTGCCAATAAGGATTGCGCATTTAAATCCAAGGGAATTCAAATTCATTCCAATCTATTCTCTCATCTTGGATTGCGCAGTAGAGGCAGGCAAATAGTGGAGGAGTTTTGAACCCGTGACTTGTTCAAAACTGAGCTAGTTTGTGTGTAACTTTTGGAGACAGTACTGAGTACTTGTGAGGAGTATTGTACCGAGATTGTTACATGATTCTTCTTCATTATAATATACAGACAGTAGGGGGTTTTCAGCTGTAAGATTTCCCCGGTATACATACTATGTTATATGTGTTGAATTTCTATGTGCACATGTGAATGTTTTCAATACCGCTTGTTGTTTTTATTTCCGCATGTGATGATTAATGCGTAGAAGAGATTATGTGTTATGTATGAAGCTCAAATAGTATGTGACCAGGATAATCTCGGTGAATAATTCAGAAAATTATTCAAATTTCTACATGGTATCAGAGCGAATTGATCATTGGGATCTATTATAGTGATTACAATTATTTCGGTAGACAAAGTCTGTAACGGGCCAGGTAGCCTCTGGATCCATCCTTTCTCTGAAAGGTGATATATCCAGTAAATTCCCCTACAGTCGATCTCTGTGCTAGAAATAATTTGTTCTCAATTTTAGATCGGAAGCGGTTGAGTTTTAAGCTGTTGGAATTCGAATTTTGCAGCAGTGTTTTCTTGGTGTTGAAGTCAAAATGTCTTATCAAGGATTGCGATTGGAGTATGCTCTTGAAGGCAGCTTGAATTATATTGCATGGAGAGATAGGATGGAGGCGGTGTTAGATGATAACGGGCTGAAGGATTTCATAGATGTTGAAGTCCCAAAGCCTACTGATGCTGCTCAAGTTGAGGCTTGGCAAAAGAAGATGGCAAGGTGTCGAAGGATTCTGTTGGAGGGCGTGAAGGATCACATAGTATCCAGCCTGCATGGAAAATCTTCTCCATACTTGATGTGGAAAGCATTGACAGAATTGTTCCAAAGCAAGAGCGACCAGAGGAAGTTGGCGCTCAAGGATAAACTCAGGAAAATAAAGATGGAGAAGAATGACACTATTCCGGTATACTTGACCAAGTTTGTCCACTGCAGGGATGAGCTTGGGAGTGTAGGAGTTAGTGTGGATGATGAGGACTTGGTGAGCTTGGCTCTCCTTGGTCTTCCGAAGAGTTGGAATTCCTATGAGGATTCTGTCAATGGTCGGGAGAAATTTCCAGGATGGGAGCGACTTTGGTCGGATCTTGTGCAAGAGGAGATAAGGCGGAATACCAGGGATGGATCTTCATCAAAGGTATCCGATGAAGAAGATTGCGCTTTGGCTGTCAAAGCAAGGAAGGAGAAGGGAAAGGAGAAGGCTTCTCAATCCGGTGTGGATGGTAAAAAGCGTGACATGTCCAAAGTGAAGTGTTTTCACTGTCACGATCATGGACATTATGCCACGAATTGTCCACAAAAGAAGAAGAACAAGCAGGCTGCTGGAGCTGCAGCTGGTGAGGCTCTTGCCTCGCAATTTGAGCTGGACTTCTCATTGATCGCATGCATGGTGTCTAGTGCATTGGGATCGGGGTGGTATTTTGATAGTGGCGCTTCCTTTCACATGACGGGAGATGCGAATATTTTCAGTGACTTGGTGGAGAAAGGTCTCTAGATGCATGTTGAGTTGGGCAACGGTGGACGATACAATGCAACAGGCATTGGTACCATAACCCTTCAGAGGGAGTCATGTAAACTGATTCTTTTACAAGATGTATTGCATGTACCAGGTTTGACAAAGAATTTGATCTCAGTCGCAATGTTAGAGATAAAGGGTATGAAGTTGTCTTTAGAGAAAGGAAAGTTTTCCTTCGGCACAAGGCAACGGGACAAGTCAAGAAGGTTGGGATTCGAGTAAATAATCTCTACAGAATTGAAGTAGATGGGATGTCTACGGAGCTTCCTATTGTTGGGAAGCGGGAGAAAGACATGCAACTGAAGCTTGAGAGGGAGCAAGTTTTGCATGCAGGTGATAGTGAACCTCGGGATGTGGAGCAGCCACAAGAGGATCATGGAGTGGGAGAGACTACTCATGCAGAGAAACTTCATGCCAGATGGGCAGAGGGAGTGCATGCAGCTATACCACCAAGTGAGAGGTGGGGCGACATGCATGATTAATCCCAAGAGGATATTTCTGGGCAGGATTCATGAGATGGTGTGGATCTCATGAGTTGAACCTGGCTACGAGGTGCCCACAGCGCAGCAGTAGCAGATCATTTGGATTGATGCAGGCAGATCAAAGTGACAGTGTCGGATACTGGAGCGCGAATCAGAGTTGACAGCAAGTGCAAGAGTGCATGGGTGCAAGAGTTCAATAGCGCAGTGGTTCCTGATGACATGTGCAGTAGCTAAGCGGAGGTCAAAGACTTTGATGATAGATGCATCAGACTGATTGATTTGTTTGGAGCCTATTCAGTTTCGAAGATGTTGCATGCAAAGGGTGCATGGTGCATGCATGGAGTTGCATGGTGCATGCATGAGTTTTCATGGCGCATGCAAAGGGTGCATGGTGAATGCATGGAGTTGCATGTCGCATGCATGGAGTTGCATGGCACTTGTGAAGGTTGCAGGGCAAATGCATGTAGTTGCATGTCGCATGCAAAGACAATCCTTTCTTGTTGAGAGGGAGTGTTGAAAATGGTAACAAGAAAAAGTGAAGGAGGCCTCCTGAAACATCTTTCCTAATCCTAGTTGGAAAGTGATCACCTAAAATAGGTGGGGACCACACATGTGATTTTTGTCGAAAAGTCTATTTTTAGACTATGTCTATTTTTAGACATATGGAGCATGGTCTAGGAGTTGTGGGATGCTATTCTTGGATGATTGATCAAGTTGGTAAAAATAGATGGACATCTATTTTTAGACATACAGGTCGAAGTCTATTTTTAGACTGCCTGTCTAAAAATAGAACAGTCAAATATTATTAACCCTTAATAATATTTGGACTATAAACATTATCTTATCCACTTGGAGCACCTCAGTTCGAGCTACAGATGTGGCACATGCAGCTGGTAGAAGGAAATTCGAATTTCCTAAGGGTTAGTTGAGCTATTGCATGGTTGACTTCAGTTAGGACTCAAGTGGCAGAGTTTGGTGGAGTTGATTGAGGAGTTGATGGAGTTGTGTTCGGTTTAACTTAGTTGAACTAGTTGTATTTAGTTTAACTGGCTAATACACTAGAGATGAGTGGTGTGAATTAATTATTAATTAATTCACTAATTATTAACTCATAAATCAACTAAAGAACAAATTAGTTAACTCAGTGCACGTACAGTTCAGTGAAGACCAGTGGAAGAGGTAGGAGAAAGGGTGGAGTCTACTATCAGTTGTGACTATAGTGTGCATGATATTTGCACAATCATTGGAGGAGATTGCCAATGAGGATTGCGCAGTTAAAGCCAAGGCAAGTCGAATTCATTCCAATCTATTCTCTCATCTTGGATTGCGCAGTAGAGGCAGGCAAATAGTGGAGGAGTTTTGAACTCGTGACTTGTTCAAAACTGAGCTAGTTTGTGTGTAACTTTTGGAGACAGTATTGAGTACTTGTGAGGAGTATTGTACTGAGATTGTTACATGATTCTTCTTCATTATAATATACAGACAGTAGGGAGTTTTCAGTTGTAAGCTTTCCCCGGTATACATACAGTGTTATATGTGTTGAATTTCTATGTGCGCATGTGAATGTTTTCAATACTGCTTGTTGTTTTTATTTCTGCATGTGATGATTAATGCGTAGAAGAGATTTTGTGTTATGTATGAAGCTCAAATAGTATGTGACCAGGATAATCTCGGTGAATAATTCAGAAAATTATTCAAATTTCTACAAGGTCACACTGAGC